>JAPFQT010000152.1:0-533427 GCA_027627225.1 Congeria kusceri
TTTCTGGGTGCTATTTGTATGACGCTTTTGTCTTGGGTGGCATTTAAATGTACCAAAAACAACACAACTGAACCAAGAGTGCTTTTGTATGGTCAAACAGACCACTTGCTTGAACAGGAAATCGCGTAACGTACATATGTTTTCAAACAAGAATTTCTCCCGTGATATAGTTTCTGGAGTTTTATTGTTTGCTATATTTCAAAAACACAACACAACGTACACATTTGTTTTAAAAATTTATTGAATGTAACATTTTCCATCGCATTTCAAATGTTCACAAATCCAACAAGTGTCCACGCAAACGTAATCGTCCGACCACATGAAGTCTGGCAACGCTGGAAACTCTTTCTGGGTTTGGTCTGCAATAAACAAAGAAAAACGTTACAAGCTAGTCAAACATTGCATGTACATGATATCTAGTTCAATGTTTATGAATAAGTCAACGCCAAAGAAAGCCAACATACCTGTTTCGTGCTGTCGTATTTCCTCGTCCCAATCCTCGGTCTGCGGAACAACGAAGTCCCAGTTTTCTGTCTCTGGTACTTGAAACAACTCTCTGTCCCAATCCTCGGTTACTGGCACAACGAACATCGTGGAGTAGTTTGAGCTGTGTATCGTTCGATAGATATTGCAAGAATGACCCATTTCAGTCGGATTCGTACTCTTCAAGCAAGAGCATACATGTGCTTGATTTTGATTGGTTGGTTGAAAAGTATATAAGGCGTTCTCAGAATTCAGCTTGACCAAAACTGAAATTGGCAATAGTCAAAAGACATCATGTCAAGCAGAGAAGAGTGCTATCGCTGGATGTGGATGGTGGAGAAAAGTGGTAGTTTTAAGCGATGGCTCGATCGACAAGAGATTCATACAAAGATAGATACACATGGCAATGACAGAGTCGCTTGCAAGCAGTGGTTGGAAACAGTATCGAAGCTGCAACCAAAGGTCATCGATCTTACGATTGAAATGAAGTGCAACAAATGTGGGGACTGTTACAGTAGTGTTAACATATGTCGAAATTGCAAGGACTTATCATGCATAAAATGCATTCGAGTGGAAGACAGATGCCAATGGTGTGGTGAGACTCAAGGCTACGCAAGAAAAAGAGGTGCGAGACACACAACTTTCTGAGTTGGACTTTTGCTTTTGTGATTGAAGACTATTGACAAATTGACATTTGACTTATGATGAATTCGTGTTGGTATTTGATGATAAAATATGTTCAAGGAATAAAATTTGTTCCAACCAAAACAGATTGTTGTTTTGTATTTCCTTGTAAGGTTTTCACGAGCGTGTATACAAACAAACAAACACAAATGCTGAGAGGTTTACATTTATTCACGACACAAGGTTACATTCTCAAACTTCACTTTGGAAAATACAAAGGTTTTTACAAAAGATTTGCTCCTGTCATCGAACCACAAAAGTGACCAAAGTTTGATTTTTCCCTTTCTATTGCTGGAGCAAATCCAACCATGGATATGTATTCGCAATTCGGAGAAAGTTTCTGATGCTCGAGCCAAGCGTTGTCGTCTGCTTTCCACGAGTAGCATTCGATACCGCAGCAAAAGCATTTCACTCGGTCGGATTTGCCACAGTATACAAATCCACTTTGTGCTAGTGCATATTTATCGGGTCTCATTTGTGATGGCCAGTCTTGAAACGTTCGTAGCCGTTCTTGAAAATACTTCAAGTCAGTTTTGTTTGTCTGGCAATCTGGTACCTCCATGATTTTTTTGTTGAGTAATACAACTAACGTTTGACAAGCATATATACAATTTTTTTGTAATCAGAAATAGATGCGAATCGTTTCTTGCACCTCTGCTCGACACATAGCACACATCGGTTCTATCGTTCTATCCATCATTCGAGAAATGCAGTCTTCGCAAAACGTATGACCACATGGAACAATTGCAATAGATTTTTCTGTCCAATAACATATTTCGCAAAGATGTTTTTGCTTTAGCGCTTTTTGCAATGTGACAAGTTGAGTCGCGAATGTCTTTTCTCGTTCATTCCACATAGTCAAAGTTATTGCGGCATGATTGTTTTGTGACATGTTGTTGCTATGAAGTGAAATGGGTTACACTGATGCTCATCAGAACAAACAACTCAAGAAATATGTACAATATAATCATTTTATTTTTCGTTTGAAACACAACATGCAATTTGATTGTCAATATCTCGCTGCGCTAGGACATACGCCACTTCGACATCAATGTCGTCCATCTGACTTAAGACATCTTCATTCCAAGACGAAGATTGTTGAAAGTTGACAATTTCTTCGTCCATCGCAGTAGAATGGTCTTCCCAAGACTGAGTGAGTTGAAAGTTGGCGATGTCTTCGTCCATTGCAGTAGAATAGTCTGCTGCTGAAATGAGATTTTCTTGTTCAAGGTAAGAGTCGATATCTTCCCAAAACAGCAAATCAATATCTGCATCTTCACATGTCAACCGTTTCTCATCATTGTGGGTTGATTCAGATGTAACGTTATTGCTTTCGTGAGACATGTTGTCGCTTTGGATGTCAGAACGATAATGACAGGCATGACCATATTTGAGGTCTTTTATACCCTTGCATGCAACAAGAAACAAATAAAGCATGTTATTTTAGTACGATTGTTACAACATTAGCACTTCACGTCCATATCCAAGAATTTTTCTCAGCAACTCCCAGTCCACAACAATTGTGTATTCGCTTTCTACCAATGCTTTGAGTAACGATGTCATGGGCTCATTTCTCTGCCTTTTCCATGATCGGAGAATCTGAAATATTTTGTACACTCTTGAACCGTCGACATCAATCGGTTCATTGATGTTGAGATATGCTGGTAACAGTTCCCACCCATCAGCAATACAAGCCGACATATTTGCAAGTTCCTTGTCAGTCGGTATTTTGTTAAACGACATGCTATGGAATTTATGATTTGAGATAAACATGTGACGCAGTAATATATATACGTTTCTGAAAAAATAAATTCCTCCAACAAAGATTTGGTTGTTATTCGGAATTCATATACGTTTTGGAATTCAAACCAGATCAATGCTGAAAGGCAGAATAACCAGATCATCTATCGAAAACCTATCTATGTTCAAAATGATATAGTGTATTGCAACTGGTTATAAGCCTAATAAAAACAATCCAACAAAATTGAAACTAAAAATAGTAGTTGTATTTAGCACCATGGCAGTTTTTGTTTTTGCAGCTCGATAAACACCAAAAACATGTTAACAGAATGACAACCGTGTAGTCAGCAAATTGTGCGATGTCAAAACAGAACAGCAATTGATCCCACCAAATATGATGCATGTTTAGCTACTAATTGATTTCAGTCAAGTATTCAGCAAGTTTTGAAAATGTTTTGAAATTGAAATGTTTACAGAATGACAATCGCGTGTGTCTTTGCAATCGCAGTTCGCCTATATCGACTAATGTTTTCCCGATAAACCAGTTTTCAGTTCATACATTGTTGTTTTGCTGTGCATAACTCAAAACACTGGTCGTTATCATTATTCTAAACCAAAATGCCATGTTAAAATTTTGCAAATGTTTTCTCTTTCTGTGAGAAGGATGTTTCGTCAAATTTCGGGATAAGACAAAAAACCAACCGCTTGTACAGATACAATACTGTTTTTTGGCAAAACATGTAGATTTCGTACAGTATTCAACTTTTCACAAAACCTCAACCCATGATCCCAAATATATACAATATACAATATCAATCATGGGCTCAATCGTTGGTTCATTGCATTCGGTTGGTCAGCAACTCGAAATCGAACCTATGGGCATTTAGTCCCACGAGAAAGTTAAGTGTGAAGGAGTATGAATAATTTCAGAATCTGAATGTTCAAAAGTTCAAATTTGATCGTGTTCTCAAACTTGGTATTGTTTAACATCTTTATTGAAATCGTGTGCTCAGCAATTTGTGAGTTTTATGCGAACATAATAGCATATGCGACTGGTACATTCGAGCGGTCATCTAGTTTTGCTACAAACTAAATAGAGAATTTTGTATGCGACTGGTACATTGCTATCATGTGTTCAGCAACTCGAAATACACACAGAATTGCTATGTCACATCGTGATTGTTGAATAAAACTTTTTGTAACATAGCTTGGTTGCTTTTTGTGTCTAGCAACTCAAAATCGAACCTATGGGCATTTGGTCCATCGAGAAAGTGTGTAGGTATGATACTCTGCAATTGACACTGGTACATTGCAATCATGTGCTCAGCAACTCGAAATCGACACTAGTGGTGTTTGGTCCCACCCGATTAAGCGTTTGAGAATGTTTTTGTCATGGCACAGCAGGATGATGGGTATTTCAACTTAGCAGCGAGTATTTTCGCAACTCTAAATCGACCCTAGTGGTGTTTGGTCTCAGTAAGCGTTAAAGTATGTTTTTTGTCATGGCATTTCAACTAAGCAGCGAGTATTTGTGTTATAACCAGAACCGGGACTTGCACCCAGATCTCTTCTCCCTCGAAGAAGGAAAAGCGTTCTGCTTTAAACTATTCTGATGTTGCAAACACGTTCATACAAGCTGCAGAGTCAAGTATTTCGAATTGATTTCTGTGGATTGGTGTCACTCAGCGTTTTGCACGGACTTGTGACCGTTCTTTTCACAAGGAAAAGAGTCGCTTTACCACCAAAAAGATAGCTATTGTTTGGTAAGACTGTACCTGTAGGCTTCATTTCTTGTTTGAACTTCTATGGTTTTTATTGTTCACAAACCATCGAGTTGTTGATTTGCAAATACGTTTGTAGCATATTGTTGAGTACAACACAAAACAGTTGCATGCTTGGCCGAAGGCGAACAATGAAATTTGCAGTTTTGATCTGAAATAGTTTTTTCCAACAGTTTCATACGCTGTACTAGTTGTGATAGTTTGATGAGAACCCAATGCTTGTTAATTTCATAAGACAACATTGAGTCGCACAATTTCAGAGTGTGTTGCTGCTATACGGCGAAAGTCATAACATTTGGTAAAACTGCTTCATATAGGTTTTTTTCATCGATTCACTTGCGCAATTTCAAGCCTTGATACGTTTAACATTTTATGTTGATATTTCTCATTGCAAGACAAGATATACCTATGATGAGCCGTAGTGCTTGTAAATCTCAACGCAAGAAGTACCTAAAACGCAATGAGTGTTAAAGCTTCATCGAAGCGCACAAGTTAATGGCCATAATCTGTAAAACTGCAGTATATAGTGTTTTTTTTCACCTCAACTCAAACGTAAATTTCTATGCTATACTCTTGAAAGTTTTCGGGTGTCACTCGGCGTTTTCACGGACTTGTGACCGTTCCTCTTGTCTGAGCACAAGAGAAGTCGCCTTCCCACCCTGCCTGAGAATAGATATACTTGATAGCAAATAGCAGACTCAGTTGTGCAATAATGCACTTAACCAAAAATGTTTATTCGGTCATGCGTTGCAGCATTTCTGAGAGAGCCAGATCAAGATATCCCGTTTCACCTCACGGGAATATCACGGGTGTCGCACGGCAAAGCACAGACATGTCACCATGTGTGCCTACCACCCTTCCAACAGCGCAACAATGTGGTGTTGAAAAGGTTCCCAGCTAGTGCCGAAAGTATTTCACAACGATCGCGGGGAAGGGCTGCTTTATAACGCCTCATTTCGTATTGGCTTGCAGCCTCGCCCTACGTTGTTACACAGCTAGCTGAGCAGGACTTCCTCTGACTTTCAATCTCAGCGGACAAATTTTGAAAAGCGTCTGCTTGCAAAATGTTTCATGTTAAGTATCTTGTGCCAAAGTAGAGACAGAAATCTAAACCTATGCAAGCCTAAGTTGCTGGAACATTTCATTGACAATTGAATATTGAGTAATAACGGCATTCTGCTGATTTGAACTTCTTTGTCATGGTTTTACTGTTCATAAACCATTGAGTTGTTGATTTGCAAATACGTTTGTAGCATAGCGAAACATTTTAAGATTGAGTACAACACAACAATTGCATGCTTGGCCGCAGGCAAACATCATAAGCTGTACTAGTTGTGATAGTTTGATGAGAAACCAATGCTTGTTAATATCCAATGCAATGTGAATGCAATTGAATGTTTAACACAACATTTGAGTCGTACAATTTCGGTATGTGTAGCTAGCTATACGGCGAGTCATGAAAATCGGTAAAACTGCTTCATATAGTTTCTTTTCATCGTTTCACTTGCGCAATTTCAAGCCTTGATACGCTTAACATTTTATGTCGATATTTCTCATTGCAAGACGAGATATACCTATGACGAGCCGTTGTACAAAATGTGTATGTATTCAGAAGCTAGTAACTGCTATCAGTTTACAAGCATCTGCTTGTTAATCTAAACGCAAGAAGTACATAAAATGCAATGAGTGTCAACTCTTCATCGAAGCGCACTAGCTAATGGCCATATGGCGTAATTCATTCAATTCGGTGAAACTGCTGTATATAGTTTTTTTTCATCATATCACATCAACTCAAAAGTCAATTTCTATGCTCGGGTGTCACTCGGCGTTTACACGGACTTGTGACCGTTCCTCTTGTCTATGCACAAGAGAAGTCGCCTTCCCACCCAGCCCTTAGCAGACTTTCATGCAGTCATCAACTGGCCGGTAGCCCTAACAGTGCCATCGCGTCCTCGGACTCGCCGAAGCATCGACCCAACGTCAGTTCTAGAGCTTAGCGGGCAAAAATGAGTGTCCCTCGCAATAGACTGAGGAGCCTTGCCAGAGTCTACGACAGCACGGTTAGAACATCTTAGCACCGAAAACCGAGGCGTTTCCCCCCAAGTGCTATCAGTGCGCTTCACACTTGTGGAGTCGGTCTAACGACACCTACATACCTCGGTCGCCCAAACTCAGCTAATTGACTGCTACTGTTGTCTTTCTGCATGCCAAATAGCAGTACTGCTTACCAATAGCAGTGTAAAGACAACACTTACATTGACCTAAACCGGTGGTAATCAAATATGAATAGTGACTCGCCTAGGCACTGTCGACCCTACGCTTGTTCGCCTGCTCTGCAAACAAGGGAGCCTTGCCACCACCCATAAGTGATTCTCAGTCGATCGAGATCAATGCGTTTTTTTTTGGTTAAGTCTCTTGAGCCAAAGTAGAGACGTACATCTTAAGAATGTTGATAGTTGAAATATGCATGCATACAAACATATACATCAATATTGCTGGCCAGCTCAACAAAACAAGAAACAAATATATACAAAGTGAAACTTCAGCATTATCAGCGGGAGAAATCTCCTTTATTTTTGACAACATACACAATGTTAAAACATATAACACTGTCAACAGTTCGTTTCAGTTCACTATGTTCGTTTCAGTTCACAATTTTCACTATTTTCACAATGTTCACATTTTTCGGTCGACAGACCTTCGCAAAGTTACATGGATTGCACTGCTTCCCATGCAAGGGAAAATGTTCATGTGTTTAGAGTTTTGTCGCAGCTCTACTCAGGATATGATCCAGTCTCTCCACACCTCACGCCTGTATTGACTGCTCGGTATCCGTATCAAGACTGGCGAAGTGGCACTGAAAAAAGAGAGCAAATATAGAGTTTGTTACAATGCATTATCAAACAGTGAACCGTAAAAGTAAACTGAACTGCCTGAAATGAAAATAAACCACGCATGTGTATAATAGTCAAAGAAAACAATCAACACATAACAGTAACAAAATCTCAATCCATTGTTCAAATGATACTTACTTGTTTGTATAGTTGATTCTGCGAAGGCTTCTTGCTGTCACTGCTAGTCTGTAGTAGAGCTGAAATGAAATAGAAAGCATGATGAGAAACTTTCAATATGTGTGTACGAGTTTTTGTTTATGTAACAGTTAACAGTAAACAGTGAACAATTCTACTTACCTTCTTCACTGAAATGCAAAAGTCATGTTCATAGCAATGATAGCATGTTAACACAATGAACACATAACAGTAAAAAAAATCTCAATCCATTGTTCAACTGATACTTACTTGTTTGTATAGTTGATTCTGCGAAGGCTCCTTGCTGTCACTGCTAGTCTAGTAGTAGACCTGAAATGAAATAGAAAGCATGATGAGAAACTTTCAATATGTTTGTACGACTTTTTGTTTATGAACGCAATGTTGAATTGTAACAGTTAACAGTAAACAGTGAACAATTCTACTTACCTTCTTCACTGAAATGCAAAAGTTAAGTTCATAGCAATGATAGCATATTAACACACAATGAACACAACTCAAAACTGTGAGTAAAAGAAACTTAGTACTTACATTGTATTGTGGATCCAATCCTGCTGCTGGAAATCTCCACTTTTCTTCACTCCAAACCCGAGCTGAAATTATGCATGCACGTTCCTAATAGTCAACACAATTGTGAACAAAACAGTAACTGAACAAAAAACAACTTTTCAACTTTTTTTGTACTCACCTCTGGAAACTGAAATGAAAAAGACATTTTGCATAGCAAACACACGTTATCAAAATGGTTGAGATGTTTTATATACATGAAGTGTATACAATATGCACAACTGTACTTATAAGCAGAACATTTTGTATCCATCACAGCTTCACTAGCTTTTCAAACTTTTCAAACTTTTGTACTTACCACCACAAACACTGAAATGAAAAAGACATGTTATGTTAAAACAAAATGTGCACACGTTTACTTGTATATCAAGAAACAAAATCTACTTACCTCTGCCCAGCTGAAATGGAAAAGACATTTTGCATAACATCAGTCAAACAAAACAGTTCAATGCGCAATTATAGAAAAGAATCTACTTACCGTCACAAAGATGAAATGAACAAGACATGTTATGTTGAAACAAACTGTGCACAGGTTTACTTGTATATCAATAAACAAAATCTACTTACCATCGGCAACCTGAAATGGAAAAGACATTTTGCATAACATCAGTCAAACAAAACAGTTCACTGTGCAATTAAAGAAAACAATCTACTTACCATCACAAAGCTGAAATGAAAAAGACATGTTATGTTGAAACAAAATGTGCACACGTTTACTCGTATATCAAGAAACAAAGTCTACCTACTTCTGCCTAGCTGAAATGGAAAAGATATTTTACATAGCATCAGTCAAACAAAACAGTTCAATGTACAATCATAGAAAACAATCTACTTTACATCACAAAGCTGAGATGAAAAAGACATGTTATGTTGAAACAAAATGTGCACACGTTTACTCGTATATCAACAAACAAAGTCTACTTACTTCTGCCTAGCTGAAATGGAAAAGATATTTTACATAGCATCAGTCAAACAAAACAGTTCAATGTACAATCATAGAAAACAATCTACTTTACATCACAAAGCTGAGATGAAAAAGACATGGTATGTTAACCAATATTTATACAGATTTAACTTATACATCAAGAAACAAAATGTACTTACCTCTGCCCAGCTGAAATGGAAAAGACATTTTGCATAGCACAACAAAAGTTAAAATCAATTGTATAGTGTAGATATCAAGTCTATCAATACTAGTAATAACACAAATGTTATACGTACCACAGCTTTACTGAAATGGAAAAGACATTTTGCATAGCAAAACAATAAAGACTTACATTGCTGATCTTGAATCCTTCTCTGTTTCTCAACTTCTTAGTTGTCCAAAAGTCTGCTCTGTGAAGACCCACAAGTCGAATCTGAAACATAGTAAAGCATATCATGGCACAAAACAAACCAACAAATGTTCACTTACCTTGTTGAGTAGAGTTTTGACAGCTTACCGAGGAAACATTTGCTCTTCTCTTTTTCTTGACCCACTGTGGAACATTCTCTGCAATTCAAATCTGAAACATAGAAGAGCATAAAAACACAATATACAAACCAACAGTTTGTTTTGACTTACCTTTGTATACTCTTGAGTTGTGTCACAGCAGCTGAATTCCTGTCCTGTCCCCAGCTGTCAAAACATCTCTGCCAAGCCATCTCTACCAGTGCAATCTGAAATAGAGTACAGCAGAGCAAAACATGATACACAACAACAATTTGTTTCCACTTACCTCGTGTATAGAGTTCCTGTCCTGTCCCCAGCTGTCAAAACATCTCTCCCAAGCCATCTCTGCCAAGCCATCTCTACCAGTGCAATCTGAAATAGAGTACAGCAGAGCAAAAACATGATACACAACAACAATTTGTTTCCACTTACCTCGTGTATAGAGTTCCTGTCCTGTCCCCAGCTGTCATAAACATCTCTGCGAGTCTAAACCTGAAACAAAGAGAAGCAAAGCATCATATCGTATACAACATTGTTTCCACTTACCTTGTTCTTGAAGTTGAGTCGCAGCAGCTTATTCTTTCTTGAAATACTTCTTCTCCCTCACTGCATGGCAATTCTGAAAAATAGCATAACATCACAGTAGTACAAATCAAAACAACAATTTGATCGACTTACTTTGCTTCTGTAGAGGTGAGTCACAGTAGTGGAATTCCTTCTTCAAACACTTCTTCTCTGTGTACACCAGTGACTCGAATCTGAAACAAAGTAAAGTATAACATCACATCACATTGTACGACTCAAATCAATGAAATAAAAGCATACCTGACTTCTGTTGAGTCGAGTCACAGCAGTTGAAATCCTTCTTCACTCACGTCTTCTCTGATGAGACCCACTGCTTATAAAATCTGAAACAGAGCAAAGCAAAACATGCATGGTACAAATCAAACAAACACAATTGTTCCACTTACCTTTCTGTATGTTCCATCCACTTTCTCAACTAGGGTACACTTCTTGAATCGTCTTCGTCGCTCACTGCAAGTACACCTGAAACATAGAAGCATTCACAAGACATATCATATAAGAACAATTTTGTACTCACCAGATGGATTGCTTTTCTGTTCAGGTCAGCTTTCAAACCATCACTGCAAACAGCATCTGAAATATAGTACAAACAGCAACAAACAAACATAACATATCATAAGAACAGTTTTTCATACCAGATATGAGAGCTTTCAAAATGCAACTGACAGAACTTCACTGACAGTCTGAACAAAATTTTTATAGTTCACTAGCATTGAGTATATTCTAGACTTACCTTGAAGGCTTGTTGAGAAGCTCCAAAATCACGACTGCTTGGCTTCTCTGTTCACTCCAACTGTCAGATCATCACTGCAAAAGCACTCCTGAAATGTATTGAAACAAAACATACATGGCACAAAAATTCATTGAAAAGTACTTACCTTTCACTGTTTCACTGCCCTGTACTCAACTGCTTGGCTGCTCAACTCCAGTTATCAAGGCATCAAGGGTCACGACTGCTTGGCCTCTCTGTTAACTGTCAATTCTGTGTGGCAGTCTGAAATGTATTGAAACAAAACATGCATGGCACAAAAATTGATTGAAAAGTGCTTACCTTTCACTGTTTCACAGCTCTGTACTCAACTGCTTGGCTGCTCAACTCCAGTTATCAAGGCATCTCTGTGTGAAAGTCTGAAACATATGAAAACATGCAAAGCAAAACAACCATAGTTACTTACCTTCAAGAATGATGTTGGGGCTCCAGAAAACACGTCTGCTCACTTCGGCTGCCAAACTTACACTGCAAGCAAACATCTGAAAGTCTGAACAAAAAGTTAATGTTTTATACTGTTCTATTGGTACAGCTTTGAGTTACATACATACTCAGCAATTTTACAATACCATACAGTGAGAAACATCAACTCACTGAAATGCTGTTCTTGTACGGTTTGATAAAATCAAACAAAATGTACTATTCATAGTGAAATGAAACACACTTACCTCTTTGTTCCTCAGCTCTGTTTAACTGTCAGGTCTTCATTTCATGTCATATCTGAAACGAACTAAATCAAAACATGCATAGCACAAAAATCATTGTTAAAACATTGAAACAATTTCATGCATTCATAGCTCTGTTGATGTTTCACCGTAGAATTCACGAACAACTGGCGACCACAACAGTTTCTGTACTACTCAAACATCGCTGTATAGAGCAGACACTCATGAACACTAACCGACAGAGTTGTTATTGAGTTATAGACTCCCTGAAACTGTACAAAAGACTCGAAAGCAGTTTTCATTTATCATACTACAATACTTACCACAGCCGTCTGAAATAAAATTGCAGTGTGACAACATGCATGCAAAACAATATCATAGCATAGTAAGCGCAAATCAACAACCACATTTTTACTACAGCATCAGGTTTTGTTCAGAGCAGTTCACCATCGTTTTACACCATCGGTTCGATTTACATCCCCATGGTAGCTCAACTCTTAATAGTGGCTAGCATTGAGCCTATTCTATAGCTATCATACATCAGCATTCTGATCCTATACACTTCATTTCAAGTACTGAGTAGTTCTACCCTAGCTATCATCATTCACATGTTCGTCCATGTACTGTACAAAATACTTGAAAGCAGTTTTCATTTATCATCGCTTCTTGAAAAATGCTAACACTACAATACTCACCACAGCCACCTGAAATAAAAACAGCATGCAAACAAAAGTTAACCAATATCATATCATAGAAAATGCAGATCTACAAAAGCGTTTCGATATATTGCTAACATCAGATACATGTTAATCCTTGAACACCAACCGACAGAGTTGTTTTAAATGTTTCTCCCTGAAACTGTTCAATCGACTCCAAAAGCAGTCTTCATTCATCATACTTTATTGAAATGCTAACACTACAATACATACCACAGCCACCTGAAATAAAATTGCAGTGTGACAACATGCATGCAAAACAATATCATAGCATAGTAAGTGCAAATCAACAACCACATTTTTACTGCAGCATCATGTTTTGTTCAGAGCATTTCACCATCCTTTTACACCATCGGTTCGATTTACATCCCCACTGTAGCTCAACTCTTAATACTGGCTAGCATTGAGCCTATTCTATAGCTATCATACATCAGCAGTCTGATCCTATACACTTTATTTCAAGTACTGAGTAGTTCTACCCTTGCTAGCATCACACACATGTTCGTCCATGAACTGTACAAACGACTTGACAGCAGTTTTCATTTATCATACTTTATTGAAAACTAAAAATATGTAGTAAAATCAACAATACTCACCACAGCCACCTGAAATAAAAACAGCATGCAAACAAAAGTTAACCAATATCATATCATAGAAAGTGTAGATCAACAAAAGCGTTTCGATATATTGCTATCATCAGACACATGTTAAAAGTTTTCTATCTGAAACTGTTCAATAGACTACATTGCAGTTTTTCCTTAATCATACTAGATCTATGATTAATAAATGCTAACACTACAATACTTACCACAGCCACCTGAAATAAAAACAGCATGCAAACAAAAGTTAAACAATACCATATCATAGAAAGTGCAGATCTACACAAACTCAAGTTTTATTGATAAGTGCTCATCATTTTACATCATCACTCAGTTCGTTTCAAACCCCACCGGTAGCTCACTGAATATTGTGTAACCATCACACATCAGCATTTTGATTACTTATTTTCGAGTACTGAGCAATTCTACCCTAGCTATCATCATTCACATACCCTTATAGTAACAAACAATACAAAAAGTTTGTACTCACGTTTTAGTTGACAGCTCAGCTCCAAGAAACACGTCCGCACAGCTCGGCATCTGAACATCAACTGAAACAAAATCGCTTCAAACACACAAACATTTCTAAACAAAAGCGCACACAGAGCGCACAAAAACACAACCGTTCTCTTCCAAAGCAGCGAAAAACTACTGCTCGATAATTGTTTGGTACAACGTCGTTGTTCAACATCAATTTATTTTGCCATCATGATACACCATCATATTTCACGCTCATCACAAACTCTCGACACTGTGACAGTACTGAGTAATTTCTACCCATCGCATTCACTGAACGCAATTCACTTCTATAGAACAACTCAAATCCGCTCAACCACCATACACCATCATTCTATGAAAGCAACTCCACTTCAACTCAGTCAAGTACTGTGTAATTCTACCCACTGTTATCGTTAACCATGTTTACTCCTACAATACAACAACTATCAAAAAACAAAAAAGTTTGTACTCACGTTTTAGTTGACAGCTCAGCTCCAAGAAACACGTCCGCACAGCTCGGCATCTGAACATCAACTGAAACAAAATCGCTTCAAACCGCAACAAAAATTTAATTTGTGCACAACAGTCAAAGTCAGAGCTCCGATAAACACGTCCGATCGGTCCGACGTCCAGAGTTCAACTGAAGTAAAGTCGTTCAAAAAAAAAAAATTGTCAAACATTTCATATTTACCGCTCAAAGAAATACAGCGCAGTCAGTCAATAGTAAACGTTCAATAGTTTTCGTCGCCATAAGAGTACAACTTCATTTCACAACCCAAGTCTAAGTCAAGTCGTTATCGCACAACACTGTCCCTACATAACAGTCCACCCGTCATTCAATAACCCGAGTACCAAGTACATCGCAGTCATCGCTCAACTGTTATTCTACAACACCAAGTCAGTTCACATCCTAAAGAACAAAAGTAAGACCTCACGAAAGTACGTCCGTCTCGTTCAACGTCCAAAAGTCAACTGAGACTTAATCATCGTAAACGAAAATCAAAGTCAAAGTTTTTTTTCAGAGCTCACAAAAACACGTCTGTCTTCGTCAATGTCCATCAGTCAACTGAGATTCAGTCATAGAAAAAAAAATTCAAAGTCAAAACTTTTTTTTCAGAGCGTTCAAAAAACACGTCCGTCTCGGTCAATGTCCAAGTCGCAACTGAGCGAACTTGGCCCGCGCCATTCAATTTATAATGAGCGCGACGTCGAGACCTCCGAAAAACACGTCCGCTCTCTTCGACGACCAAACCATGAATGACAGAAATTCACATAGAAAATGTTTACAGCTCATGATTTGAGTTTTTTGTTAAATGTGTATTTGATGTATAATCGTAAAATAAAACGTGACATTCAAAAATCCGATCCATATTGACTTTGTGATGATTTTATTTCCAAGAACACAACAACTGAAATATTCACAGTTTGTGTGCTCCTAAAAATTGATAAAAATGAGTCCATCCAATACATCCAGTAAATCCATGGTATTTCGTGTTTAAATCGTTTTGAAGCGAACCCAACGCAGATTTTCACATTCAACATAAAAACGACACAATGCGATAATGGAAAATATTTAGTCAAACTCACTAACCTATTGTTCTGAAATAATCCTAGATCATATCTTACATTTACAGTAGATCTAATCCTCAAAATATTCACTACAAAAACAACATCACAAACTATCCAGTTCCACCCGTTTATTTTTCTCCATGAAACCCTGAACAATTCAAGATTCAAGAAATTTTTAGAAATCAATTGTTTACATGACGTAGGTTAAACGAAATCAGCGCGATATGTTTTGGCAGTCTTAAAGGGACTTACCGCGACGTGTTTGGTTCAACTATGTTTTGCGATTATAGTTTTGATGTCCCGAAAAGAAATAGCAAAACACATATACCAAAATATTCATCAATATATTCCCTACAAGATGATATGAAAATGTTGTGGTTATCTGTACAATTGTTCATTAAAGCTCAAAATGTAAAGTCGAATTTGCGTAAAAATCAAAATATCATAAGTCCCCTATTCGATTCAATACAACAAATATGATGGATATGTGCGCGTCGAAATTTCTGTTAATCTGGTTGAAATTTCGTTCATTTTGGACAACGGGTTGAAAAGATATTGAAGTTAAAGCACTTGCGAAGAAGCGCAGTTTTCTATCATCGAAATGTAACGCCGCTTTAAGTTTTAGGATGAGATATATTGAAATGACGTCATAAATTTGCACTGAGAACGAAGGGTCAAATTGTTCGCGATTCATGAAATCTGTGTTTGTTGTGATGTGGTTTTCGGCCCGTATTATTGCAGCGTCTTACAAAACCATCAAGTATGTTATACAAAATTGCACAAAAATGAATTCCCCATCGAATGATACCAAAATTATTGTACTATTTTAAGAAATGAACATCTTTTCTTCATAACAATCCGAGTTTGGTCGATAAACTGAAGTTTTTTCACATACCCGTTGATCTAATAGCAAAATGTTCCAACCTATATTGTTCCAATCTGTTTGCTGGTTATGATAGTGAAAATTTCATCAAAATGCGTTCACGCGTTATTGAGAAAATCGACATAAACCGATTCCAAACAAACACAGTTTCGTCTACTTTTCGCAGCAAAACGTCGTTGAGTTTTACTCGAAACTTTAAGTCTTGAAAATTTCGACTGGCGTGAATGCGTTTTCTCGCCGTAATTTCTTTATAGTTCGACGTATTGTAGAATATCATATACCATTTTGTGCAAAATTGACTTTCCTACATGATGATACCAATTTTGTTGTACTTGTCGTGAATGGGAATTTTTTTCTATCGAAAAACTGAGAATTTCTCACATATGCGTATATGCTGGCCAAAAATGATCCCACAAAACTTGTTGCTACTACGAAGCCCAACATTATAGTGAAAATTTCATGTAGATCTGTCCACTGGATGCTGAGAAAACGAGACTTAAACTTTCTGTTAAATGCGTTTCGCTGTAGAACATTCACTTTTCAAAACGACGTTGTGTATTTTATGAAGACTTTTTCAAAGCGCGAGTATAGGAAAATGGTTTTCGGTCAGTCTTGATCAAGCGATACAATAAACATACAAGTATGTCATATCAAAATGCGTGCAATTGAATTCTGTACAAGCCGATACCAAAATCAGAACAATATCTTCTTACCGACCCGTTTTCCAAGCAAAAAACTGCCATTTTCACATACGCGCGTATATGCTAGTGAAAAATGATCCCCACAAAACTTGTTGTTAATATCGCGCTGAATAAAATGGTAAAGATTGCATGTTTGTATCTCAAGCGGTTTGGAAGATACGCCAAGTTAAACTATGTACGAAATCAGTTTTCTAATCGCAGCGCTTGTCACGACGTTCACTGAAATTAAAGTTCTGAGAGTAAAATGCGTTTAGCTTAGATACGTTTTAGGGCTGTATTTTCGATGTGGATAGTCCGATTGTGGAATGTTATATATCAAAATGCACAGGATTTAATTCTGTACCCGATGATACCAAATTTGTTTCACTATCTTCTTACCGACTTGATTTCCAAGCATAATGTGAAATTTTCTCATAGATGTGTAAATGCTTGTGAAAAAATATCAGCGTATGATTTGCAGATGATATCGCGCTGAACAATTTGGTAAATATTTCATGTTTGTATCTTGAGCGGTTGGGAAGATACGCCAAGTTAAACTATGTACGAAATCAGTTTTCTACTCGGAGCGCGCCGGGTCTCGACGTTCAGTTAAAACTTTTCAAGTTAAAGATTGAAATGCGTTCCGTGTAGATTTGTTTTCGGGCTGTGTATTCGTTGTGTTAAGACCCAATGTAGAATGTTATACATTAAAATGCGCAGAATTGAATTCTGTACAAACTGATATCAAAATTATTGCACTAATAAATCAAACAAAAAAATTTCTTCTTAGCGAAGTTTTCAAGCTTGAATTTCTGATGCAGTCATTCGAGTGAGAACAAAATAGGCGAGACAAAAATTGTAGCTACCATAGAGCTGAATATTCTGTTGAAAATTTCATGTTGATATCATCAGTCATTTCGGAGAAAATCAACATAAACCGCTTTCGTTTGAAATCTCTCCTCGGTTGTTTACATCGATAGAAAATGACGTTCAAGTTGTGAATTTTGTGTAGTTTAAAGTGAAAGCGCGAGTATAGGAAAATGGTTTTCGGCCAGTCTTGATCAAGCGATACAACAAACATACAAGTATGTCATATCAAAATATACGGAATTTCAATGCCTACAAGATGGTGCCAAAAATCATTCGCTAGTAAAATAGACAAAAATGTTTCCTTCTTTGATACCTGTTTTGTAAGCAATAAAGTGAAAATTTCTCATACATGCCCAACAAAATTTATTACTTGTATCAATCCAAACAATATCGCGAAGATTTCAACTCAATATCTTTAGCGGTTGTGGAGATACACCGCCTTAAACTTTGAAGAAATCTGATTTTTCTCCAGCGCGCTGTCACGACGTTCAGTTAACTTTAACTTTGAAACTTAAAAGTGCATTTTGTACAGAAGCGTTTTGGGTTGAGATTTTCACAGCGATAGGTATAATCATGTAGTGTTATACATCAATTTGTGCGGAATTCAATTCTCTACACGATGATACCAATTTTGTTTCGCAAAACGACAAGACAAAAAACTTTTCTTCATTGAGAATGTATTTTCGAGGAAAAAATTGAAAATTACTCACATGTACGAACTGATTACAGCAAAATGTTCCCTACAAAAAATGTTGCTAGTATCAGTCGCGACAATACAGCGAAAATATCATGTTGAAATCTTTAGCGGTTGTGAAGCAACTTGACTCAACCCGATTGTTTACTTGAAAACCATTTTGTACACTGTGCGATCGATTCATAACGTCGTCGAGTCGAAGTTGATTTTATAGAACTTAGAAAGAGCGTTTGTGTTGCGCTATATTTCTGCTCTATTCGTTGAGTAGTTAGCGAAAGCACTTCACATCATACATCAAAATATTCAGCATGCAATTCTTTACAAGCTGATATAAGTCTTGTTTCACAAATCACCGACATAAAAAAGTTTCCTTCTTGCGAAAGTTTTCAAAGTGATTTTTATCACATAAGCACGTATGTTGGAACAAAACTATTAGTAGAAAAGCTGTAGCTAACAATCAGCTGGTTATTGTACTGAAAATTTGATCACACTAGCTTTAGTGGTTGTCGAGAAAATCAACTTAAACCACGTTATGCGATATTTTACTCTCGGGGTTGTTTACATAAAGCGAAATGACGTTGTACAAGGTTATTAAGCTTGGCGCGTTTGAATAAAAACTTTTAGTGTTGAGTGTAAATTAACGCTGGCTTAATCGAAGCGATTCACAAACATACGAAGTCTTATGCATCAAATTGTTCAGAATGAAATTCCCTATCCGATGGTACAAAGTTTGTTTCGCAAAACGACAAGACAAACAACTTTTCTTCTTTGAGACTGTATTTTCAAGCATAAATGTGAAATTTTCTCATAGATGTGTGAATGCTAGTGAAAAAATATCAGCGTATGATTTGTATATGATATCGTGCTGACCACTTTGGTAAATATTTCATGTTTGTATCTCAAGCGGTTTCGAAGATACGGCGACTTAAACTTTTTGGTTTAAAATCGGCCTTGTGTGGACTACGCAGTGAAACGACGTTGCGTTTTGAAAGTTGAATTATTTGCACTAGATGACCTCGCTGCGCTCTGCGCTCTATTTTCTCATGCGATGCTGGTGTGTCTGTTGAGTGTCGATGGGAAATTTGAAGCGTTGTAATTGAAAATATGCAGTTCGAATGTTTGCTCGTGACTGTTTCTACTTGATATGACAGAATGTGTCGATTGTGAAAATCATTCTGTGACAATAAACGACAAACACTGACATTTGCTTGTTGGGTTTTTATTCTGGTAATATGCTCCATACAAGTGCACAACTTTTCTAGATAGAGATTTAAACCAGTGAGGTAGATATCACAATCATTCACTAAATAGACTCTTGTTTGCATGTTATATAACGTCATGTCGCACTCTGGATAGTACAGTACTTTGTAGACTTGAGAATATTTTTGGGTTTCGTGCGATAGCAATAATTGCGATGTAGTCTACTTGATACACGTGAAATATCACATGTTATACATCAGTATGACCAGCAAACAACATGCAATCAGATAATCTACTGTTAAAGCATATATCTACTCGCATAGAGAAATTATAGCAGATTACTCACAAAAGAAAGAGCGATTTTACAAATAAAGCCAAATGATTCAGTGGTAAAAAAGATATGGATTTAAATCAGTTTATAAACACGCATGTAATATCCATCTCTCGGTGAACAGTAAATCGAACGTCATAAATTTTCAACTCAATACATTTCCAATCGAAGCTTTGCAAAATGCTGCGTTGATATTGAAAACGTTCGTGATTTTGTGTTTTCGTACTACTGCGTTTCTATTGAAACTAAGTTTTACATCTGAATATTTGCGAGACATGATAGTTTCAAACACTGCACTGTTGCGTTACATAAACGGCTAGCGCTTTAATTTTGATAAAAAGTACATCGCAGTCATTTATTTAACAGGCACGTTGACTCAAACACATTTTTTCATATATGATGTAGACGAGCTGCGAATGAGTCAGGCCGTTACGCCATAGTGTTGTGCAAGTACAATATGTTCGTGGGTGATAACAGCGAATTATTGTCGATTGTGCTGTAACTTCATAACCGCAAATTTTAACTGCCCCAGCGCTGTGGTCAGCGAAATAACCGTCTGCGGGTAAACAAGCTCCAGACGCTATGTTATATAACTCTGTTTTGATGTGGATTGAGCAAACGAGTAAACAACCTAAAAGTACATTTCGCAAATTTTTTCATAGAATATCAGAGCAAATAACAGCTATTCGGTATTGGCTCATTTTTCACACAAACAATTTTGTTCTGTCGAGTTGACGAATTGCGAATTAGCAAGATGCTTAGTAAGCGAATATGGTTTGAGTTTTCAGTAGCGCACAAACTCTGCCGAAATTTGTGAAATGTATCGATAACCTGATACAGATATGCTGTTCGCAATTTCGTTGTCACGTTGGACGTTTTGTATTCGAGTAGTATTAGAGCGATATTTGGTATATGAATAACGAAATCGGGTCGCCTGTTTTGAATTGTTACTTCGTGCTTGATGTACAAGCGGCAGTCATCGCGTAATGTGGGAAATGTCTGTCTTAGGTAGACGCCTAGTTCACTAACGTACTTACGATCCAAATCTCTTACACATGAAACTTTGCTCAGCGTTTTTCTCAAATATGAATGCCTACATCTACCTCGCGTAAGAAATTTGGTACTCATGTTTGTTATAACTTCATATGAGTATAGATTTTTGAGGTATATACTTAAATGGGTTACTGGCGCGACAGGGTATATAAGGCGAGCTGTACTAGAATTGTCATCATTCGTGATTTGGCACTCGTAGAGTCAACATCATATTGCTTAACATGTCGAAATACGCTCACAGACTGCCGAAGTTTGAGGACCCCGATGCTACTAGTAGCAGTATCGATGCAGCCTCTACTAGTAAGGGCAAGCGACATGCCGCAAAACCGTACGCTCGACCAGAACAATCGGCGTTGAATGAATTTAAATCGTTCGGGTATCATCTGAACAGACTAGGTAGTCAAATAACAGCGTTTTCTCACAACAGCGACTTTGCTATGACCAAGGAAGGACGCCAAGTCTGTAGCAAACTAATGGCGTGCTTACAGAAGGCGTCCTACTATCACCGCGAAGCCAGTAAACACTTGATCGATGACAAGCAGCGTTACTTCGAGGAAGAATGGGCTAAGCGGGAACGACTGCTTCGAGAGCAAAACGAAATAGAAATCGAAGAGAGGGTGAATGCTGTGACGGCCCAACTTCAGCTGGAAAAAGAACAAGCGGTGAAAGACTTGCGGACGTGCATAATTTGCTGCGATGCTGAAAAGAACTGTGCTTTAACGAAATGCAGACACACATTCTGCGAAATGTGTTGTTTGATGATGTTAGGTGATAAATGTGCAATGTGTAGAACTGAAGTGGATGGTTGGGTAAAAATTCTGCTTACTGACTAGATGTGTATATGCTTGTATGTTTGTGTATATGCTTGTATGTTTGTGCAATAAAATGTTGAAATAAATTTCATGTCTTAGTCATTTGTTTGGTAGTAGTGTACGTTAGAGTAGATGTTGTAGTTGAGCTCACAACGTCTTCTCATCACATTGCGATAGAGCGAAATACTTGATCAGACAATTTCTGATAAAACGCTCACTTGTCACAAATGCGATGAAATGCAGAATTTTGATTTCTAAAATAAGCGGCTCTAACATAAGCACGTACAGGGTAACAAGTAAAAACATTTCAGACAACATAAGCTGACTTTTTTGTCTTATCACGAAATTGAACGTTGTGGTGAAGAACTTTCACATATCAATGTTTCAACATAGGTAGGCGTTTTTGCTCAACAGTTCGAGACTCGAAAACATATTGATATTGATTTTGGTATGTTGCAACGAAGCAACGATGTTTGATCTCTCTACAACAAGACACACACATTTTAGATGCGTTTGTTAATCATTGTAAGTATAACGCTATATTCGGTTAGCATTACTGAAGTCAAAATCTCATAGCTTGACTCGAAGAGCAATGGTAAACTTGACAGTTTACAGCGAATGAATACAAAATGAGAAAATTAACTTTATGTATATTAAATACCTAGCTTTTGACAGAACTCAATCATTCTCACTTGAGTTAGCAAAGCGACATGACGTCCAAACAGCTTACCGATGTTGGTTTTCGTTTGGACGATGAAAATCATCCATTCTATTCCACCCCAAGTGAGATCGACCAAACTTGTCAAAGGGTGTACTCGCTCCTAAAAATGCCAGTGGAAGAAGCTGAAAATGAGTATCATTCGCGAGAGGACGAAGAAGCTGCTAATTTCATAGCCCAGCTTTCGCAGCTTAATTCCAATGACTCAACAGCTACGAGTAGTACAACGAAATCGAACAAACGTAAAGCTATTGCTGATTCTGAGGGTCAAACTGTCAAAAAACCTAAAGGTTCGCGAAATGCAAAACAAGACGCAATTTCAACTGAACCGAAGAAGACTGACTTTGTCGAAGACTACATCCGCAAACAAGACAAACTTAAATCGTTACACGGCAATACTCAGACGAGGATCGCATACATCGAAAAAGCGTTACAATACGTAAAATCAGAAGAAAGTGATGACTCGAGGGTAACCTCGTATCTATCAACTGCATCGAAAAACATTTCACATGCTATAGACAGCATTTCAAGCGATCTAAAAAACAGTGGCGAAATCGACTCATGCAAAGTATGTAAAAGTGAAAGCAATCCACCTAGAGTGTTCAGCAAGAAGTGTGGGCACGGATTTTGTTGTATGAACTGCATCTTGAAGTATTTGGAATTCGTATACAATAAAAATTCTGGGCGATTGATTTGTCTGAAATGCAAAATACAATATGATGGTCAAACTAGTTGTAATTTTGGACCAGGTTATGTCATTATCGGTTGATACATAAATGAATATGAAACCTTTCAACTGTGTTATTTGTTTTTACTGAATGAAAGAATGTTTGTTTGATGTAATCTGAAAATACTGAAATGCAATATGTATGCACAATTAAGAAGCTGAGTGAAATACATTTTTGAAGTCAAATTATACAATTGATCAGATAGATGCAAATATCATGAGCTAAATTGTACAAGTAGTGATTTGACGAAATAAAAAATTTGATACTACAATTGTGTCATGAGATGTTTTGTATATTTTGAAATCTAAGACTGTTGTTAAATATTAACTGTAGATTTTGACAATATCATATCATAGTAGCTTATCAAATGTGATTTCAAAAATTGGTCACTTTACTTACAACTATAGCATGTATAACCATGGTTCAAGATACAAACATTCATCAATATCATTACCTACTCATATGAATTTGTTCAGAATTTGCTTCATGAACATAGATATGAAATTCTAGAGTTAATACAATAGACCCACGACTCTACAATCCTTTTACAACTCTTGCCAGAGCTAGGGTTTGAACCCAGATCTCCTTCTTCAAGCACAGGGCTGAAAAAAGCGTTTCACATTAAACTACTTGGGCAATATGAGCTGATCAATGCTGTAGCCAACTGGTATTGCATTGCTAACATGAAGATATGAGTTTATGGTAAAACATTTTCAGTTTTGACAAGAGAAAACAATGTTCAAAATTACATTCATGTGCATTTTTCTTGTATCTTCCAATCAAACTGGGTATGTATGATTGACTTGAAAATTTGCAGTCATATCTCCTTCAGATATAACTCTGAAATTCTGAACCGAGAGAGGGTTATAACTGTTTCTGCTTGCTAATAAACTCATAACAGTCCACATAACATGGTGAAGAAATGATTTGTATGAAGACATTCTCATGCTGATAAAATAGAGAATGTCCATTTTATCATGGGAATATTCAGTCAAAACAGTTATACTGGATTGAAACTTGAATCTTTTTAACCTTGCAGTATGTGCATTGTGAAACAATTCAGAAATTTTGAACCGAGACAGGGTTTAAATTGCTTGTTGGTGCCAAAAGATGCTTTCTTGACTCACGCAATGGTTTCACAAAACATGCCAGAACTGGGAATTGCACCCAGATCTCTTTCTCAGTTGCTACATGAGAAAGCGTTTTTCATTAAACTACTCTGGGCTTCATGATTTGATTAACTATGCAGAGTCAATATGCCTTGCTTGAATAAACTGAATCCATGCCTGCGAAACAGCTAAAAATTCCATTTTCTGTGTTAATACCTTTTTTCCATCAATTTCAACCATAACCAGTTATGTGGGATTTACTTCAAACATCTCAAATATACCTTCTATAGACACTGGTCAGAGAAAACCGGACCTGAAACAGGATTTTCAAATGCATTTAGGTTCAATTCTGATTGAAGATGAATTTATCCGCCATGTCAAGTGAACATGATAACAGATTTGGAGCAATACATTTTCAGTACTGACCAACATGCAAAGTTTCAATTTTTTGTGTAAATACATTTTTTTGAACGTTCTAAACACACAAATGTTATGCCAGTTTTGCTTCTTGAAACTCAATAATCTATACTATAGGCACTCTGACCCGAAACAGGCTACCAAAAGGGTTGGCTTGTAGAAACACACATTTTTGTTAAATTGAATAAAAGATTGTTATGGCCAAACATTCATATGCTGGCAAAAGAAGCAGAATTAGCATTTTGACGTGTATATAGTTTTTTTCTGCAGTTTTAGACATTAAATGTGCTTGCGAAGTAGACTTCGAAATTGTCAGTTGTGCATTCTATGGCTAAAATATGAAAACTGAGCCTAGAAATATGCTGACAAATCAGTGTACATGTCTTCTTCCACATAAGTGTCATCTTGAAATGTTGTTCCTGGTCAGAAATTATTCAACTCCGGACAAATTTGACAATGTTTGAATCATGGCGTTAATAACACAAAGTTACCATATAATACTGAGTGTCCATGCATTCTAGAAATCGTTTTTTCCTGGCAGAGTTTGATGTGTACAAATAAACTCAAGTCAAATAAGTCTGGTGTAGCTCAGAAAACAAAACAACACATATCAAGTTGTTCTCAACTGAGTTCTTTTCCACAAATCAGAAGTAGTCACAATCATCTGAATCAAAGAACACATTCTGTTTTCAGGATCTCAGTTTTGGTACAGAAAACAAAACACAAGATCATTCAATGATTCATTGTATAGTTCAACTTTTTTGTTGACATTTGAGATTTGAACAAATTTCAAACATACAATATTTTGTCTGTTATCAAAGAGCACAACACATTGTCGTGGTACTTACTGTATCGTGTTCTACAAATCTCACAGAATTTCATCAACAAATCAACACAAAATCCACCAAAAAAAGCCTCAAAATGCATTGCGACATTTCGACTGGCAAACAAATTCCGATATGATGACTCACACCGTATTATACCTAAGGCACACAGGAGTAAATCTGTCCATGTCCGTAAAACTTTGAACATTGTATATGCTCATAAACAACATAAACTACAAATGTTTGTTACGATTTAAGTAGAACTGTGCATCTGTGAATGAATTAATCCGAATATTCCACAAAACTCGTCTTTCTTGAAAAGAATACAATCGATGCAAATATGAACAAAATTTGAAACTCCGTTCGATTAGTTCAAGGTTGTGTTTATGTTTTGAATTCGCAAATCAAAGCGATGTTACGTCCAAATGAGACTCACAACGAAGTTGTCAATTTTCGTGTAATTTGATGTTTTGAGTTTTGTGAGTAGAGATAGAACTTTGTCTGAATAACTAGAATATGGACATGAATTTCGAATTGTATGCTTTTGATATGAATTACTACATACTCAGTAGCATTGGTGTGCTAGCTAGTCAAGCACACACAGGCAGAGTATATAAGATCAAATCGCTAGTGTTTGAATCATTTCGCATTCTGACACAGAACGAGAAACACACATTATGACTGATCAAACTGCTTGCGAGCGATGGATGGCGAGGGTTCAAGAAAGTGGGAGCGCTGGAAACGACAACGTTGCCTGTCAGCGATGGTTGGAGACCATGCGAAATATTCTACCGACAGTAGTGGACACTACTTTGATACTCACGTGTGCAACGTGTAAAAACATTTCTGGGGAAGTTAACTTCTGCCGCAGATGCGAGGGATTGAGTTGCGTGCCATGTACGAAGACCAACGATCGTTGCAAATGGTGTGGCGAAATGCAGGGTTATGCCAAAAACAGAGGTGCAAGACATTTGCAGTTGTGAGGACTGTGTACGTTGACTGTAAATGAACTGTCGATACAATGATTATATGAAAGATTGATTCTTCCTCAATAAAATCTTTGAAACTTCGTATACCTTGTTGTTGTGTTTGCGTAGAGAATACTTAAGTTATACCTTTATAGAAAACAGAACACACTGGTCTGTAACATCAGCGCAATAGCGAACTCGAAAACCATTCACTTTACACAAGCATGGTTGTACTCTGTATATGTTTGCGGTGCTATGTTAACTATTGTCGTACACAAAACAAGAACAAAACGAAATGTACAGTTCATGATATTTATTGAGTACCGTTTACACGAAACATGCTGATGGGTTTAATAACAATCTTGTCCCTGGTCCCACCATTCGCAAAAACTGGCAATTCGGCGAATGTTTGTGGTGTTCGAGCCAAGCATCATCGGTTGATTTCCAATGGTACAATACAACACCACAATTAAAACATTTGCAACGATCGTGTTGCCCTAAGTAATACAGACCGCAAGAAGCTAACTCATATTTGTTCGGTTTTATTTGTGGCGACCAGTGTTCAAATGTCTTCAGTCTTTCGGAATATGTTTCCATATATCTTCCCGAGTGATAAGTGCATAAAGCGTCGGTTTCATCCATGAAATGAAATATTTTATGTGTTACAACTCTTTACAAGCGCGTTAATACTTTTTTCAGAAATACTCTTGGTCAAACGATACGTGTTTTGCTCTCTCGGCTTTTGAGCGCAACAAAATACCATTTATCGTCTGAAGTCGTTTGATTTGATTCTGGTCTCTCCAGCAGAAACCATATTTTGTACTCGTTAGAATTAGCTCAATATCGACATAATACACCATGTCGGTATTTGTCACTTTCCAACATTGATCTCGCTGCGAGAATGTAAACTGAACATCAGGATAGAGATCAGTTAAGTAAATTTCGACAGCTTTGTTCCACTGTTCGAGGTTCAAATGCAACATGTGTCGAAAAAAGCTTAAATCTTTCAGTTCAACGGCTAGCATTTTTGTGTGCGATGAGTACTTAGCGAATTTTCAAATTACTACCTATATAACATTTTTCTACCATAATCTAGAAAACAAACAAACACATGTTAACGTTTCAACATTTTTATTCAATTTTTTTTACATCTACAATTCACTGGGACGCAGCGACACGTCCAACATCTGTGCAGTCTGTTGAGTTGTCGCTGCGTAAGCTTCCCAACACGTAGGAAGAATGGCGCACGCTTCGCCTCATCAGCTTCTGCGTCCCAGTCCTCGGTTGGAGTGGTTGTCTTAGTTCTGGCTGTATCTGAAACACAACAAGCGAAACATAGTTATCGCGTATAAACATTCATGTATGCAACATTCCATTTTCTACAGTAACATAAAAGTACATACAAAGCAACACAACTTACTTTGCATTTGCGACAGCTCTATTTCTGCATCCCAGTCCTCAGTGACAGGCACCTGGAATGTAGTTGCTGGTACATAGAAGCTATTGTTGTACGACATGTTGCTCTTTGGCTTTGATATCAAGAATGATTTGACTTTGCACTGACTCGGCGCTTTATATACTCGGCGACTGTGCGAGAGCCACTAACCCAAAGCTGTTGTCGCTCGAACAACGAAACAGAATCTTGAGAGTTCTACACGCAGTATTGTATTCACAACTAACGAAATCGTACTTGGATTGCGCCAAGCGTTCAATTTCTTCATGAAGTGTTATTGAGTCATCTTGCTGTGAGACCTGATATGTTTTCTCACGAATGCATCTCATGCGAAATGAGTCAAGTTTGTTGTTCCAAAACTCTGTAGTGCATTTGGGTATGAGTGTTTGACCATATCTTTTAATCAAGAACGATGCTAGTTTTTCAAGTGTGTGTTTTGAAAATTTTAGAACGCCAGTTGTGCTAAAAGCGCACGTCAAGAAATAGCTTGTAGCAGCCATATCTTTGGTACATGCGTTTGAAAAATAAATGTGACACTGATGCACCTCATTGCCGTAGATATCTTCGTAATTGGTTTGTTCAGAGAGCAGAAAATCAGACCCATTGCTTTGTGAACCATTGAATGTTAGTTTCATATATTGCATAAATTCAGATTTCGAGCTATGAATGACAACTTGCTTCAAATCTTGTTGTGTGAAATCAATAGGCAAAACATGCGTTTCTTTGATAACGAGGTAACAAGATGACTCAAAATCAAAGTTTTGATTGATGTACGTTGCTAACAACTCGGGTTGGTTTGTGTTGATAAGTGAATGCAGTTTGCAATCGCCCTTCCTCTCGCTGCAACGAGCCATCGCTGAAATAGAAAATCAACAAGACAGGTTTATAAACCGATCTTTGTAATATGACCAACCGTATAAAATGCGCTTTGACTAACTGAATTTGTCTCATTTACAATCTGACAATCGAAGCGACAACATGTATCTCAAAACATTGTGTGAAGAATTCATTCGTGAGAAACGAAATTTCAATGCCAGTGGTCACCAGAAGAAGTACATGTTCAGCGTAACATGTCCTTTCACAGATGCAGAGGGACTGCGTTTCACGGCGATAACGAACAGTCCGTACGACTACTTGAACTACAAGCCAACGCTGGACCATGTGTTTCTCGATGCACCAACACTAGCTGCGTTTGAACGATATGTAGACTTGATGTTTTCTGCCGCCGACGAAAAGACTGATATGTGCTACTTCAAGATATTGAAAAATCTTATACCAGAACATTTCGCAAATCTATACGAGCGCATCAAGAAGGGTAGATACATGCAGTCATCTCCAACCGAAAACTACAGACTGCCGATATGCATAATACCAGTGTTGGAGTTGCACGGAATCGAGGAGTTCAGCAAATGTTATTCCGTGAAATCGACTTGCCTTTCATTGGAAAGGACTCAGATACGATTGAAGTTGAACAGCTACTTTCAAGCAGTCATGACATTGCTCGATTGTTCGGAAAACGATATCATAGAAATATTGGTGAGAAAAGGAGTGCTGCCGAGTACAAACTTCCAGCTGATTAGCACACAGAAAGAGCTCACGATAGGTCTGAAGATTGTTAGAAGCTGTGGTGGAATATACGAAGCGTTGAGAACTGGCATCGAACTGACAGAGCACAATGCTAACTTAGACACACTGAGACCAAAGTATGGATATCCAAATTCGAATTTGTGCCAGGCGTTAGAGTTTCTCTTCTTGCTGCATCCTCTGTACAACCAGCACATCAACAGTCTTCTTGTTAAAACGGAGCTGATCGATGGGGGAAAGGGAAGACTAGCTTATGCTATTCCTAATCGCAAACGCAAATTTGTTGAACATGCAAAAGACCAATCGAGTCTTCCGAAAAAGATGTTATGCAAAACAGAAGAATGGACTGAAATGCGTGGTTCTTACGAGAATGCATTTCCAGAGCAGAACGAGATACTCAGTATGCCGGTCGATTTGTCATTCGTGAAAGAAGAAATTGTGGAAACGTTCAACCCAGAACAAGAGGTACAAGAGAATCCCATGCCAGTAAGCGACATCTTACCTGAGGAGAACCCATGTAAAGTATACTTCATCAACGAGTTTCAAAACGATGAAAAAGAAGACATACTCTCTCAAGCGGTTCGAACGTGCATTCCCAACATTCACGTTCCGCCTAACTTTTGCACATTTTGTGTGTCGAAGGAATTGCTTTCCAACGGCCTCGTGTTGTATATACCTGCCGATTTTGCATTGTGACTGTTTTTTGTTATATATGCTGTGTGTTCTGTTAGTTGAATGAATAAAAACCAACAATGTTGCATTTCATACTATTTGCCTTGTTAGTATCTCAATGTAGCTGTAATGTGCTACCTACTGGTCAGCCCGAAACTACATCAAATCATGTTACTCATATAGAAAAACGCAGTTCCAATGAGTTATACAATAATACCAGCGATAACGTAACGCAGGAACAAATAGATGATATTGTCACATCGCCATTTGCAAACGAAATTGACATGCAGGAATACAGTCAAATCAATAACACAACGCTTGGTAATATCACCACAAATGTTTCTACAACCACAGAGGTTAATGGAGATGGTGATAAAGTATCTGTCGTTGTTATAATCGAAGTGGTATTTGGTATGCTAGCATTTTTCGCAATCATCATTGGCTTGATAGCATTTGTGTCAAAAGTCATAAAAGAACGACGAAACGAAAATTAGTATAAGAGACCTTTACAAAAGGATCTAGTCATTCTTGATTTTCTATGCCAAGTATGCGGTCGTTTATCATTTTGTGTTTTTGCATAGTTGTCAGGGCTGACACAACATTTCAAAACGTTTCTTCCTATGGTTTACAAAACTGTTACTGCAATAACTGCGATTCGACAAAAAGCATTGGTAAAATATATAGTGGATCTTGCTACTTTCTCAGTACAGAGCAACAGTTCAAAGTTGGTAACAAATATTCAACGCCAGTAAAGGTTGGTGAAACTGGTAACAGCACCGACTATAACGAGTACGATTTGGTCATTTTTGGAGACGGAGACGCTCATTTACAAACAATTTTCAATCAAGTCAGCAATGAACTGGTATTGACAAACATTGAACGTTCTATCAAAATGGCTCTGTTCTTTAGCAAGGATAAGGCTGCTCAATGCGTTCATTTGTTCAAACGAAAATTTTTGCGCATTTCATGCGAAACGACTAACATAGCACTGTTAAAAGCTACTAAAGGAGAGTTTGTGACAGCATCCCCTTATAAACCACGTTTGTACAAGAAATGTTCATTCGACAAAACTGCAGCAGCATCGATCACATCGCCGAAATCCTGTTTCGTGGTGAATGCAGATGGTCAATGCTCACCAGCAGTACTGCAAACAGAAGAAGATTTTCAAAACGCTTTTGACTATCTGATTAGCAGAACGCACGACACGACAGTCGATGTGATCTCTCAAGATTTGATGTTCAAAATTGACATTCTAAACGAAACGCTCGAAATAAACGATTACGCCTTAGTCTTTTCGCGAGTGTCATCCGATGAGAACATAACGTGCTTGTACATCGACGTGAATACAAAATCTATTTCATATAATAGATGCACAACAAAACAAACTCTGTGCCAAATTCAAGAACCTGATAAACGACTGAATGTACCGAGTGGTGATGAATCCAGAATTAACAGCGTTTGGATCGTGTTTGCTGCACTTACATTCGTGATTGTTTCTTTGGTTATTGTTATAGTTATTGTGTATTTTCTACAAGGATTTCAAACTCGACGTGTACCAACTGCTGTTCTAACAAATAACGCATAACTGTCAAAAATGTTGAGCAGTGAATTTGTGGCTGCGATGGTAGCCAATTACTTGGTAGAAAAGCAGTTCGACGATAGCAATTACACTCTTTGTGACATAGTCGAATGTGTGGTTTTGTTTCTTGAAAGAACTGTAACGCAGCATGTTCTAACAAAGGAAGACTTGAGCAAAGCTTGTTTCGATGTAGACTATTTTAGCGAATTGCTTGAACAAAAGCTGAGTAGAGGTTTGAGCTGGGACGTGTTTGTGACTGCGTTTGTTATGTTTGTGGCCGTCGTGCGTGAACTATCGAAATACAACGCTGAAGGCTTCTACCACCTGGTCAAGATTCAAGAAGTGTTTCGAAAATACAGACTAACTGAGTGGGTCGCAAAACAACCTGGTGAATGGACATCATTTGTAGATTATTGCATGTTACATTACCGTTGAGTAAAAATAAAGAATAACACACATACACAATATGTTTGGTTGTTTATTCATCATCACATTCACATTCGCTATCTAACGATATGTTTGATGCCAACTCTGCAAACAAATCATCTTCGTGAATGATGTCTTTGAGACCAATCATATCGAGAATTTCCCTACACATTGCAGAACCGTTGGATTTCAGTAGATAATGCTTTTTGTCAATTTCGCCATCCCGATCATAAATGTTGAAATACAGTTTTGTATCGTCTGGTGTGTCCAGTACTAGCATAAAACCGTCATCGTTGTCATCTTCACCTAGTCTTGCAAATAAACTCAAATGAAGTGTTATTCCAAAGCATGTAATTTTGATCTGATAATCGAACTCAGGGTGAGGTTCACAGTTTGGACAAAACAATGCATATGGTTCAAATGTTTCAGATTTTGACAGGCGAAACAATTTTACCCTAGGCTTCTCTGTGGTTGTTATGCTCAGATGCTTTGATACTAATTCCCACAACTGTTTCGCAGCAGCTAGTGACTGGATTTTCCATTGCCGTTTTTGAATGAGTTTTTCCTCTTGCATATTCAAACGAGTGAACAAAATGAGCATACTGTTTACTAGTGTGACTCCTTATAAATACGCGTATATATAATTGCCACACTAGTAAACAGTATGCTCATTTTGTTCACTCGTTTGATAATCGAAGAAAGAAAGCCAGACAAGATTTGGGATCGCATACAGCCTAGTGTTGACAAAAAGAAGAAACTATGATCGTCGTAACATTCCTATCGGTATTCTATCTGAAACAACTGCACTGGTGGTTGTCCACAAGAAAGATACGCAACGAATGCATAGAGGCGATGGAAGAAATTCGTGTTGCCTTTCGAGACGAATGTTGCTACCAAGATGAGACTACCAAGATGAGACAGATAATAACTTTGGCTATGTGGAATGAACGAGAAAAGACATTCGCGACTCAACTTGACACATTGCAAAAAGCGCTAAAGCAAAAACATCTTTGCGAAATATGTTATTGGACAGAAAAATCTATTGCAAATGTTCCATGTGGTCATACGTTTTGCGAAGACTGCATTTCTCGAATGATGGATAGAACGATAGAACCGATGTGTGCTATGTGTCGAGCAGAGGTGCAAGAAACTATTCGCATCTATTTCTGATTACAAAAAAAATTGTATATATGCTTGTGATACTGTTGATCTTTGAATGTTTGTATCTTTGGTACTGATCGAATAAAAACTATTTTGAACATGTATTGAAGTCTTGGTTTTTGTACTACTGCGTGAAGAAAACAAACACACAAGTTTACTGTTTAGCTACTTTAACAACATACATTCGACAACATACAACATACAACATTCATGACATGACATTCTCATCTCTGCGCTTTCGACTCAGACTACGACTGAACACCTTTGTAAAGCTTCTCTTTCTAGACCTTGAACGTTTTTCATCGTTTTCGCTAGGTTCGTTGACGGACATAGGTTGTAGATTTTCCTTAGACTCGTTTCCTCTTCTGAGCAATTCGTTGTCGTACGCGTTTTTGTTGTGAAATGTAAGCAGTTGTGGAATACGTTTTAGAAACAACACCACTTCTGTCATGCCTAGGAACTCAGCAAGCTCAATCATGTTAACCAGGCTAGAGATCGACTGCCAATCCGAGTAATCTTGCGTGAGACCGTTACATTGGTAGTCGGACAGGTTCATGAGAATTTCAAACACGTTCATCAATTCTTGAACACTGTAGTTCGTAATCTTGACATGGTTTGTCTTAACGTTTGTGAACATTTTCACGATTGCTGCCGGGTAAGACCTTTGTTCTTTTCCCACATAAAAAACAACACTGTCTTTGCTTTGTTTAAGCGACTGAATTAACTTCGAAGTGATTTGAATGCCAATATCGTACTTAAGTTTAGTGAACAAGCGATTCGTGGCCTCGGTGTCAGTGACACGATTAATATCCTTAACGTTTATAGTTGACATGGTTTTGTGCGATTTTAGCGCTTCTACAGAAACATTTACCTTAAATAGATATTTTCTTTTCTTGTCACTCAACGCAACTTTCCAAACCGTAATTTGTGATTGCATAGACAGTTGAACATCCACAAAAAGTCATGTTTCTTCTTCAGCTGTGCATCACCTCCTATAGTATTGATCATAACCCAAAAAACATACACGCCTAAAAGCGAGTACGGACAGAGTGAAGTGTTTCTCGAATGTTTGTATGTATCGTAAATAAACTTGATGTACGCGGAATTGTTGACAGTAGTATCGTCAAACAGAGAGAAAAAATTGTAAGCTTTCAGTCGGTTGTATCCACACATTGGATCACCGAATACTGAGTCAAAATGACTAGTAATTTCCCTAGGTGTCAATTTCTTGAACAACGACATGCGTTCATCGTCTTTGAACTCATTGAGAACCATTGTAACACACGTTTGAATTCCACACCCGAGTTTCGAGTTAATCTCTGCTAGCTTGCTTTCGAATGTGCGTATTTGCTCTTCGTATTCTGTTATGTACTGAAAAATGCATAGTGAACATTCGTTGTGTTGTCTAGAGAACATGGGTGAAAACAAGTAGGTGTTTTGAGCTAACTGTTCGTCTTCGTCAATCAAAACCTCATCGATATCCATTGATAACGCAACAAATAGAGTACAGTTCAAGTATACAATTTATTTCTACCACATATACCAAAAAACACCATACAGAACAAGCATCTATCATACAATATTGCAAAAACGTAGTCATTGGTCCTCGTCGCTCATTTCCAAATCACTGAGCATAGGTGTTTCTTTTTTCTGTTACTTGACAGCTTTCTTCACCCCAGTTTTACGTTTGGCAGCCAGAGCGTTCATGATTTCCTGGTCTTCATCGTTCAGCGTATCTGACATTTCTGCATCGGAGATGTCGATATCGGCATAGTTGCGCTTCTCCTGAACCTTGGTCGTTTTGATTCGTTCTATCAAAGCGAACATGTCTTCGTCTTCGCCAGAACTGAGTATATTGTTGAGCATACCAATTGGAATCCGATTGACAACGTTAGAGCGCACAGTCTTCACAACATCATCTCGCAAATTTTTTGTTTTTTTGATGCCCTTAATCAAATGCTGCGTTCTTACTTTTAGGCTTTTGTACTGCGCTAGTTTGGCATCAATCTGTTTCAGTTTCTCAGAAAGGTCTTCTATCTTTGAAGTATCGTTAGGCGACAAGAAGACATCTGGCTCGACTTCAGAAACAAAATTTCTTCTAACGCCGTGTTTCAGTACAGTGTTCGCAAACTCCTCTATGCGTAATCGGTTTTGCATTTTCCTAGCATAGCTTGAGTTCATCATTTGTTGTGCCATTGTAGAAAGTGATTGTGAGTGTGATTAGTTTTTGTTTGTTAAACGTAGCTATGTATACATGTACAAAATAATACACGCCTTACTTGTTCATCATTGGCTGGAATAGCCGAATGTAGTACGCCTCTTTGGCTTTGCGCACATACTTGTCTCGCTCTGTCTCCAAAACGAATACAGTGTAACGCTCTTTAACGTCGCACAAGTGTTTCCCACATTCGATCAAGTGATCAGTAGCTCGACACAAATGCTGCTCTGTTCGAACATGAGAGTTGTGTGTGTGAATGCGTTTTCTCAGATTTACGGTCTCTCCAATGTACTCACCGCAACAAGTGTTGCACTTCAAAACGTATATAACGTCTTTTGAGTTACAAGATAGGTTTTCTCCATCTTCGACGATATACACAAAACCGCAATTGAACTGAAAACTATTTCCAGCCTTCATTTGAGAACATAACGTGCAACGCTCACGGTTGCATGGTTTAACTTTGTCTTCCATAACAACAAAAACGAAGTATAAGGGTGATAACAGTTTATTTGAAATAACGTTTATAGGATTTTTAACAACCAGACACGAAGGTCAGCTGGCAAGCTGAAAACAATTCCCTGTTCTTCCATTGCAAACAAAATGTCAAACCACGAACACGTTAACATATCGACATGCTTGAGCTGTAAAGTTTGTGAACCATTCGCGAAAGAAAATTCCACCGTCAAATCAAACTCGAAAATGTTCCTGTCTTCCACATCGTCAAACATTGTTTCGAAGACACTTTCGAGCAATTCGTGCTCATTTATCGAAACGCTAACATCTTTGCGTATTTGTACCGCAAATTCCATCGTGTCGGCGTTGCTGCCTATCACTTCCAAAGTGTACATATCGTGATAAGAAGTCATTGTGAGATGTGACAAAATAGAAACAAACATCAAGGTATATAGTTTCAAACGTTTATAACATTTTCGTTCTTTCGGGCTATGCTATGCAAGGCGAGTATGAAGGCAACTGCAGCCACAACAAGCAAAATAAAACCACCAACGCTTACAGCTACGGTTTCCCAAAATGTTAGCTTTCTCAGTCCCGGTTCGTTATTCGATGTACTTTTAGCAAACACCACCTCGCAAAGGGTTAGTCGGTTTTTGCATTCTTCGATTGAAATAGTCTTTGCTCGCATGTCGACGTATGTGCATTCTTGTCCGCGATCTGTCGCTTCATTGCTTGAATATACAACAAAGTGATCGCTTGTAACAAAACTATCATCAATATTTTTGATTTGAAATTTTGCCTCACTCATATTTTGTGCAGTGTTCTGAGTAATGCTCACCAAATATGAAACTACCTTATCATCCAAATCGTTAACTCTCGCAATGTTTGAGTGCGAACAATTTGCATCAATCCGAAAACATTTGCCATCTCTCGCTTTGACCGCACCAACATCGCAGTATCTGAAATCAGGCAATGATACTTGTGGTACGCGACTGAAATTTCCCTCTCTCGCTATCAGTACAGCATTCGCAGTTTCGTTGCAGTTCTCCACCTGGTATTTATTTCTAAATAACGACATACATTTGCTCTCAACAGTTTTACCATCTTTGGTGCTGTAGACAATGAGCTGATACGATGATGCCTTTTTTGAGAGAATAACTTCGTTACTGACTTGTTTTACTGTTTGACTTAGTATGTCTCGTAAAGCATGAGAACGTTCGTCGATAATCAAGGGTTCGTATTCCCTAAATGGAGTAGTATGCGTATCAGTTGAAATCTTGAATGATGAATCCAAGTTGATAAAATAGCACCGATTGTTTAGCACTTTGCCGATTGTAGTAGAATGATTGCAAGTTAGGCAGTAACAATTTTGCAAACCATAAGTGGATACTTCTGCAACGGCATTCGCGTTATGCTCAATTACCATTTTATGCTTCTTGATAGTTTCCTGAATAGCGTTAAATTGTTGGTCAACGATAGTATCGTTTTGAACTGACAGATCTGTGTTGTTTTTTTTCCAAGGGTTCACTAGGTAAGAAAGATCAAAAACTGGAACCGTTTTATCGCTTTGCGTTTTCTTTGATTCATCGTCAGAGTAATCATCGTCAAAGTAGTCAGCGTCGGACTGATCGTCGATGTTTAAGCTGCCTATCACTTTTGAGAGGTCAGTCATTTCTTGGCTAATTTGTGCAATTATGTCTCGCAATTCTATGTATCTATGAGGGTTCATTTTTAGATCAACGTCTTTGGTATGATTGTATAGTGCCAAATGATTCAATTTTTCCGTCAACAACGCTTTTTTGATACGTGTTAACGCACGATTTAGTCTCTCGGGACTTTTACTGGATACATTTGCAGCGCACCATGTTCCTAACGTAGAACACAGTTTTGTGTTGAATCTTATGATGGCATGACCATGAATACCATTTGCACAAATTTCACTTCCATCATAGGTCAATGAAAAATTGTACGTTAGCAAAGGTATCCAGGCGTGTGTGGAAATCTCAGTATACACCGATTCCACAAACTCACTTAAAGAGTATGTTTTCGACTCAATTTCCAATCTAACTAATAGACTTGGTTTTTCGTAAAGGACAACATTTTTTCCAACTCGTACACCATTAACTACACTGTATACCGGTTTCGAGAACGCTTTTCGCTTGTTTGGACATCTAGATAGACCTATGGATTTGCATCTTGTTTCTTGCTCATGTGTCTCTGAACCCAACTCTGGGTTGTTAATCCATTTATTGAAAAAACGTAAATTTTGCTTTACATCGTCGTATGCTGATAGATAATCATAGGTTACGTTTACCAACACATAAAATGACCCATCTGTAACGACGATCGATTTGTCCTGTAAAGGCTTCAAACAAGATGTTTCATAAAAATATGGGTTAATACCTCCAAACGCATTTGTTTGTAAAACTAAGGAAAGAAGCAGACAAACGATATACACAAACACATACATGATGATTGTTTGATATATTTTTTCATTGGAACTCATATATAACTATTTTTACAAACAGATTCAAGTCATATATTTTCCTGTCATCGGCATGGATAGCAGCAAACAAAGCATACTATCGTGTTTGTCAAATGATATTGAGGAGGTAGACACTAGACAAATTATTTTGAAGCAGATCAACAACTACGCAAGACGCAAGGCTGCGCTAGAACCAACGAAGACAATAATGGCTCTTTTCGACGAAATAGTTGAATGGGTTGTCAGCAAAACTGACATTGGAATAATCAAGATTCAACACGCACTTATGGACTCTTGTACTTCACGAGATACCTTTTCGGTTTGGTCGTTCCTGATCACAGATGTGACAAAAGAAACTCTGAACGTTATTGCTACGAAAGCGAACCTGTGCAGATTTGACGTACTGTATAGTTTGACTCACAATGAAAACTGGATGGTTGGTGTGATAGATTTCCATGGTGTTGAGAGAACACAAATGGCCGTCAAGTCAATTCTTGGCACTGAGCGTGTTTGTGAAACGTACAGCATGAGCGCAATGACAGGACATACCAATCGTATTTCTATGTCTGGAATTGCATCGAATCGTCTATGCTAATGCGTAAATAAAATGTTTGCACTATAACTGGTGTACTTTTTTATTGTCTATACAAACAACTCAGATAACAAACAACATGCAAAATCCTTTCAGGCTTTTTATTTCAATCACTAGCAATCAAATACAAAAGGGCAAACAGGACACAGCTGTCGATGCCGAAGTTTCACATCTCCTTTTCCAATGTCCCAAATATGCGTATGGCAAAACACGCATCGAACGCAGTTGAAACAATTGTCGTAGATGAACCCTTGGCTAGCCAGGTCTTCCTTTGACATGTTGTGTTCTGATGGCAAGTCTTCAAATGTTTGGAGTCGCTGCTCAACGTTGCGATATCGAAAATACAACGCTCTGCACTGAAAAGTCATGTTTGTGAACGAATGTTCTAAGACTCGGTAACGCATTCAGCAGCCATTTATATCAGAGCGATTGTAATATATATAGAAATCACGACGTGTTTCATTTCGGTCAGATTCTTCTATGTTTCTGAGATATTGGTTTTCATATTTGTTTTCCCAGTACCTTTCGAATGACTCATCGTCGGAAAAGTAGATACGATTCGTTTCTTCTTCATACTTTTCATCCGAAAAACGTTCATATGATTCTAGAAACATATTTTCTACGGCATCATCGATGTCATTGTATTTGTGTAGCCAGTGTGGTTCAGCCGCGTCTCCGCGACTTTCATAGGACGTCGTAGTCACCAAATACGTGTTGCAATCATGATTGTTAGAATCATCGTTTGGGTCATGATAATGTGTGTGCTTTTGGTCTCTTTTGGCATTCCGTAGTTTTGTTCTACGTTTCGATAGTTGCATTCTCTTACGTTTTTGAACAGCTTTTTGATGCTGCCTTGCAGTTTGTTTTTTATTCGATTTGTAACGCTTGTTTTGAATGATTTTCGGTTTGTTAGTTTCGAACTCGCTACAATAATCACTACAATAATCGTCATAGTCATATTCATCGATGTGGTCAAGAATTTCGCTATTTTCACTGTCATATCCTTCTTCCATTCTACCAAAACAAATCCCCATTGCGACTGAACGAGACAGTATAGACTGAAATGGCTAAAAAACAATAATTTTCCCGATAGAAAATCGACACCCGGCAAAATAAGCGGGGGGGTCTTTTTCAAAACACCCCCCCCCTTTTTCAACCCTCTGAAAATTTTCCAGGCATATAATATAGCGCCGCATCCCTCCCCAAAACAGGCACAAGAAAAAAGTGGCTGTGGTGCTCATCGATCAATAACAAATAATATTCCCACAATAGTTCTTGAGTATATTGAGCATACAAGCAAAAAAACACAAAGATGATTCCATAAAAATCCACAAAGACGTTATGATTGGATACTACCATTCTATTCACATACCAGTATATGTTTTAAATAAGACAGCGTACTACTGGCAAACACGTAACACAGGCACACATATATATAACTTTATTAGAGTCTCATCCATGTTTACATTTAAACATCACAATATCAACATAAGATTAGTACATGGCCATTCTTATAAGAATTACACGAGACTGTATATACACATATTTTACATAGTTTATAACATTGGTATTGTACAAATAAAACTAAAATTAATATCAGGATGTCTGATACTCATTATGCACTCATATATTAGCCATTTTAAAAGAGCAAGAGTGCATATTATACAAAATGATGTATTAAAAGTAGAGTTCACTTTAAAATGATAAATGCGACACTGCATATGTATGAGGCACTGTAGTTGTGTTATAAAAGAAGAACTATTATTAAAGATTAAATGAAGTATGACAAGTTAAATTGAGAGTGCATCTTAAATTTCAGACACGCATAGGATCAACATAATATGGTGGCATAGAACTGCCTTACGATAACCACATAAGTTTCGCGATAATTATCACGTTAACCACTTAAGTATCGTGTTAACCACATAATTTTCGCGAAAAATATCACGTTAACTAGTTAGCGTTCGCGAAAAGATTCGTGTTACTACTTATTTATTGCGATATTTATCTGAATATTAAGTTACCGTTTACGAAAATGTTTCTGTTAGATAATTTATTATTAAACTAAATGACCTAAAAGTGCCTATAAGTGACATAAGTTACATTTTCTAGGTCTTCGAATTATCTAACTAACGCGAATTGTATCATGAAAATTATCTGCTAACGTAAATCATAACACGTTAATATTCCTGTTACCACTTAGTTTGCCCGAGGTGTTCCGCAATATGTTGCTAACGCGAACCTTAACACGATAATATTCCTGATACTACTTAATTTGTTTTCGAGGTCTTCCGCAGTATCTGAATATCGCGATATTTTTCCTGATAATTATCTAGTAACGTAAATCAAAACACGTTAATATTCCTGTTACCACTTAATGTTATGTTTTTGTTAACTGAAATCCTGGTGTCAGTTTGGGGCACTTTCAGGCCACATTTCAGTTAAGCAGAAAATAAATGACAAAGAAAACTATCGCGAACACTAACAAGATAAATAACACGATACTTAAGTGGTTAACGTGATAATTATCGCGAAACTTATGTGGTTATCGTAAGGCAGTTCTATGCCACCATAACATAATACTACTAAAAACATATCACAGTGTATAAAAATATATGTAATATATGCACGTGTACACACATATATCGATCTGTACAATGATAATGTGTAACGTCCGCATGTTCAATAACGTCTCCCAGACGTCACGTGTTGTGGCTGGTAGCTGTCGCCTGCATGTGACAGTCGCTTCCTTCTGGGGACCGTCCTTCCAGTTGGAAAAGCCTTTGTTGATGAAGCTGTTACCGATCTGTCCTACTGCATCGCAGAGTTGACAGAAAGCGAGCGTTTTCGTCTTAAAAGAAATAATGGATTTAAGGAAATAATAATCTCATAAAAATGTGCAGAATTTGCACATATCTTACGGTTATGATACGTTTACTTGACTTAAGTTAAGAACTTTATTTTTATTCAAATCTAAGAGTAGTGTTTCATGAATAAACATGAGAAACCATATTTTGAACCACACTAACCTCATCATAATGGTGCAATGTAAACGTATTACCAGGTAGATTGGAATGAACGTTTTTCTGGGTTCTTCTTTGCAAATGTACGCTTACGAAAAGAAAATTGTTTGGGTTGATTAGGAATACCCATTGTTAACATTACATCTATTAACATTGTCAGATCAAATAATAAATGAGTATAAAAGATTTCAGTTGATTTGGTTTTATTTATCACACCAATTTTGAGTCAGTAATACTTTTAATTGATTCCTTAATTACCACTGTTAAAGGCAAACACATATGATTTAAAGAATCATAAATGCTATCATAACACCGACAGAGCAGTCACAACACAGGACCATACAAACAATTAGCGAGGGCCCAGTTGCTCAAAACTTTAACGGACGGTTAAGCTAATGGCCTGTTAACTTTAGATATAAATAAAACTCATATTACAAGAAACTCGCTTGTGAATCATTTGACAATTATTTGAGCATACCAGTTTATTTACAATAAATGATATATATTTTATGAAGAAGTCAAACTTGAAACATAGCTAATTTATTTAATCACAACGTTACAATAAATGCAAATTTTAAAATTTTAACATTTAATTCACATCAAAAACTTCATCTAAAAGTTAACAGCTGTTAGCTTAATTGTCCGTTAAAGTTTTGAGCAACTGGGCCCTGTTGGTTACTAGGGGCCTATGTTTATGACACCTATCCATGCAAGTCGACGCATCACCATTGTCAACTTGAGGTCACTACCGCATCCACAGACGGACCTCCAAAGACAAAGTTGGGGCAACGTAAAAACGACTAGCCAAATTATTGGGCGACCGCCCCTGCCGCTACTACTGAATGTCTAATGTTGTTTTCGGCGTAGCTGTCTAAGATCACGTTTGACCTAGATTTCTTGCAATAATAAAACAGCGGGAAAATTGAATGCCAATAGAATTGGAAAAAAAATCTAATTTTAGGGAATGCGAACTTAAAACATTGGTTTAACGTATACCAATAACTGTTGCATACTTTTGAGGATTAAAATTTACATAATTGTTTACATTAGCGATTAAAATAAAGTCATTAACATATTTTCGACATTCACTCTAGAAATGAATATAATTATGAACAATTTTACTTATTGTATGTCATGATCAGAATGTTATATTCATTCACATAATGAAATAACTATTGTTTAGCTACATAATCGGCGCGCTCTATAAATAACTATTACAATGCTACAATTCACGGGGACGACAGTCGGTCACAACGTACACTGTTGCCAGTTGAGCTCGCAAGCACAAAATATAAAGTGGTAAATTTCTGGTGTTTTTCTGATAAGTAAGCAAAACAAATAGTAGCAAATTTGATTGAGCTTAAATTTACTATTATTTTATCATGGTGTAAAATGTTATTGTACGCTGTAACCGACTGCCGTCCCCGTGAATTAATTCTAGCCGGTACAACTCTAGCAGGAGCATCATTCTAAAAATGGCGCGCTGTAAAGCTGTTTTAATACACACGCATCGATTAGAGTCCAGAGAATCCTAAAACCGAGAATTTCAATAAATGGGGAATTTATAAACTGAATGCGCATGTTAATTTATATTTGAATTGTGGCTGCGTTTTAATAAGAATTATTTATAAGTGCACCTTTCTATTAGCTTCTTATTCTATCTATAAAAATGTTGAAATTCTTTCTATCAGTAAAATGTGGTGAAAGAAAGAAATCTCGTAATACGTCGAAACGTTATTCATGTTACTTTAACTTCATTTGCGTATCGTTAATACACTGTGTGCAATACTAATGTTACATACAGTTTATTATTTAACATAACTATGTACACTTGTTTGATATATGAAATAATTTTCTTTAATTCCCGTTGTTATTTTCTGACAATGTTAATTTGTTAAATTTGCATGACAACTTCATGTATCAATTATGTTTACGAAAATTACTAGTATTGAGTTTATCTCAAATTAATTTTGGGGGCGATACGTATTCTTATGGTGTCCGAAAAATATAGTGTCCGAGAAGTCTCGTTAGAAGGAACCGAAAAACCTGGGGTCCTAGAAGTCTCCTTAGTAGGGACCAAAAAATATGGGGTCTGAGAAGTCACGTAACCGATCATCTTGGTCCTCTTGTATTATATTAAGGTCAAAATAATGACATTTCAATATTAATTTCAACGCCGACTGCCTTTTTTTAAAGACATTTCTTGTTTATTTCCGATATAACATATATATAGGAAATTAAAAAAAAAAACATCAGAAATTTAATCAAGAGGGGCATGATGCCCCAAAGGGCTCACCTGAGAACTCGCAAAGATAATGACTTTACTCTTGTTATAGAATGAAAACACATGTTATAAAATGTACGTCATTATAATCTTAAATCATTTGCCCAGTTGATTAACTGGCACATTTGTTCAGGTCAAGGGTTCAGTTATAACTTGCCACAAAGTGATCACCGCGGTGAGAGGATGTGTCGCACGCAAGAACAGGTCCCTAGTTGAAGATTACACTTAAAGGTTAAAGGTAAACACATGAAATTGCGTGTATCAAATATGTACATGTAGCTACATGCGTGAACAGAAGGGTATCTACAATTATTTCGCTCAAATAGTAACTATAATGAACAAGAAATATCTTTAAAAAAAATATACGGCGTATGTTGTAAATGTTTGTAAAGAATGTAAATTGAATATCAAACATGAATATTAAAAACTGATGCATATGTTGATATGGTTTATAAACGAACAGTCTCATTTCTTCATAGATCGTTATTCTACACGCATTTAATATTATTTTTCTATATTATTAAAATAAAATAAAAAAGTTAATTTCCATCATCAAATAGCGAACTGATATTTTCATGTAGCTAGCTCCTAAAACGTAGTATGAAATGTTTCTATATTTGAAATAAATAAAAAGAATATCATTATTTCATGTCAAAGCAATGAACTGATGAACTGCCCCATGTTTTAAATAAGTTTTTCTTGAATTACAATTACAACGAAATAGATATATATATATGAAGCGCTTTTCATGATTAAATTATTTTGGTATACCATGCATTTATTCCTAGTCTATACAAAAACAATGTCTATTTGTAGACTGAATAGCCTCTACATGAGAATTTGGTAGAAACATCGGTATTTCACAAGAAAAAACAAGGATGCAGAGAGCATCATAAGGCGCCGGGAAAGTCCAAATGTTTAAGGTATCTTAATTATGTAATGTCCGTACAATTAACTGATCTTACCGTCTCATATTTTTCATTCGTGATTTTTTGAATCTAAATAATGTATACTTTATTTGTCAGGCAAATATAATTTAATAGAAGTTACATTGCAAGAAACTAATGACGAGAATAAATATGAGCGCTTATTATATTTATTATGGATTAAGCATTTATACTATGCGTGCCAAATAAAAACAAACGTCAGGGAATATTCATCGCAAATAAATATGATGATTTGACTTCATTTTGTGATAACAAAAACGTAAGAGAAAATGCAATTCTAAATAATTCTAGATCTACCAGCCGTTATTCAAATAAACATGCATGTATTAAGTTTGTAAATACAAGTAATTATCCATTCATTATTAATCTTATTGTCCATCGTTCTCTGGATGCTTGTTAGAACGAATCAGTGTTGCTGACGTGTATACTTTTAATAAGCGCAGGTTAGTCAACGAGTGTATTCTATGGAATGTTGCCTATCGAATATGCGACATTAACGGGGGATTTTCCCAAGGTCATATAATTATTGGCATGTAAATTGAAAATGAAAATTTAGCAAATGCAACTTCTGAGTAGGGAGCTCAGAACTGGAATTCAGTCAAAAACGTAAACAAAGTAAAGAGGTATGTCTGGATTTTTTACAGGCCGTAGTGGGGATTTCTTTTAAACTATAGACAATGCAATGTTAGGATTGATTCATTCGGGACTACTGGCGGGAAATTTTCACAACATTTGATTGGATGTTGAGAGTGTTGAGAAAGGTCAAAAGCTGGGGTAAACAGCTACGCCGAAAAAATCTGTTCCAAAAAAAAACATTACTGACTTGTGAAGTGTATGAATTACTTTCTTTATTTGTTGGTATCAAATTGCATACCATTAACTAAAAAATTATTCAGGGCAGTTTTAACGGTTGGTACTTTACAGAATGATTTAGGACAGCAAGAGTAAGTGAAGCATACAAAAACCATAACTAATAATAGTTTTAATTACCGGTACTCCCACTTACTGATTTTTGTCAGGACGCTAGATTTAAAAATTAGCTCAACTTACTTCACAGTATGAGAGAAGACTCTAGCAGAAAATGCAATATACAGGGACAATTCTGATTTTGCATAATTTGTATGCATATCGACAAAGCAGCGCCGTAGAGCCTGCAAAGATGGGGGCATCCATGTATGGACACATTTCTAGTTTTTCCACTCTGGTATCCAACTTTTCGCAGGCAGTTTTAGAGGAATAGTGTTAATGCTGCAGTTCGGAAAGATAGTGGGGATGGCTGGGTAAAGGTCGCGTAATGCTAGCCAGCTTGGTGTGCTCGTTACACAGAGTCAAGTTGTATTACGATCAACCCTTCCTATATTCAAATTTGTTGGAATCTAATTGTCAAAGACAAGTGCTTGTGTGGTCCAGGCTGGATAAAAACGAAGTCCCTATCCTGTCGAGTCCATTTTGCATTTATATTTTACAATTCAGGGGCATTAACTCCGGTGTGTGTGGCATGATGTTGCCGATTTGTAGCTTCTGCTCACAATACTGTTGAGGCAAAATAATGTTATAAAAATGCAGTAAGTGCATGCATATATTATCCAAACAGTAGAACATGATCGGAAATGGTCTATTGTAATGGCAATTTATAATCATGTCCGCGTTTGCGGACCAAGATGTCCCTATATCGTTCACCTGGGTCATGGGCTTGATAAACCATGGTTCAATAAAGTAAACATAACTTCAAGTCAGTAAACAGGCGTTTATGTCATTCGATCAAGTGCTTGACCGCAGATGACCAATAATTTGCATAACACAGATTACATGGTGGAATACAATCTGACCAGAGTTTAACCTGGTCTAAAGAAAAATAAGATCCATACACTGTAAAGTTTTTTGTTACATAGTATTACCTATAGTTACCCATATTTTTTTAGAACCTAGATGTTATGGAGGACAACAACATGACAAAGTTTCAGTCTGATTTTTTGAAAAATGTGGTTTCTAGAGTAATACAGATTTTTAATTTATTTGATCTAGTGACCTAGTTTGACCGCAGATGACCCACATTCTATCAAAAGCTAGATTTTATGGAGGACATCAATCTGAACAAAGTTCAACCTGATCTGATGAAGAAAATGTGGCTCATAGAATGTAAATAATGATGTTTACTTTATTTGATCCAGTGACCTAGTGTTTTTACCCATATGACCAATAATCGAACTGTATGCGGACGTCATCGAGGCCCTGACAAATTCAATTTGATCAGATAGACAATGAAGCCGCTTTATCGTAAAACGTCACTTAAAACGTCGAAGAAACACGTTATTATGTCCATTGAACTAGTGACCTAGTCTTTACTGCATATCAACCATATTTTACTAGACCATTGATTGATACCATGTAGGGCAGCAACCTGATGAAGTTTCATCCATATCTGACAAAAATGCGGTTCCTAACTTCTTATATTGGAACAATGATTTTTACTTAATTGAACCTAGTTACCTATGTTTACACCTAACTGACCCATATTCTATATACAATGTATATCCAGATTTCATCGGGGTTAACCACCTGACACAGGCAACATGATCAGATAACTAGGGCTCCAACTGGTACCCGAAAACACCTGTATTCGCGGGTCAAACAAATACCCGCGATTCCGGGCCAAAGTTTTCGTCAACGGTACCGGTTCGGACCGCTATTTTACGAAAGGAAGAATCGCTGTGTTGACTTATTAAAAATGAAACCAACGCAGTAACATTTACCATAAGCATGGTTTTCATTCCAAATTAACATACATGAAGTTTATAGACGCAACAAAGGTATTTGAGTCGCCGGTATGGGCTTATTATGGATTCATATCCAAAAATGGTAAGGATATTTCGGATAAAAACATAGCTGTTTGCAAACTTTGTTAAACGGAACTTTTCTATAAAACTGGATCGACTTCAGATTTGAGAAGGCATTCAGAGCGAAAACATCCAGATGCTAATTCGGCTTCTTCATCCCAAAGTAAGAGAAGCTTTGTTCCTGTTTAAAGTTCAATTATAACTATATTTTTTTAATCTTTCTAGCCAGTGAATAATGTTTTAAGAAGAACTTTTTTGTCATTTATGACTACCACTTGCTGGTTACTATACAAAATGTGGTAAATACTAAATAAAGGATTATTTTCTGTACAGTATTCAGTATTAATTAGAAAAATCTTTATTTCCACTGACATGTTTTACAATGTAATGCTCAAAAGAAAAAGGGTTTTGAATGTAGTTTAACATTGTTTAGAATTAATTTGTTTATTACCCGACCCGACCCGAAATTACCCGAACTTTTAAATTTTGACCCGGCGACCCGACCCGAAGAATTGTTTCGACCCGTTGGAGCCCTACAGATAACAATGAAGCTGCTAGATCGTAAACTTCACTTAAAAGTTTAGAGAAAAAACATGTTATTATGGCAGTTGACCTAGTAACCATGTTTTTTACCGCAGGTGACCCATATTTTACCAGAACCTAGATTTCATAGAATACAACCTTCCGGCCATGTTTAAACCTGATCTGACGAAAATATGGTTCGTACGGCATGACCCAGTCATAGTGTCACGTTATTACGCGCCGTTTTAGTACGTATTTGACACTCACGTTCTGCCAAGTTGTCACCAATTTTTACAACGCTGCGCCTCAATGTAGTACAGAACTACGTACTTACTGTGCTATCGTTACGCTTCCGTTACATTTGACAACGTACCATAACGTGTCAGTACGTAGCGAACGCAGTACACCGTGCAACTAAACACAACAATAATGAGAGTGATGCGTGGCGTATCGTAGTTTAACGTATAGCGAATAAAGCACCGGTCACACTGTCACGATTTAGGCTACGATTGCCCACGATTTACAAAATCTTGGCGAAGCGTGGTAAAGCGTGAACACATACGTACTGGCATCTGTGTGAATCTTGAAGAATCTTGTGGGATCCTTATCGATCGTGAAGCGCTACGACAGTTTTGAACATGTTCAAAACATTCGTGGCTTATCGTAGCGCCGCCAGGATTTTTCCAAAACGTAGGACAATCCTAGTGCCACCGTATCTCAATCTGGCTTATTCTTACAGCCATCGTAGAGGCATTCGTGGCCTTTCGTGTTTAATCGGGGTAAATCGTAACTGATTTTATGACATATATGTTACAAGACTGTAGTACGTTTTGCTACGTATATGGTACGGATTCCTACGCTTGCCCTACGGTTCAGTTACGATTCCAGTAGGATCTTCAGCGACAACAATCATGACTACTCACGAATATACACGATGGACCACAACGCGACGATTGGCTCGCGTTGCCAGTACGGTTTATCGCGATGTTACTACGCACTCACTACGTTGGCCTACGTTGGTGTCACGATTATGCACGAGGCATCGTGATGTCCAAATCGCCTTGAAGCGTAGAGAAGCGTGGTAATTATTGGCTACGCATACGTTTATCCTGCTGAATCTTTTTTAATCTTACTACAATCTTAGGAGAACCGTTAACACTCGTATGTAATCGTCTGTTACGGTAGCGTATACTTGACGCCAGCGTATTACAACCGTAACAGATCGTATCATATCTTGGTGAAACCGTGGTGAATCGGCTGCAGAAATCTACAAGTGTCGCTGATATTCGTAGTCTCGTTCTAAAACAACCGTAGTTGTACGTAGGAAAACACAATCGGGACAGTGCGCATCCCGAATCATCACGATTAACATGTCGACGATCAATCGTGGGTTATCGTAGCCAAAATCGTGACAGTGTGACCGGGGCTCAACGCAGCATAACGAAGCAATTGACAGAACTCTCGTTGTGTTGACGTTGTGCTACGAAAAGGCCACGTTGTTCTACGTTATGCCACGTGTACCACTACGTATCCGTATGTTGTGGTATATCGTAGCTGTAGCATATTTTTAATTGTTAAAAATTCAGATTTGTCGTCGAACTAGGTACCTGCCAACTTGTGCCACGTTGAACTACGTACATGCCATGTTGCGCAACGTAGCTAAACGAGGCGACGAAAACGTGACACTATGACTGGGTAATACATACATCACCGTACGTTCACTGACAAACAATGTGACAAGTTATGTAACGTATGGATGCCAAAGAGTTTCCAGTGATTATTAAATGTGGCACTGTACACCAGATTAACTTAACATTTGTGTCCCGTTTTTTGCCAAGACACACCATTTTGACAACTTCGGCAAAGAACCATAAGGCGATGCTACATACCAAATATCAAGGCCTATGCAGTTTAAGAGAAGACGATATTTAAAGGTTTATACTATTATGGTACATGCACAAAATAGCCACTTGGTGGGACCTTAACTCAGGGACATCATTTTAACAATGTTAGCAAAGGACCATAAGGCGATGCTACATACTAAATATCAAGGCCTATGCAGTTTAAGAGAAGACGATATTTAAAGGTTTATACTATTATGGTACATGCACAAAATAGCCACTTGGTGGGACTTTAACTCAGGGGCATCATTTTAACAATGTTAGTAAAGGACCATAAGGCGATGCTACATACCAAATATCAAGGCCTATGCAGTTTAAGAGAAGACGATATTTAAAGGTTTATACTATTATGGTACATGCACAAAATAGCCACTTGGTGGGACTTTAACTCAGGGGCATCATTTGAACAATGTTAGTAAAGGACCATAAGGCGATGCTACATACTAAATATCAAGGCCTATGCAGTTTAAGAGAAGACGATATTTAAAGGTTTATACTATTATGGTACATGCACAAAATAGCCACTTGGTGGGACTTTAACTCAGGGGCATCATTTTAACAATGTTAGTAAAGGACCATAAGGCGATGCTACATACCAAATATCAAGGCCTATGCAGTTTAAGAGAAGACGATATTTAAAGGTTTATACTATTATGGTACATGCACAAAATAGCCACTTGGTGGGACTTTAACTCAGGGGCATCATTTGAACAATGTTAGTAAAGGACCATAAGGCGATGCTACATACTAAATATCAAGGCCTATGCAGTTTAAGAGAAGACGATATTTAAAGGTTTATACTATTATGGTACATGCACAAAATAACCACTTGGTGGGACTTTAACTCAGGGGCCTCATTTTCACAATGCTAGTAAAGGACCATAAGGCGATGCTACATACCAAATATAAAGGCCTATGCCTAGCAGTTTAAGAGAAGACGATATTTAAAGGTTTATACTATTATGGTACATGCATAAAATAGCCACTTGGTGGGACTTTAACTCAGGGGCATCATTTTAACAATGTTAGTAAAGGACCATAAGGCGATGCTACATACCAAATATCAAGGTCTATGCAGTTTAAGACAAGACGATATTTAAAGGTTTATACTATTATGGTACATGCACAAAATAGCCACTTGGTGGGACTTTAACTCAGGGGCATCATTTGAACAATGTTAGTAAAGGACCATAAGGCGATACTACATACCAAATATCAAGGCCTATGCAGTTTAAGAGAAGACGATATTTAAAGGTTTATACTATTATGGTACATGCACAAAATAACCACTTGGTGGGACTTTAACTCAGGGGCATCATTTTAACAATGTTAGTAAAGGACCATAAGGCGATGCTACATACTGAATATCAAGGCCTATGCCTAGCAGTTTAAGAGAAGACGATATTTAAAGGTTTATACTATTATGGTACATGCACAAAATAGCCACTTGGTGGGACTTTAACTCAGGGGCATCATTTTAACAATGTTAGTAAAGGACCATAAGGCGATGCTACATACCAAATATCAAGGCCTATGCAGTTTAAGAGAAGACGATATTTAAAGGTTTATACTATTATGGTACATGCACAAAATAGCCACTTGGTGGGACTTTAACTCAGGGGCATCATTTGAACAATGTTAGTAAAGGAACATAAGGCGATGCTACATACCAAATATCAAGGTCTATGCAGTTTAAGAGAAGACGATATTTAAAGGTTTATACTATTATGGTACGTGCACAAAATAGCCACTTGGTGGGACTTTAACTCAGGGGCATCATTTTAACAATGTTAGTAAAGGACCATAAGGCGATGCTACATACCAAATATCAAGGCCTATGCAGTTTAAGAGAAGACGATATTTAAAGGTTTATACTATTATGGTACATGCACAAAATAGCCACTTGGTGGGACTTTAACTCAGGGGCATCATTTGAACAATGTTAGTAAAGGACCATAAGGCGATGCTACATACCAAATATCAAGGCCTATGCAGTTTAAGAGAAGACGATAATTAAAGGTTTATACTATTATGGTACATGCACAAAATAGTCACTTGGTGGGACTTTAACTCAGGGGCATCATTTTAACAATGTTAGTAAAGGACCATAAGGCGATGCTACATACCAAATATCAAGGCCTATGCCTAGCAGTTTAAGAGAAGACGATATTTAAAGGTTTATACTATTATGGTACATACACAAAATAACCACTTGGTGGGGCTTTAACTCAGGGGCATCATTTGAACAATGTTAGTAAAGGACCATAAGGCGTGGCTACATACCAAATATCAAGGCCTATGCCTAGCAGTTTAAGAGAAGACGATATTTAAAGGTTTATACTATTATGGTATATGCACAAAATAGCCACTTGGTGGGACTTTAACTCAGGGGCATCATTTGAACAATGTTAGTAAAGGACCATAAGGCGTTGCTACATACCAAATATCAAGGCCGATGCAGTTTAAGAGAAGACGATATTTAAAGGTTTATACTATTATGGTACATGCACAAAATAGCCACTTGGTGGGACTTTAACTCAGGGGCATCATTTTAACAATGTTAGTAAAGGACCATAAGGCGATGCTACATACTAAATATCAAGGCCTATGCAGTTTAAGAGAAGACGATATTTAAAGGTTTATACTATTATGGTACATGCACAAAATAGCCACTTGGTGGGACTTTAACTCAGGGGCATCATTTGAACAATGTTAGTAAAGGACCATAAGGCGATGCTACATACTAAATATCAAGGCCTATGCAGTTTAAGAGAAGACGATATTTAAAGGTTTATACTATTATGGTACATGCACAAAATAGCCACTTGGTGGGACTTTAACTCAGGGACATCACTTTAACGATGTTAGTAAAGGACCATAAGGCGATGCTACATACCAAATATCAAGGCCTATGCCTAGCAGTTTAAGAGAAGACGATATTTAAAGGTTTATACTATTATGGTACATGCACAAAATAGCCACTTGGTGGGACTTTAACTCAGGGACATCATTTTAACGATGTTAGTAAAGGACCATAAGGCGATGCTACATACCAAATATCAAGGCCTATGCAGTTTAAGAGAAGACGATATTTAAAGGTTTATACTATTATGGTACATGCACAAAATAGCCACTTGGTGGGACTTTAACTCAGGGGCATCATTTTAACAATGTTAGTAAAGGACCATAAGGCGATGCTACATACCAAATATCAAGGCCTATGCAGTTTAAGAGAAGACGATATTTAAAGGTTTATACTATTATGGTACATGCACAAAATAGCCACTTGGTGGGACTTTAACTCAGGGGCATCATTTTAACAATGTTAGTAAAGGACCATAAGGCGATGCTACATACCAAATATCAAGGCCTATGCAGTTTAAGAGAAGACGATATTTAAAGGTTTATACTATTATGGTACATGCACAAAATAGCCACTTGGTGGGACTTTAACTCAGGGGCATCATTTTAACAATGTTAGTAAAGGACCATAAGGCGATGCTACATACCAAATATCAAGGCCTATCCAGTTTAAGAGAAGACGATATTTAAAGGTTTATACTATTATGGTACATGCACAAAATAGCCACTTGGTGGGACTTTAACCTAGGGGCATCATTTTAACAATGTTAGTAAAGGACCATAAGGCGATGCTACATACTAAATATCAAGGCCTATGCAGTTTAAGAGAAGACGATATTTAAAGGTTTATACTATTATGGTACATGCACAAAATAGCCACTTGGTGGGACTTTAACTCAGGGGCATCATTTGAACAATGTTAGTAAAGGACCATAAGGCGTTGCTACATACTAAATATCAAAAGTCAGGACCTGTAGTTTAAGACAAGACCAGTTGGTCAGTTCAGTAGAGGTAGTTTAACACCATAAATTAAAATATGCATAAAATACATACAGCAATAATTTGCAATCAAATTAAAGATTTCGTTGTGTTGATGAGTTTTGATACATAGCATGTAGCAACCTTACGATCAAAATAGTGATACATGTACATACTTTCTAATAATAATCTGAGGTATTAATAACAAAAAAAGCTCTTTAGTCCATGTATCAAGTAAGCATTAGTAGCCAACATGCAGAAGGAAAATGCTAAATTTGAATGTAAAAAACTTGGACACATTGACCTAACAATCATGAGCTCTATTGGCTTATATTACGCGCTTGATTTATTTCCTATATTTACACGCGACTTTGATCGTGCACGCGATTCACATGTTTACTAATACCATAACTGAATTATTAGTGAACTATATTCCAGTACGAAAACAAAAACATGCATCGTAACAGATTTGTAATATATTCATGCACGAAGGTCAGTGTAAGGTTAATGTGTCCGACTTATACCCTCTATTTTTCTTAGATATAAACAAGATGTTAGCTTTGTTAAAGTTAAACTTGGTGAAGTGCATGAACGGAGAATGAAAAGACTGCCATGGTGCAGAGAATCGAAATGTATGTTTATCTTGAATTGTAACAGCTTCGGTAAAGGAACATAAGGCTATGCTACATGCCAAATGTCCTGGGTCTATGCCTTGCAGCTTTAGAGAAGACGATATATAAACCTAATAAAGTACATGCACACACTTGGCGGGACAATTTTTGTCCCAGGGGCATTATTTTAATCATGTTGATAAAGGACCATAAGGCAATGCTAACATTCAAAACCCAGAATGTGTAGTTTCAGACAAGACCAGTTGGTCAGTAGAGATTATTTAACATAATAAATTAAACTATGCATGAAATACATACAGAAATGATTTGGAATTAAAGATTGAATTGTATTTAAAAGAGTTTTAAGGCATAACATGTAGCAAGCAACCTTATGATCAAAATAGTGATACTATGTACATGTATAAGTATGTACTTTATAGTATCGATCTGAGGCATTGTTTACAAAAGCTCTTTAGTGCATGTTACAAGTAAGCATTGGTAATCAATATGCAGGAAGAAAATGCTAAAATTAACTGTAGTAAACTTGGACACATTGACCTAACAATCATACGTTCTATTAATTCCTATTACGCGCTTGATTTACTTCCTATATTTATACTCGGGTTTGATCGTGCACGTGATTCACCTGTTTATTGATACCATAACCGAATTATTAACGAACTACGCTTAACTCTATTCAAAGGCGGGAACAAAAATATGCATCGTAACATATTTGTAATGTATTCATGCAAGAAGGTCAGTGTCAGGTTAATGTGTCCGAGCTATACCACTCTTTTCTCAGATATAGACGAGATGTTAAAATTGTTGTATGAAACAGTTAAACTTAGTGCTGTACATGAAAGGAGCATGAAAGGACTCACTGATGACTGCCAGGGTATGGAGAATCAAAATGTATGTTGATCTTGAATTGTAAAAAACATGTAAGAAAACATTTGCTGATGGACTTTTTTTATTTTAACAGCAATACATAAATGTAAATGTATTATAAAACAAGCACCATGACTGCGAAATACAGCACAGGACAGCGAGCCAGCAAAGTACACAGGGATTCCATGATGAAGTTTATCATAACAAACAAACGTGTTCAATTTCAATGTAAACATCAATAATATAATATTGAAATAGTCACCAAATGTTAAAAAACGGCAAACAACATAACAGCAAAATTATGATATTACAATCAAATGAGATTCCAAGTTATAGTGTAAATGGTTGTATTTGCAATGTACCACACATCAAAAAGATACGTAAATAATAAGAACTGTTTGTAAAACAGGTATGCCCCCCTTTAGGTCCAGAACAAGCTCTGTACAAAATTGCAAGGCGGACAAGTTAAATAAAACAAAATTTTATTTTTTTCATCATTTGGTCAGTTTGAAATTGACCTTTGACCCAATAATCAATGAGAATCTACTTGAAGTCACAACCCACCTATCTACCAAATTTTACGAACCCAGGTCTAATGGTATAGGTACAAGGTCGCGGTGGCATAGTGGATATGGTGTCCGCCTAGCGATCGGGAGGTCCCGGGTTCGATCCCCACTCCGGGAGCGTTCTCAAGATCTCCCACAAAGACACCAAGTACTGGTTCTACCCAGGAAACGGACTCGAGAGTGTCTCTATAAGCCTAAGGCTTTCGATGCAATCGAGCTTAAATAAATAGGTTTACACTAATGGTATAGGTATTGGTATTGCCTGGACAAGGTTTGTCAACTAGTGATCAGTTTGATCTTGACCTTTGACCCAAGGACTCAAATTATCAAAAGGGATCCTTTTCAAGCCATAACAAACTACCTAGATTGAAGAACCTATGCATAAGGGTTTTGTATTTTTTGCCCGGTCAAGGTTTTGCATCTAGTGGTCAGTTTTATCATCTATTGGTCAGTTTGGCCTTGGTCTTTGACCCAACTGACCTAATTGTCAAGTGGAATCCCCTGCTAATAATGACCAATCTACCTACTAAGTTTAAATAACCTAGGCCTAAGGGTTGCAAAGTTATTGCTTGAACAAGCAATAGGATGTTTTTTAAAATATATTTTAGTCAGTTTGACCATGACCTTTGACCCTAAGATCCCAAAATCAATAGGGATCGTTTTCTTGTCATGACCAACCTACCTACCATGTTTGAAGAACCTATGCCAAACGTTTCTGTAGTTATTGCCTGGACAAAGTTTTACAATTAATCAATATTGTTTTTATGCTCTTTAATTTGACCTTGACTATTGGCCCAAAAACCCAATACTCACCAGGGATCCTCTACTAGTCATAACCAACCTACCTATCATGTTTTAAGAACCTATGCCCAAGGGGGACAAAGTTATTGGCCTGACAAGATTTTACACCTGTTGGATGTTTTCTTATATCATATTTTGGTCAACCTGACTGTGACCTTTGACCTAAGGACTCCAAAATCAAAAGGGATCCTCTACTAGTCATGACCAACCAACCAAGTATGTTTTAAGAACCTAGGTCCAAGGGTGGCAAAGTTATTGCCAGGACAACCTTTTACAATTATTTGACATTTTAAAATTCCTTTGGTCAATTTGATCTTGACCTTTGACCCACTGACCCCAAAATCAATAGGGATCCTCTACTAGTCATAACCAACCTTCCTACCAAGTTTCAAAAACCTAGGCCTAAGGGTTCTGTAGTAATCGCCTGGACAAGGTCTGGTCTACCTATTCGACCGACAGACAGATGGACCGACAGTTGCAAAGCAATATACCCCTGCATTTTTGAAGGGGGTATAATAATTATAAAAATAATTGTAATAATAATTTATTTCTTTTAAATTAAGAATCCAAAACATGTAAGCTATACCAGTTAAGGAATTCTTGTACTTCATGAGCTGCCACAGTATTGCTATTTTTTTTCTAACAAGTATTTCTTGCATAGATTTGTGTCAATCAAAGTCATAGTAACTGTTCATTGACAATAATTAGAATGAGTTAAAAGAATCTTCATTAATGAAAACTCTTATACCCTTTTCAATACTATAAGATCTTTTTAGTGTATTTCTGAATAACAAGGTTAAGAATTGGGCCCAGTTTCCAGAGAGCGCCTAAAGCAAAAATTAAAGTAACATAAATTAGCTTACCAGTAACTCTATGTTTTTTCCAACAATGTTTATTCTGTTCTACATAGTATTATTCTAGTCGATAATCAATATATGTGGGTTTTTGTACCTGTGTTTTAAACAAAACATTTTTTTTTAAATATAAATATTGGATTTTTTTTAAATTTAAATTTACCTTAAGTTAAGATTTGCCATAGAAGCTTTCTGGACATTGCCCCAGAAGTAATCACAGAGAAGCTATCATACAAGTCACCTGAGTCACTATGACTAAACCTAGTCCTAACAAAACACAGTCTGCAACCTATCTGAAGAGTATTGGCTTCTTGTATCTAGGTTAGCTCTACCAGTAGCAAACATAGCCATTAGCTACTAAACTTTTTAATTGGCTACTAAAAATTCTATTTGGCTACTGAAATTATTGGAAAATATTAAAACATGAAGCATATTTTCTGAAAATATTTCTAAATAATGGGTTTTCTTTGCAAAATCAATTTTTTGGCTACTAGTTCAAATTTCTTAGCGCCAACCTAGTGTATGCATTAATGACAGTTTCTACAAAAATTCAAACTCACCAATATATAAATATCACACCCCATAGAGGGTGATACAACGTATTGTCAACCCGAGAATGGTAATGTAAACCGAGTCGTATGGGGTCTGATATTTATTTTATTATACCAAACAATGAAACAAGAAAATTTAGGCCTGATTACTTAATTTATAGATCTACTTTTTAAATGCCTTTAAAATCAACTACTAACCTCAAAGTGTTCAAGCTAATTTACCACGGATTATTTTCATTATTTAAGATGTGTATCTATATGAAACATTTATGGTTCCTTCACAATACAACCGTTAAATAATACTGCAGAAACAGACTTCCGTACTTTCAAACAGTTTGCAAAAGTGTACCGACATGACCGGTGAGTATGGAGGCTATCTTGTGCCAAAAATATACAAATGTTTTTTGTAGAAAAACTTTGTACAAATCGACAAATTACAAATGTAAAGCGGTTAAAAATTAACTAACATTTTGCAGTTTTCAAGATTACACGTGCAATTGTAGAAATACGATTTTATTTTAAGAAATATAATTCCGCTCTTTCGCTGTTAGTTAATCGCAACATGGTTTTGTGCAATTTCTAATGTTATGTTATGGAAAAGGAATCGGTAGAAAACCAAAATCCTATATAATATCCATTCTATTGAATAATTTCTCATAAAAAAGATCTAGCTTTACTTAATTCAATGTTTTGAATATGCGAAAAAGTTCATCTGACAAAGCGACAGTGGAACAACGCAAATGGAAAGTCGCCGTTTACATTTCTCGGTTTACAAACTCGAAAGAAACAAGTATCGAATTTTGCACATGCCCATATATGGAAAATGTTAATAAGAATGTGGGAGGAGCCTATCGAACGCTCGTGCATCATCGGAAATTACCGGATTTAGTGGAAGGTCTACAGTACTGTAGACCGTTTATGTCAAATATACATTCTAGCAAAGTTACGTAAATACATCCGGACAGTATGTAAATCCGGACACCGGAAAGAAATATATGTTCGTATTATCTATGGAATTTATTAAGCCATCTATCTGTCTCGGTAATGTAAGATATATTTCAGCAGAAACCACGACGTTGGTCAATATATATTGCCGCCATAGAGTCTTTTGATGCTTTTTGCTGTTCAGATTTATTCTGAACGCGAATTATTGCAGCTACCACGGCGTATAACATATTGACAATTGTTAAAAAAGCTGATATTTGATTCCACAAATGCCTGTGTCGGCTGTGAGTGTGAGCAAAAGCTGTTCTGAGAGTTTCTGTCATACAGAAGACATTAACTACAGTACTTTAATCTGTCACATAACCTAATTGTGACATATTTTAGTTTATCAGTTAAAAAAATTCTTGTGTGTATATTTTATATCAAAAGTAATTGGTAATGTATGTTCATGGCAAATGTATTAATTATATTAAGCTTTAAGAAAAGACATGCGTAAAAATTATAAAAGCGACCATTTCCATTGTCATTATGTTCACTCACAAAAAGCAGTAGGCCTACTTATATCTTTGTGCTAGTTACTAGTATATGGTAATGTTTTGATTCACAACTGGGTATGTCCTGAAAAAAAAAAAAAACAACATACACTTGTACATGTGCAATAATTATGCAAGGTTCTTAAAAATGACATTTAATTGTTATTATAATGAAATTAATATAATAACATGTTCTGAATTTCATTATTTCTATGTAAATATTAACTGATTTCTGTACAGCCTTGTTCTTTTGGGTTATATAAGGCATGCAACCAAAGGCTTTATTTTAAGTCCCTCTCAGAAAATGTGGAGGGTCTTGAATCGTTTGTCAATATAATTTGACCAGTTGAAATCTTTGTTTGATAGAGAATGCCAATTTATTGTTTTTATTTAACAAGAAGAAATTACTGAGTGATACCTTTGTATTATTTTTCAAAATACAATTGCATTAGAGAAACATCATATTTATGTTCTTAAAGGCTTTAAAATAGGGCACTTTAGGATACTTTTTTTCTTAATTTAAAATATATTTCCAATTTCATGAAAAAAATAGAAACAGTCGTTGAGACAAATACTTATTTCTGTGGAACTTTTTTGTTAAAGTTCATGCATTGGATCAAAAGCGATGAGAGGAGTTATTGGCACTGTGATATTTACCAAAATCAAGTAACAGATTTGCTTCTAGCACATGTTGGGCCCTACACAGAAATTGAGTTAAGCACATATACAATGTACATTAACAGTAGCTCTAAATATCTGTTTAGTGACTCATTCATTAGATTAATTACTCTAAGCCAGTGTTTCAGAGCTGTGCATGAGCTTGACTACCAACTTGTCCTGTCAGGCAAGTACTTTGAAAATTAACTTGCGCGATTTGTAGACGGAGCTCTTGATTGTACTGGTAAACCATTTCATGGCCAAACTTCATCGATTACATTAATTTGCATACGGTGAATCCCGAACAACACCGGAGAAAATTGGGGGCGGGGAGAATACTTCGGAAAACTCCGTAAGCATTTCCTTATATGGAAGTCAGTGAAATTGCAACTTGCGATTTGTCATTTCCGAATCGCGATTTGTCATTACCGAATCGCAATCGGTGAAGTGTGAAAGTAAGTTGGTCAGATGCCAAAACTTAATCGTTATTTTACATTTTCATAAGTACGTTGAGAAGAAATAGAAGTGCAGGGTAATAATGCGAGTGGTCAAAATAAAGAACTGTATACTGATTTTAATGTTTCCAAATGTAAAGGACTGCTGTCTTATTAATTTTTATGTAGATATCTAGTTGATAATCAAGAATTCGATTTGTTTTCACAATAATGTAATTTTCTTGTTTGAAAATAGAATTTAGATGATTTACTTTCTTATTTTAGAGAATGGATTTTATACATCTGAAAATTCCGCTTATATTTCTATGTTTGTACATCATTACATTTTTGGCACAAGATAGCCTCCATAGGTGAGTGTGTACAGTGCAGTTATATTTAGATGTGTCATGCTTAAAAGATGGCGTGATCGATAGGAAGTTTCTACAGCGCGTTAGCTTAAATCAGTAATATACATGGCGAAGTACGGGCGAAAATTATTGTTGGATACAAAACGAAATATTACAGTTGATGGGAAGTGTTTAATGGATATTCAGAACACATGAACGCGATAAATGTGTACAGTAGAGTAGTGCAGTAACGACACAAACCAGTTTACGCTCGACTGACCTACAGTAGGATTGTGCTGTGTAGTGTTAGTTTGTTTTTAACATCTCTAAGCACTCGCGTAACACATAATTAAAGAAACCATGCATCGGCGATATCTGAACTTATTTTGGACGGCAATACGGATAATCGGATACAGGTTTGGAGACAAAATACGATTTAAAATATACGTTCTGACCAGTCATGGCGATTTAAAAAACGAATCGCGTTTCTGGTAAGCACGGTTCGCATGAAATAAAATATTGCACAACTCGGATACAAGTTTGGAGACAAAATACGATTTAAAATATACGTCCTGATCAGTCATGGCGATTTTAAAAACAAATCGCGTTTCTGGTTAGCACGGTTCGCATGAAATAAAATATTGCACAACTTTGTGGATACTTGAAAATGAATTGCAAAAGCGTGTTGCTGGATATTAATTGCAAAAGCAGTGGATTGACGTTAGCGTTACTAAAGGTAAAAGTTATTTTGTTTTGAGAAACGGTTGTTCTATTTTTAGCTCCATGCGAGGGTGACAGTATACTGTCGCTTGTGATATCATATAAATATTGAATTCCTTGAGGGTGACAGTGCGTATTGTCCACCTGAGGCAACACTGTCGACCGAGGCTTTAGCCGAGGTCGACAGTGTTTGTCGAGGGTTGACGAGACGCACTATCATCCTCAAGGAAGTCAATATTTATTTTATTATACCGAACAATCCCGTATCATTTGCGTACCGGGCGACATAGCGTTAGCGGGCGACATATCAAATTGTTGCCCGCTGCAGTTGACATGCATTATATAGAGAAATAATCAAGTGAGGTATAACAATATGAATTGTTTCATGATAGGTATATGAAAATTTAGCATGGGCTAGTCAAATGAGGTATAATAATGTTTTTTTATATACCAGTATTACAAAAATGAGACCTAAATGTATGTTACAGACGTGATTAAATGCTACACTTTCTTTAAAATACCCATAGCAGATATGGCATACATTTCTAGGCATTGAGTTCTTGAACATGTATATATTTGTTTGCAAATGATGAACATGCTCATCGATCAATGCAAAATAATATTTCCACTATAGTTCTTGAGTATACAAGGTGAAGAAATAGAGTGAAAGTATTAGCAGCCACCACAATTTTGAAATTTAAAAAAAGTGTTTTCCACAAAAAAACTTGAATCAATTTAAGTCATAATATATCTGTTTCATATTGTGATCTTCCACGAAATAACGATGTCTTACTCTGTAACATGTGGGAATGACTTCTTGTCTACATCACTGAAAATAAAAATAAAGCAATACAGACAATACGAGTCAAAAACCAACATCAGTTTATAACACCAAATTAAAATTCTGTGTGATTATAATTACCCAATACACCAAGCCTTTAAACGTTAGATGCTGTCTGTGTCTCATAACAAAAACAAAATACTATATACTGGATTTTGCCATGTAGTTCGGTTTTGCATTTCTTTTAAAGAAATCTTTCATTTAAAATGTTGTGAACATTTACATTCAATATTTGCATTAATAAGTATTTACAAATTTGTACTAAGAACAGTTTTTGCATAAAATATTTCTGTTCTGAACAGGTTTCATATTAAATGCTTATTTAAACAAGAAATATACAGAGCGGTAAATTGGAACCATATGTGCTGGTTTGATACGAGAGCCATCACAAAGAACATTTGTGTACAGTTTCATCAAGATAAATAATGTTTGATACTATAATAGAATTAGATACTTTAACACAAAATTTAACAACATCCGACTGACCACCTACCTTTCTGTTCACCCACGATTTTCACCAATCGATAAGGCTTAAAGCTGATTTTTTTGCCGTTGAAAATCTGGCTAAAAAGCTTGTTTCAGTAAATATTTCTTTCAACAACTTTGTGTAGAATATTTCTATCATGAGCAATATTTCTCTAAAGCCACCTACAATTCTCCGGGTGAAGTATCAGCCATGGAAGGGTGTTTCCAGTGCGTCTTGGGGACCACACGTCTCTTGATGGACTGGGGAGACAGGAACTTGAGCAGGTAGTAGGGGCCTCCAGCCTTGTCGTTGGTGCCTGCGCAAATATGTTGAACATGCTTAGTTCAGTTGCAAACATGTTATAAGGAAGCACTAAGATAGTGCAGCCCTTCACCAAGATATGCACAATCTACTTTACAACTGAATTTCCAATAGGACACCTAATTTCCCCTTAAAGGGACCTGCTCACAGATTGACGAACTGACAATTTTTCCAACTATTTGTCACAGATTTCAAAAATAAAAGACAAGAGTGCCCTAGGACGCTAACCTGAGACCTTGTAACAAAATTGGAATTTGCATCCCTGAGGCGTGGCTTATTTTTATCCCAGGGGCATAATTTGAACAACCTTGAACAAACCTCTGGGCCTTGCCGTTACAGGGTAAGATTTTAAAAGTCATTTTGCTATTTGAGTCTATATAAACCATGTGCCCCCTCGGGGTTTGGCCAGATTTTTAGAGGACTACTATAGAATGTTACGTACTAAATATGAAACCTCTGGGCCTTGCAGTTTCAGAGAAAAAGATTTTTAAAGACATTTTGCTATTTAAGTTTTTATAAACCAAGTAACCCCTAGGGCGTGGCCAGTTTTGACCCCAGGGGCATAATTTGAACAATCTTTGTAGAGGACCACTATAAGATGTTACATACCAAATATGAAACCTCTGGCCCTGCAGTTTCAGAGAAGATTTTTCAAGTTTACACTTCTTAAATCTATTTTCAGCTCTGGTGACCTACATATGCAGCGGACCGTAATGATTTGAACAACTTCTAAAGAGGGTCACCCAATGATCATTCCTGTGAAGTTTGGTGAAAATCTGCCAAGTGGTTTAGGAGGTGATGTTGTTTGAATGAAAAGTTGAAGACGGACACACGGACACATGGACGACGGACAACGGGAGATCACAAAAGCTCACCATGAGCACTTTGTGCTCAGGTGAGCTAAAAAGTGTATATAAAGCAGCGAAATAACACTACTGACCTAGAAGTATATTGTAAATACCATTTCGTTAATGATAATTTTCCGTTTGAAATTGATAAAATTATAAAGCATTTGTAAACTAAATGATGGAATAGAGTCCTTAGAACTGTTGTTTTTGTTAAATTGTTAGTAAAAATGCAGAGACAAGTATATAAATCGAAATGGTTGAGTGGTTAAGTCGTTAGTCTTTTGATTCCAAGGTCTGAGGTTCAAACCCGGGTGGAGCCCCTTTTTTTTTTCTTTGTTATCCTTTTCTTGCTATTTTAATTATACATGACCTCTTTAGTTCTGATGCCTAAATCTGTCAAGATAAGACAATATATGGCATACTTCAAAAAATACAAAAGTCTGTGAACAAGTCCCTTTAACAAAAGAATGTTCAGGTAGGTTACCTCCCTTTCCCTATCTCCCAATAATAAAGCATCATTTAATATTCTTTAATCTGGATGGTGATCAGAATCACCATCAAAATCTAATCATTTATTCACTGGCCTGTTTCCAACCTTCCCAGAAAGTTTCATGCAAATCTGTTCATAACTATATGCGTAAAATTGCTAATAGACAAACAGATAGACAAACAGTTAAACCAACAAATGATAACAAAAACGTAACCACCTTGGCCCAGGTAAAAACTATAGCTGCACTTAATAATCTTGAACCCACCCACTTATTACGGATACATGTATGTCAAAGTAAAAAATAACTGTGTTCTTATATTTTAAATTTAAAACAAGAAATATTTATAAAACAGTTATGTCCCCTCTAGGTTTAATGCAATCTTTAAAATATCAAGTTTGGTGAGGACTGGATGAAAACTGTTGGACATAGAGAGTGTATACTGCTAAAAAGGCCAATTTTAGATAAATCAAGGGCCATAACTCTGTACTTCCTGGGGCGGTTTGGCTGATTATCAAACTTGGCTGTGATATTATGACCACAAACATTTTCCTGAGGTTTGGTGAAGATCGGATGAAAACTCTTGAACTTCTAAACGTCTAAAACAATGCCAATTTTAACGTATATCATTCAAGGGCCATAATTCAACAATTCCTGGTGCGATTTGGCTGATTATCAAACTTGGCCCAGATATAACGGCCACAAAATATTTCAGCAAAGTTTGGTGAAGATTGGAAAAAAAACTATTAGACTTTGAGAGCAGAAACTGATAAAAAAATTTAATAATTCAAGGCCCATAACTCAACAATTCCTTGGCCGAATCGGCTGATTATCGAACTTGGCAAAGATATTATGGCCACAAACATTTTTACAAAGTTTGGTGAGGATCAGATGAAAACTATTGGACTTAAAGAGTGGAAACCAAAGTGGTCTACCGACCAACAGACTGACCGACGGACGGACCGACCGACCGACATTAGCAAACCAATATATACCGCCATCTTCGATGGGGGGCATAAAAATGGTTATCCATAACTTATATAGTTTTATGAATGTTTTACAGGTAATGTCACGTTAATAAATCTACTACCACTATGTCTGAAGACAATCATGAGATACCTGACAAGCGTGAGCCTCCAAATGGCTGCTGGCCGACCACAGAGCCCGTCGACTTGTCATTGATGTAGAAATTGCCGGCACAATCCTCGAAAATGTCCGACAACTCATCCACTGCACCCCTGTAAAAAGAACAGAATCCCTTCATGTTATTACAATGTGACTGTGTATATAAAGAATATTGCTTTATTTGCCATTTGTATAACACTACAACAATTTAAGAAGAGAATTTTGCCTCAGTAAAAAAGTCATGTCATAAGTTACCCGTTAACACTTGGCGCAGTATGCAGCCACGGCACATTGGCTTATTTCCCTCACAGGTACCCATTTGTACACCTGGGTGGAGATGAGCAAAGGTGGGATAAATGTTTTGCTCAGAAAAATTCCAATGGTCTGGGCGGGATTGGAACCAGGAACCTCACGATCCCTGAGCACGCGTCCTTCCACTGGACCACTGCTCCAACACTTTTAACATTTTGCCTCAGTAATGTGTTTGTGTTTTACATGGATAAATGACATTTTTTTATAATAAATAAGTTGTTATACTTATATACCTATAGATAATCTGACAAATACTGGTGAAGTTTGGGTATAAACATTTTATTCCAAAAATACACCAGTATTTGTCAGATTATCTATAGGGAACAGGTATTAATGGTGTTAAATAACATGTCAACGTGTCAAATTAGGTACCTGTGAAAACATAATGATCGCAGATTACAGAATTAAACTAGTTAATTATGGAGAATTTTTTTTTTTGACATTAAAATACTCATTTAATATTTGAATATTCGGTCAAGTATTCGAATATTCAATTATTCGTCGACATCCCTATATAAAATACAACAGGCCAGACAGAATTCCCGTGTTGCAAACTGTTAAACAAAAATCTGTACTCAAAGGCTGGAAAACCCAGACTACTTTTATGTTCGTTGAGTTACGTATATTTCCATAACGTTCTGACTGACACCCTATTTTATTTATAGAACTTACGACTCTGTTACATGTTGATTTTAATTGATTTACATCATTGGTGAAAATGCCATGTATTCAGGCGCATTATTTAGCAGTACAATTTTGTTATTGTTTTGTTTGTTTCGTAGCATATTTGTGGTGGTGTTTTCATCATAAGGAGGTATATGATAAATGGAACACTACATGACTGTTGTGTTCCTGTGCGTTGTATCGCTCTCGTTGATTGTGTTAAGTTGTATGTGGGCTCGTGGAATACAGCGTTACAGAATCAACTCATTGATACAAGCCACTGGAACACCACAGTAATGTAATATTCCCTATTTATCACATGCTATACCTTGTTTTCCGTGTAATACAGCCATTGCAAATATTTTTATCTTACACATATGTAAGATAACTTTTTTAGCTTTTTCATTGGCTACATATTCTTTGACTGACCAATCGCGTGATGTTATTTTGGTGAAATGACGTCGACAACATGAAATGACATCACATCAGTACACAAATTTTAGGATTTATCAAGATCTTTTGGTAAAATCTTTTTTTTCTTTTAAAAGCATGTGATAAAAAAGATCTGACACAAGTCGTCATTTCATACCATATTTTATTAAACTGGTCCAGACAATTCTTTAGTAAGCACGCCAAAGGCTCGCTTACTAGCAACATTCCTGAACTTGTTTAATAACATATGGTATGAAATGACAACTAGTGTCAGATTCCCTATTAATAAGAATGCAAGAGAATACAAAAAATGCTTGTGATTGAGCCACATATATTATTTGTATGTGCAAATACAGTAATAAATTACACAGACTGAAATATTCCTAAAACTCAACAGAATGTTAATCTTTTGAAATGGTTTTATTAAATTATGATAGTTAGTCTTGCTGACATCATCATAATTTGCCACCTTAGTATTGCCAGGGCCTATCTGCTTCTTTAACACATGTTAGATAGGCCGTTGTAATCCTAAGGTGGGGAACAATAAATATCCTTTCATTTACTGGGTATTCTTTTATGTGCCAAGAGTATGTTCTGCAGACAACTAGTAAAATTTTATAGGGGTCCTTGATCGTAACAACACATTCTGTCAGAAATGTAAATGCTAAAGAAAATAACAGTACACAAAACAGTAAGCAACCATGCCAAAATCTGTGCCTTCATTGGGACAGGATGACCAATTTCCTACTTACGGATCTTCCGCATATATGGCCCCTGTAAGCGCAAACGGAGAAGTCTCGCTGGCCAATATGGCCATCTCCCGATACTTCTCGTCTGGGTAGACATACACTGTCACTATTGGACCAAATATTTCCTGAAACAAACATGCAGTTTTACAAAATTCACTATCTAAGTAATTTACAAATTACAACAACGAACTTTAATTTAATTAATAAAAATGTTTTGAATATCAAAAATTATACAAGTGTAGTCCTGTAGTTTTTTTGTAAAAATAACATTAAATGGTTTTCTTCACAAAATTATTGCCTACTACCTTTTTAAAGAACACTTTCTAATGCATCTGAATAGATATTAGTGTAAGTTCAGGTCTGTAGATATACTGAAAAGTCTAGCTATAACATATTATTATGACAGAGACATGTACCTTCTTACCTCTTGCAATAATTTCTCTTTTGGATCTTTGGTTTCCAAGAAAGTTGGCTCAATAAAGTATCCCTCACTGCAATTACACGCAAGAGCAGTTTTTTTTAAACAGTTATGCCCCCTCTACGTTAAAGTGTAGCTCGGATTAAAACTGTTGGAGAGCAGAAACAAAAGTTGGCTACCGACCCACCTACGGACCAGCAATAGCAACCCAATATACCCTGCCATCTTCAAAGGGGGGCATATTTATATAAAGAATTGTTAATAAATATAAAGTATGTGATTGCATCATTAACTGTCAGTGATTAAACAAGAGCTGTCAGAGGACAGCCCTCTCGACTATTCGAAGCATTTCAGTTGGTACATATTTTGGATAGTGAAAGGGGCATACATTTGTTAAAATACAAAACTTCTAAGTAAAGCCTTGTATAGTTTATACATTTTTGGAACAAAAACTTTAACCACAAAATCTATGTAAAAAGTGTGCATAACTCTGTCAAAATCCAAAACAAGAGTTATGGGTAATGTTGCCCCTGATACTAGAATTGATGACAAATGATAGTTCAAAGTTTCATGTGAATAACTTTTGTAGTTTTGAAGTTACAAAACTTTTAAATATAAACTTTAACCAAAAAATATATGTGAAAAAGGGGCATAACTCTGTCAAAATACAAAAAAGAGTTATGAGTAATGTTGCCCCTGATACTTGAGTTGATGACAAAGGTTAGTTCCGAGTTTCAAAAGTGAATAACTTATGTAGTTTTGAAGTTACTTTGCCCCTGATACTTGAGTTGATGACAAAGGTTAGTTCCAAGTTTCAAGTGAATAACTTATGTAGTTTTGAAGTTACCAAACTTTTGAATATAAACTTTAAACAGAAAATCTAAGTGAAAAGGGGGCATAACTTTGTCAAGATACAAAACAGAGTTATGGGTAGTGTTGCTTCTGATACTAGAGTTGATGACAGGCAGGTTCCAAGTTTTAAAAACTGTTGAATATAAACTTTAACTAGAAAATCTATGTGAAAAAGAGGCATAACTCTGTCAAAATACAAAAAGAGGGGAATGTTGCCTCTGATACTGGAGTTGATGACAAAGGTTAGTTCCAAGTTTCAAGTGAATAACTTATGTAGTTTTGAAGTTACAAGACTTTTGAATAAAAACTTTAACCATTTCAGCTCACTTGTTCTTCAAATAGTCGAGCTAAAAATACTGGTTCAATAAGGACCTCAAGTCGAAAGGACAAAATATACTTGACTGATAAAATAAGTAATTTAAATAAGCAATCAAAAGTTGCATGCAATCGAGCAGTTTATAGAAGAAAACAATGGAAATGATCACTAAATTGGAAAATTAAACAGTACAAATAAAACAACAAAATATAAACACAGAAGAGCATGTGCAGAGGGTCATAAGGGTCTTATATCAATATAACTGGCTACAGTGACGGCTCATGTGACAGATTGTAAACCTTGCATACATCCTTTAAACACACTCTAGATCCCATGTCAGATAGTACCACAATGAATTTATACACATGGCGTTTAGTTCCTATTTTGGTACCCATATTTGATGTATATCATGTTTCATGATAATCCCCATTATGTTGTAGAACTATATTTCCTCCCAAACTTCTGGGCCAAGAAGGCTGCCTGCGCACACACTGCTAAATTACCCACATACATGTATAATGCTTCTACAGTTTGTAAGTACATTAAGACAGTGTAATCTAATATACACCCCAATAGAAACTTGGCATACATGCACTGACTGCAATGAAAAGGTCTGGCAAGGTTGGCAAACATTTATGGCATATTTCCAAACCAAATCTTGATAAAGCAATGATGACAAAGACTTCCCATTTCTAAACAAACACAGACCAGTTGCCAATTCTACTGCTGACCTGTCATCACACTTGCCCCCAGCAACAATTGACACGTTTGGAGACTTTCTGGCATGCTCCAAATACGACTTGCACCTTGCAAAAGCCTGAAACGAACATGGTAAAAAAAACTACCGGTACATGTATGTCTGGTTATGAGTAATTCAAACCAGCTTTAAACAAGAGCTATCACTAAACAAGATTAATACCCCCGCATACTGCTTTGATACAGGATAAGAGGTTTGCAGTTGTGGTGTGTTGAATTGTGGCCTTGACCTTTCACTGACAAGTATGGGTCATATACGCGACACATCGTCTGGTTATGGGGAATTATAATCAAGTTATTTTTAAATCCTTCCAAGCATTCAAATGTTATGGAGCGGAAACGAAGTACAAATATTCCACCTTTGACCTTTAATTGTGACCTTGACCTTTGACATAAAAGCATGAGTCACGTACGTGACACATATTCTAGTCATGAGGAATAATAATCTGAAGTTATATTCATATCCTTATTTGCAGTAACAAGTTATGGAAAGGAAATAAAATATGAACGGACGTACGTATGGACGTACAGACTAACAAACATGATTGCTACACAGACCTCACTTTTTCCAAAAGTGGGTGTATAAATGTTGTTTGTTGTTTGTTTATTCGATTTTTCGCTGTTTTTAACAGTATTTCAGTCATATCATGGCGGTCAGTTAACCTACTGACACTTTTCCTGGGCAAGCTTAGCCAATCTAAGCGGTTTACCAGTACTAAGTGCACATACTTATCCCAGTAACTGACAACTGCCCTACTTGAATCAGAGGTAGGGGGAGAATGGCCATAGAAATAATTTCATGACCAATCCCCACACAAGTTATGTGGCCGGGCTGGGATTCGAACACATGATCCCCAGATTGACAGTCCAGCGCTCTACCAACTGAGCTAGCCGGGCCCGGTAGGGGGTATAAATACTCTTAAACAAGACTTGTCACAGAAAGTGATAATTAACCTAAACACCTTGACATGACAGGTTTTTGAAAATACACAATAAAATTAGGGCAGTAACTCCATAAATACTGTAGCAAGAGTTTTGGTTTTTGGTATCTGCAGTAAGTTCTTTTACCCATTATTGCTATATGATATTCATTGGAATCTCTTCATTAGCTAGTACAAAGTATTAATCTGTACACAGCACCAATGTCACCTACCTTATCATCAATGACCGCAGACACGAATGTCTCTCCATACAGTGGTGTACCCACAATCATCTGCTTGTGGATCTTGATAAGGTTCTCTTTCACTGTTGGCCACATGGACTCGGGTATGTACATTCTAAAATAAATGCCAGTAGCATTGTCTGAATATTAGCATAATTATATAAGTATACCAATAAAAGTGTTAGTGTGTAGTGATGTAATGCATTTAATAAGTACTTGTATATTTTAAAGAGTGAATGTACGATCTTACAACAGACATAGAGACATATATTTAAACAACCCGATTATGTTAATTAGAATATACTTTGACTTAAAATGTAAGAAAAGTCAATAAGAACCATTGTTGTAAAACGCATAATTGGCTACTTTTTAATCACAAACTACTTTTTAGCTGTACATCCTCAAACTCCAATACATGCACACGTATATTCAATGACTCAACAGATGTTTTAGGTTACACAACATTAATAATCGATGCAAAAGTTGACATTCGTATTAGTTGATTGATGCGATATTTTAGTGTTTCCTTTAACAGGTTTATGTTTATCTGTCTGCTTTCAAGTATTATTGCCACTTTCATCTGCTTATTTTGAAAATAATTGACATGAAGGATTGTACATACACACTTTAACACATTTATACAATTGAAAACACAATATACACATGATTTGTCCAGCTACATTTGTACTGAGCACAAACAGCCCAACCTGATACAGCTAACAGTATGTTACTGCTGAAAGAACTACTTTTTTACTTGAATGTGAGAACATATTGCATTTTACTGCTGAAATAAGTACATTTTTACTTGAAATTGAAAACTTGCAGCTTTTTACTGATGAAAGGACTACTTTTTTACTTTAATTTAAGAACATGTAGCATTTTACTGCTAAAGGAACTACTTTTTTACTTGTATGTGAGAACATATAGTATTTTACTGCTGAAAAAAACAACACTTTTTAACTTGAATGTAAGAATTAATATACCGGATAGCACAGTTTTCATTAAAAGAACCCATCAAATTTCAGGTAAAACAGATTCTTGTATCAGGAATGTGTCTGCACTCCTACACTGCCTTGTAGCAGTTTAATTGCTTTTATATACGAGACAGCAGTGCTTCAAGTAGACAATGGGGTATACAGACCATACGGACCACAGACCATACGGACCAGATTTTCGGACCATACGGACCACATGTTTTAACCACATGGAGCTTATTTTAAAACACGAAATAATTACTATGCTATTGACTATGTATATGTTAGAGTTAAAATGTCAATTAGGTTGTAACACTCGTATTAGTGACGCTTGTCACCATAATTTAATTAATCAACCACCCGGTGCTCGAAACAGTGAGCAGAATCTGTACAAAATCAGTGTGAAAACATTCATGGTTGACTTTGAGGCCGGTCTCTGGCAGGCCATTCGCGAGGTGTATGCTGATCCAGAAATCAAGGGCTGTGCTTTCCACTTCGGCCAAGCATTGTGGAGAAAGTGTCAGGAACTGGGTCTGAGGACAGCGTATGAGAGTCAGGATCGTGTGTACAAGCTGCTGCGTAAGACATTCGCGCTACCACTACTACCACCTGCCGACATCCAACCCGCGTTCGAAAAAATCCGGGAAAAGGGACAAAGTGAGCAACTAGACCCCTACTTCGCGTATATTCAACAGACGTGGATGATGAACCCGATCTGGACCGTCGAAAACTGGTCGGTATACGGTCGATCTATACGTACGAACAATGACGTTGAAGGTTATCATAACCGCCTAAACCGCAGGGCCAAAAAGGGGAATCTCCCCCTCTACCTTCTAATAACCCTGTTGTACGAAGAAGCGAACGAGGTACCAATGCAGTGCAAGCTGATCAAAGAAAAAAAGTTGAAGCGGCACCAAACCAAACAAACCCGTGTCGTACAGGGGCGGTTGTGGGCGGCTTGGAACCGATACAGACAGAAAGAAATAAGTACGAGTGAATTGTTGAATGAGTGCTGTAGATTGTACGGACCTGTGTGAATGGTTGAGTGTGTATGTAAAGTGGAGATATGTGGAGGCCGTCTTACTACACGTATTATTTTTATGAAATGTATCTGTATTTTTGTTTGTTTGCTTTTCGTATATCGTCTATCATAATTGTTGTGTACCTTACCTGTATATTGTTTATCATAATTGTGTATCATACAATTATACAAATAATAAAGGAATTTACAAACGTGCGGTTATCCATATTTATACAATTACGTTACACACCTGTGTCATTAAACGATGCAATAACGTAAAAATATGTTGTGTATTTACAGCAAATTCATATTTTATTAAATTTATGAATACAATATTGAATGAACATGAAATTAATATTATTTCAGACATGGTCCGCAAATGTGGTCCGTATCGTCCGAAAATCTGGTCCGTAACGTCCGTGGTCCGTATCGTCCCTAATTCGACAATGGTAACTTTGCAGCATATATTTTGTACCCATATTGTCTTAAATGTTCGATCAACTGTTCCAAAATGTCTTTGACTGTGACAACAATTGCAAACATTATGGTGAATACTTTCAAAACATTTAAATGAATTCAGAAAAATTAAATAACATTTTAGACTGGTTGGTTTTAAGTTAGTAGACAGGCAAACTAATCTAGCATATTCTCAGGACAGGAAATGAACAGTTGACAGCAAAATACCAAAAATAAGTCCAAAACATGGATCTACAAAAGATCGTCTGCAAAACTTGGTATCACATCAAGAACCGTAACTGAGGTCAGTGCCTGCCCCTTCATGGGCTTACTGAAATCCTCAACCACCAGATGAAATAGAGGATATTTGTTGATTTCGGTGTCAGATTTTATTTCACGAGTGTTCATAGAAAATGATATGTTCACGAGTGGCGCAGCCACAAATGAAAATATATATTTTCTACGATCACGAATTAAATAAAATATGATCTTACACCAAAATAAAAAAATAAATAAATTATTTTATGCTTTTGGACAAGAAATACATAAAATTGCGCGAGACAAGCTTAAACGTCCCAAGTTCGTGTATTCTGACGTAATAAAAATGACATCATAAAGGATTCCAAAACTCTCAATCGTTAGTATGGTGGGAAAAAAGTGCCATATTTTGTGTGTCATTGTCGCTAAATTATAATTTTGTTGAATTGTATAATGTGTTTTATGTTAACACATGCATGTACATTATGTACATGTATAAAAATGTGCCAAGGGTTGTAAACCACTACTTGTAGATCGATGCTTTTTATGGAAAAAGAGTCAGTTTCATGTTATATTTTCACTGCAGTGAAAATATAAGATCTTATATTTTCACTGCTCCAACAGTGAAAATATATAATTTTATTTCGCCAATAAAATTCGATATTTCACTGAAAGGCATATCATAAAATAAGTTATACAAATAGGACAGCTATCTCCTTACCTTGATAATGCTGAGCATTTCTGTCCACTGTACTCGAAGCCGCTCTGTATAGCTCCATAGAAGACCTGGTCGATCTTGGCACTGGGGTGCACAAAGTGCATGTTCTTGCCACCACACTCTGAAGCATACACAGTACCTTAGGAACTATGACAATAATGCTCTCACACCTATAGCTAGAATAGGGAAATAGCCAGAGCAAAACAGCACGGTGCTGCACCCTACTCCTTTTAGGTTCCCACCTGCTGCCCCTCTCGGCTGATCAACAGACGTATGTTGAATATTATTTTGATATTCAATACATCTTTTTGAAAATACTCAATGGCAAAGGAATAGACTTTGTATAAGAACCTTATTTAGAAGCATTTAACTGATAAATACACTGGATTTAACAATTTATTAGAAAATGTACAAAAACTGGTCTGGCTTTCCACCCTGCTCCTTTTGAGCAGCACCTGTACTTTTTTAGATACAAATGTACTCGCTCTTTCCCAAAATACCTTCAGAGCTATTGCTAAAATGGGAAATGATCCAGAGCAAAATAGCAGGATGCTGCACCCTGTTTCTTTTTGGTTCCCCCTTCTTCCCCTTTGGTTGATGAACCAAGAAAGTTTGAATACCTTTTGAAAATTTATGTCTTTTAGCAAGAAGCCAATAGTTTATCATTAATAGACCACAGCTAAACACTCAATTAAGGTGCATTAAAATGACAAAAACCTTGGGTTAAGCAAGTTATTAGAAAAGGACTGGTCGGTTTTTCCCCTGCTCCTACTGACCAGCACCCTGTACCTTACCTTCTCCTAGATTAAGAAATGAGGCGTGTCATGGGAAAACCGGGCTTAATGCATGTGCGTAAAGTGTCATCCTGGATAAGCCTGTGCAATCTGCACAGGCTAATCCAGGATGGCACTTTTCGCCTCTAGCGACTTCATGGAAACAGAAAATACCACAGAGCGGAAAGTGCCGTCCTGAAATTAGCCTGCAAGGACTGCACATGCTATCTGGGACGGCACTTTACGCACATGCTAATCTGGGACGGCACTTTACGCACATGCATTTAGCTTGGTTTTCCCACGACATGCCTCAAATACTTTTATTCAGTTGCAACTAATTACTTGCCAGGTATAGCTAATAGCTCACTTTCCACCCACGACATGCCTCAAATACTTTTATTCAGGTGCAACTAATTACTTGCCAGGTATAGCTAATTGCTCACTTTCCACCCACGACATGCCTCAAATACTTTTATTCAGGTGCAACTAATTACTTGCCAGGTATAGCTCATAGCTCACTTTCCACCCACTCAAAACAAGTATCAGGTGAAATAACATTTTTAATGTACTATTCAGTCACTTGCAGAAACTATGCATTAAAATGTGTGTTATACTCATTTTATTCACCAATGTTTGAATATTTACGAGATTATTTAACATTTCTTTATCTAATTAAATATGTAAATTTTTCCATCCTGCAACATAAATTGTTTTGTTCATTTTTCATTAAGCTTACTGTACAATGCCAAGTGGGCCATGTGACATACAGACCTCCTATCAACCTGGGATAGCTCTTGTAGTTGTCCAGATTGGCCGCTACTTGTTTCCACAGATGACGGAATGTCCTGGAAGTATATGAAAATAGTTATTCTCAAAACAAAACCAATCATAGATGAGGAGTAAACAATAACCTGTAGGATCAAACTTCTCTGGTCATTATAAAACATTTACTACTTGCGTTGTAGAGACAAACGCTGGCCATAATGGGTATTCAATTAAGTAGATGCAAAGCAGACATTGTGCAGTTACTTAAAATTGTGACCAAAACCTTAAGCACTGAAGTGGCTCTGAATTACAAATTTCAGACTCAATCAAAAGTTTATATTGCCCAGCTTGTCAAAGAGCATCTATGAACATGTGATATTTGGAAAGAATTTACAATATAATTACTGCATGGGCGTGTGCTGCACAACATTTGTCAGAAATAGAGTACAGCAAAACGTGTATAAGATTCTGCCACTCATGGTTACTATATTATTTTTTTTTGTGGTATACAATGTATTTACTTGACACTTCCAGTAAAGTTGATGCCAGCCAGTTCTGGGGATGCCGTGATCGTGTCCCCAAACACGGGACCGTCTGCGGGTACAAAGTTTATAATGCCCCCGGGTAGACCGGCCTCCCTGTAGATCTCATAGACCAGAAAGTTGGACAGCATGGCTGTGTCAGACGGCTTCCACAGTGAGACATTGCCCTAGAGGGATTATCATTGTTCTTATATACCTTACTATAAATAGTAACAAACTTGTATAGGAATAGCAACAATAACCTTTAGCTATCATACCAATATAGGTAGGTCCGGTTATTTGCACTAGTGCAAAATAACTCGCCAAAATTCACGTGCGCGTAATGATGCAATCACTAATTTTTATAATTTATCACATTTAAAACGTGTTTAACAAGTTTTGTTTATGTTTTGAAAGATAATAGCGGTGGTATGAAATGAACAACTCATTAAACGGCAAAGCCGTGCTGGAAGAGGTTATTGGCACTCCAAGCCTGTATTAGCACTGGGGCTACAATCCTCGTGCTAGTACAGGTTTATCATGCCAATAACCACTTCCAGTACGGCTTTGCCGTTTTATTCTAAGTGCTAAGTAATGAGGAATCCAATGGCTTAACTTTATGCACAATGAAGCAAAATTACAGATTTATTGTGAAATAACAAATAAACCAAAGCTTAACACAACATTGTGTATACGCATGGAGATACATTATTTTAGAAATGGTCTAATATTCCTATATTTATAGAAGTGATAAATGCTGAAGATGAATGCTTATCTGTAAAACTCATCATAAAACCTATAATATTTAAGCATTTCAATTATATGATTCAACACTTAACCATAACCTTATTATTATTATTATTTTCCACATCAAACATATTATGACTTGTATTATTTGTATATTTGTAAATGTACAAGTATTTTTACTTTGATTTGCATACACATGAAGCATGAAATATGTTGATACGCCCAGTGTTTGAACTCATGAGCATATTATTTTAAATAAAATTTGTATAAATTACCATTAGGGCTGGAGCCATCGGCAGATGTCCACCAATAGCTGTGAAGTTAAATGGAGTAATAGCTGCCCAGAAACCCTGAAACACAACAGATATAAACTCTTGTAATAATACAGTTGTTCCATTATAAATGTAGCAAGAATTGAGAACAGTAAAACAACACATTCTTAGAACTCATTTAAGCTACACTGTAAAAGTAAGAGTAAGTCTCACAACCTGTGTAAAGCAAAACAACAGCCCTGTCCCACAGCAGCTATAATGTATACTACAATTGCCATATCCAAAAGTATCTATAATGTACAATGTTAAACAAGTGCCATATCCAAAAGTATCTATAATGTTCAATGTTAAACAAGTGCCATATCCAAAAGTATCTATACTGTTCAATGTTAAACAAGTGCCATACCCGAAAGTATCTTTTATGTTCAATGTTAAACAAGTGCCATATCCAAAAGTATCTATTATGTTCAATGTTAAACAAGTTCCATATTCAAATGTATCTATAATGTTCAATGTTACACAAGTTCCATATCCAAAAGTATCTATAATGTGTACTTACAATTGCCATATCCAAAAGTATCTATAATGTATACTGTTAAACAATTGCCATATCCAAAAGGATCTATAATGTGTACTGTTTAACAAGTGCCATATCAAAAATCATCTATAATGTACAACATTTAACAATTGCCTCATCCAAAACTATCTATAATGTACAATGTTACACAGTTGCCATATCCAAAAGCATCTATAATGTACAATGTTACACTTTTGCCATATCCAAAAGTATCTATGTACAATGTTAAACAATTGCCATATCCAAAAGCATCTATGATGTACAATCTATAATGTACAATGTTACAAAAGTGCCATATCCAAATGTATCTATAATGTTCAATGTTACACAATTGCTTCATCCAAAAGCATCTATAATGTATACTGTTAAACAAGTGCCATATCCAAAATAATCTATAATGTACAATGTTTAACAATTGCCTCATCCAACACTATCTATAATGCACAATATTTAACAATTGCCTCATCCAAAACTATCTATTATGTACAATGTTTAACAACTGTCTCATCCAAAACTATCTATAATGTACAATGTTTAACAATTGCCTCATCCAAAACTATCTATTATGTACAATGTTTAACTACTGCCTCATCCAAAACTATCTATAATGTACAATGTTTAACAATCATCCAAAACTATCTATAATGTACAATGTTTAACAATTGCCTCATCCAACACTATCTATAATGTACAACATTTAACAAATGCCTCATCCAAAACTATCTATAATGTACAATGTTTAACAATTGCCTCAGCCACAAGCATGTATAATGTACAATGATAAACAAGAGCTATATCCAAAAGCCTCTATAATGTACAATGATTAATAAAAGCCTCATACAAAAGCCTCTATAATGTACAATGTTTAACAAGTGTCTCATCCAAAAGTATCTACAATGTACAATGATAAACAAGAGCTATATCCAAAAGCCTCTATAATGTACAATGTTTAACAAATGCCTTATCCAAAAGTATCTACAATGTACTATGATAAACAAGAGCTATATCCAACAAGGCTTGTCACAGGATGTGACGTACGCCCCTGAAGCATATGCTAGTCAGAGGAAGGCAACACAATGTCAGTTAAATGTTGGTAAAAATGACGCTTCCTGCAAAAAGACTTATGGTCCTTGAACTCTGCACTTTGTCTCAACATCCTCTATCAATATATGTGGTTTTATTTTAAATCACTTCAAAACTAATGGAGTTACTCACTGCACAAGAAAATTAACTGAAGGGTAATAACATAAATATTTATGAACCAGTTGTGGTCCTTGTACTCTGCACTTCCTCTCATTGTCCTCTATCATTTGAATCCCTTCAATATTAATGGAGTTATGCTCCGCACAATAAAATTAATGCTTCACATACGAAAATAAAACAAACCGCAATAACTCAATAAATATTGAAGAAAGAGTTGTGGTCCTTGTGCCCGGCACTTCCTCTCATTGTCCTCTATCATTATATGAAGTAACATTGGAATCCCTTCCATACTAATGGAGATATGCTACACACAAGAAAATTAAACAAATGGCAATAACTCTGTAAATATTGAAGAACAAGTGTACTCTGCACTTCCTCTCATTGTCCTCTATCATTATATGAAGTTTCATTTGAATCCCTTGAATACTAATGTAGTTATGCTCCGCACAAGAAGCGTGATGGACAGACGGATGGACAGACGGACGGACGATGCGATTGCTATATGCCCCGGAAGTTCCCTTTGGGGGCATAAAAACAAATATAATGTATACTGTTAAATAAAAGCCATGTCCAAAAGCATGCATCATGTAAATTGTCAGACAAGAGCCATTACTCACAGTATCTGTAATGTTCACAAAAGTCCTACCTCACAGCCTCTGTACTTAATACTGTTCACAAAAGTCCTACCTCACAGCCTCGGTACTTAATACTGTTCACAAAAGTCCTACCTCACAGCCTCGGTACTTAATACTGTTCACAAAAGTCCTACCTCACAGCCTCTGTACGTAATACTGTTCACAAAGTCCTACCTCACAGCCTCGGTACTTAATACTGTTCAGCTCCTCAGGGTTTGGACTCAGTGGTTGGTATTCTGTCACCTCCTTCAAACAAACAAACAATATCTAGTCAGTGTTGAGGAATCTGTCATTCATTTTTAGCATACATTAAAGGGACCAGTTTACCGATTGACGAATTCACAATTTTTCACTTTTTTGTCACCCATTCCAAAAACAAAAGAACAGTGTACAGAAGGGAGCAAAATAACACAACGGACCTAGAAACATACTGCAAAAACCGTTTCGTTTTAGAGTAATCATCAGTTGAAATTGATCAAATCATAAAGCGTTTGTAACGTTAAACAATGGCATAATTTGGAGTGTTTCTGTTGTTTTCGAAACTGATGACATCACGTGGAACACTTACATAAAGTAAATAATTAATGGTGACATATAGAAGTCGGAATGGCCGAGTGGTTATGGCAATAGCTTTTTAATCCAGAGGTCCTGGGTTCGAACCCTGGTGGGACCAATTTTTTCTTTTTTTTTGCTAAATACTTTTCTTATTATTATACTTGAACTTTTTAGTTCCAATGCTTAAACCTGTCAAGTTAAGACATTTAATGGCATACTTCAACAAGAGGGCCATGATGGCCCAAACCACTCACCCCAGAACTGGTACAGATGAAGAACATACTGTTGTGACAGGTTAAAAAATTACCATATATGAACAATATGCAAAGGGGGAAAGGATCGATTTGATTTAAAACATCGGGCGAACTATAGTATAAGTTGGGTAATGGATGTGCGGTGATTTTGCTAATGGTTCTCAAATCATTTTTCTCTATATACTATCCTGACCCTTTTAATAAAGTCAGTGACAATTCTGGGAAATGCAGAAATGGTTTTGATGTCTTTTTCGCAGACAGTTTTGGAGAACTAGTTGAAATGCGATAATTGCGATGGCTATGCTATAAGGTCAAGTCTTGATTTTTCTTTGATTATTTTCTGTCCAATGATGATAAATGATGTTAATGCAGGCTCTGAAGCCATCAATGTTGCATGTACAAATAACTGCATGCAAGGTTTGCAACTGTTGGAAATCAAATTTTATCTATCAGTTTTTATGGTCATATGCCAACTGTTAAGTTAGGTCAACATTGAATAAAAAATTGTGTGTGCAAGCAAATCATTTTTAACTTGTTGATGTTTTTTTCCACACACAAGGGGCAATAACTCTGCCAATTCTGGCCCGAACATGCTTGTATTCGACTTCACCTATATCCATTGTTGTATATTCTTTTCACAAACAAAGGGCAATAACTCTGGTGTTTTTGTTCCAATCTTGCTTATATTGGATTTCAACTGTAATCTCATAGTCATAGTCACACTGTGCAAGATTGGTGAAGATGGGATGAAAAATGAAGTCTCTATCCTGAATAATGTCCATTTTTGTATCTTTTTCAAAAAAAGGGCAATTACTCCGGTTTTGAAAAACGATCTGGCCCATTTTTGGCGTCTGCTGAGATCCGATGGTCATACACAAACTGTGACAGTTTGGTTAAGATTGGATGGGAAATAAAGTCTATATTTCGGACAAAGGCATCTTTGTACTTTTTTGCATGAAAAAGGAGCAATAACTCTATAGTGTTACTGGTGTGATCTGGCTCAATAACAATCCCGTCTGAGATTTTTTGGTCATACACAAATTGTTTAAGTTTGGTTAAGATTGGATAAAAAGTGAAGTCTCCAGCGTGAGAATGAAACAAATTGTTGACGGCACACGGAGACAGATGATGAAGGAGAAGTCCCCTATACCAATAGGTCACCGAGCACTTTGTGCTCAGGTTCCTAAAAATGCGAAAATCTGTGAACAAGTCCCTTAAATGTCTTAACTTTTCTTATATCATAAAATTACCACGAGGATTACAGTTCAGAAAACATCTGGGTTAATCGCATATTGGTCTATGTCCATATAATGGTGTCTTAATTTAAAACCACGTAACATGATAATTAATAAAACATGGATTAACTTATCTCACAAAAGTGCATGTTCTGTACTTACTCTAGCAAATTGCAAATTCATCACTGATTCTAAGTACAACATACTTTAAGAAACTGTACATTGATTCTAAGGACAAATTACTCTACCAAGCTGCACATTGAATCTAATGCCAATTTACTCTAGCAAACTGTATATAGAATTTATAGACAAATTACTCTGCAAACTGTATACTGAATCTAGGCCAACTTACTCTGTAAACTGTATATAGAATCTAAGGACAACTTACTCTGCAATCTGTATACTGAATCTAGGCCAACTTACTCTGTAAACTGTATATAGAATCTAAGGACAACTTACTCTGCAATCTGTATACTGAATCTAGGCCAACTTACTCTGTAAACTGTATATAGAATCTAAGGACAACTTACTCTGCAAACTGTATACTGAATCTAGGCCAGCTTACTCTGTAAACTGTATACTGAATCTAAGGACAACTTACTCTAGCAAACTGTATACTGATTCTAGGCCAACTTACTCTAGCAAACTGTGTATTGAATCTAAGGGCAACTTACTCTAGGAAATTGTATCTTGAATCTAGGGGCAATTTACTCTATCAAACTGTATACTGAATTTAATGGCAATGTACTCTAGCAAACTGTTACTGAACCTAAGGACAACTTACTATAGCACACTGTATATTGAATCTAAGGACAACTTACTCTAGCAAACTGTAATTTGAATCTAAGGGTAACTTACTCTAGCAAACTGTATATTGAATCTAAGGACAACTTACTCTAGCAAACTGTAATTTGAATCTAAGGGTAACTTACTTTAGCAAACTGTGTATTGAGTCTAAGGACAACTTACTCTAGCAAACTGTAATTTGAATCTAAGGGTAACTTACTCTAGCAAACTGTATATTGAATCTAAGGACAACTTACTCTAGCAAACTGTAATTTGAATCTAAGGGTAACTTACTCTAGCAAACTGTAATTTGAATCTAAGGACAACTTACTCTAGCAAACTGTAATTTGAACCTAAGGGTAACTTACTCTAGCAAACTGTATATTGAATCTAAGGGTAACTTACTCTAGCAAACTGTATATTGAATCTAAGGAAGTCAATCATCTCTGCAGCAGCATCAATCTCAGCCTGCCAGATGTTCTTACCCTGAAAACAGGCCAAAAATTTTCAAGATTATACAAATCAAATGTTGTATACTTTAAAGCACAATCGACTATGTTAAAATATAACAAAGTACTGTTTTTAGCTAGACGACCCATTGCAGTGCCTGAAAGGCAGGGCTAATAGGACCAATGCTTATTGATCCCAAAGCAGAATCTGATTTTACAGAAAATAAGATTATACAAAAAATCAGTACTGTCTGGTGACTATTTGAAACATCATGATTCGACTGTAATTGTACAAGACATTCAGACATAACAAATATTTTCAGGAAATATTTTGTTAAATGAATTAGGGCAAAACACATTTTTAAGACTGTGGTCATACAATGACAAATAACGACCAGGGCATCAAAAAACTGGTCCCTTGAAAAAGCATTTAAAAATCTTTTGATGTAAGCAGTCCCTGCAATTTGTTCTCAATGGAGCTCATTCAAGACTGATAATTTACCTGTCCAAGAATAGTTGTTGCCAGGAGATCGTAACGGTACTTGTTAGCCATGAGGTCGGCTGCTCGCCAGAAAATCTCTGCCCTCTTTTTCAGCGGAGTTCTTTCCCATGATTTCCTTGCAGAAAGGCAACTGTCAATTGCCTTTTGTATAACAGGCTACAAAACAGAATGAAATTTGCGTAATTATTCATTCACATTTCCATATGAATCTTTTCAAATTCACACTATTTTACACTTGTTCACTATTAAATTTGTATTTTCAAATAACTTTGTACCACTCAATGTCATACATTTAAAGTTTTCCTCTTCATGCAGACTATTTTTCACAGTCGTTATTAACACTCATCCAAGAACATAAATGAAGCGTCATGGGAAACCCGGGCTTAATGCATGTGCATAAAGTGTCATCCCTGATCAGCCTGTGCAGCGTGTCATGGGAAACCCGGGCTTAATGCATGTGCATAAAGTGTCATCCCTGATTAGCCTGTGCAGTCCACATAAGCTTATCCTGGATGACACTTTCCGCCTACAGTGGATTTATGTTTAGAAGAGACTTCCTTTAAACAGAAAATACCATAAAAGGATGACAATTTACGCACACCAAGAACGATGCTGTTACTTGTATGTTTGTTGGTAGATAACAATTTCAAAGATTTAAAACGTTCTTACCCTTGGAGCATAATAGTACTTGGCTACCTTCCGTTGATGTTCAAATGGCTGAAACATACAATTAGCCAAATTAGCATTATGCTTGTTTAAAACAGTAACTGTTAGTTTTTCCTCAATTAACACATTTCAAAGCCTACACAACAGTCACTTTCGTAACACCATACATTCAAAATATAATGTGCATTAATTTCTAGTATGAAGCAATGGCAAAACTTCCTGTTAAACAATGTTAAACTGTACAGCCCGTCTAAAAACAGTATGATACACTTATTATTTTCTAGTTGTTGTTTTTTTTTTTAAGTTGGCAAACGGAAAACAAGAGGGCCATGATGGCCCAAAGCGCTCACCTCAGAACTGGTACAGATGAAGACCATACTGTTGTGACAGGTTTGAAAATTATGGTATATGAACAATATGCAACGGGGGAATAGGATCAATTTGATCTAAAACATCAGTTAGTGCAAAAATGGGCTAACTAAAGTATGAGTCGGGTAGTGAATGTGCGGTGTTTTTGCTAGTGGTTCTTGAATCATTTTTCTCAATATTCTTATCTGACCCTTTTTCATTAAGTCAGTGACAATTCTGGAAAATGCAGAAACAGTAGATATTGATGTCTTTTTCGCTGCGCTATAAGGTCAAGTTTTGCTTTTTCTTTGACAATTTTCTGTCCATTGATGATACATGGTGTTAATGCAGGCTCTGAAGCCATAGATGTTGCACGTACAAATAACTGCATGCAAGGTTTGCAACTGTTGGAAATCAAATTTTATCAATCAATTTTATGGTCATACGCAAACTGTGAAATTTTGGTCAACACTGAATACAAAATCGTGTGTGCAAGCCAATCATTGATAACTTGTTAATGTTTTTTTCCAAATACAAGGGGCAATAACAAGGTGTTTCTGGCCTGATCATGCTTATATTACACTTCACCTGCAGTCTTATGTTCATAGACAAACTGTCTATGGTAGGTGAAGATTAGATGAAAAATGAAGTCTCCATCCTGAATAATGTCCATTATGTATATTTTTTTCACAAACAAAGGGCAATAAATCTGGTGTTTCTGGCCCGATTTTGCTTATATTTGACTTCATTCTTAATCTTATGGTTATAGACAAACTGTGCAAGATTGGTGAAGATTGGATGAAAAAGGAAGTCTCTATCCTGAATAATGTTCATTTTTGTATATTGTTTTAAATAAACAAAAGGCATTAACTCTGGTGTTTGAAACACAGTCTGGCCCATTTTTGGCATCTGCTGAGATCTGATGGTCATACACAACCAGTGAAAGTTTGGTAAGATTGGGTGGAATATAAGTCTATATGTTGGAAAAAGGCATTTTTGCACATTTTTTCCATGAAAAAGGGGCAATAACTCTAGTGTTAGTGGTATGATCTGTCCCAATAACAATCTGACTGTGCAAGTTTGTTTAAGATTGGATAAAAAGTGAAGTCTCCAGCATGAATATGAATCCAATTGTTGACGGCACATTGACGACAGATGACGGACGATGCAGGAGAGGTCCCCTATACCAATAGCTCACCGAGCACTTCCAGCTCAGGTGAGCTAACAATTACATCACAACAATGCAAGGCAGATTATTTGTTGAGGTCGAAAATGTGTAAAGTGTATTTTACTTGCTTCAAAAAGCAGGTTCTGCTTCAATGTCAATCACTGCTTTATTCCAGTACCTTGTAGCAAAAACATGTTAAAATCAATCTGTTAATATGATCCATAAATATCAAAAATGACTGTTAAAAGCAAAGACACCTGGCAAGTATTAAATACCTACACATTGACCACTTTAAACATACCTTATAATAACATGGAAATAACCCTGAATGGTATGCGCAGAGTTTTCTTCTGTAATACTTACACAAACTTGGTACCGTACTTCCTCAGTACGAATCTCCTCATCGCCAATGATGATGGGAATGTCTCGAATCTTGCCATCGTAGTTTGCCACACACGAATCTAGAAGATCTCGCTCCTTGGTACCAGGAGCGTACGTTGGCATGGGTTCATTACTAGCCACAAAAGTGTTGAAGTCGAAACTCTTTGAGGACATGTAGCGTACATGTCTGAAGTTTCTTAAATACAAAAATTATAAAACTGTTCACCCAGTTTTATCATGCATTCATATGATAGAAATGCCCCGTCAAAGCCATTGTTTTCATTCTTGTGTTTATATTTTCTTATCTTACAGTCAATACAACAGTAAAATCCTCAAATCTGAATAGGACAGCTGTATACCGGTACTTACTGTTCAATGAAAACTATATCTACAAACATACTGTATGACCTGAATAATTATTCATCTATTTTCACACTGCTGTAAATATTCATATATTTAAGGATATAATTCTGGAGACTCAGGGCAATAAGGACTTTTTACCAGAAGACTTTGTATCACACAATGTTAAGAGTGTGTACCACACACATGTATAATGTTAAATGTTATTCAGCAGCTTAACATAACGCATATGTATATAGATATGTGAGAAAACTTAACATATATTCTCATAACCACATAATCATGAGACAATGTAAAATGTCATGTTGAACATGAAAATATGCTTAACGACCACCTCGGTATTACGACCAACCAAAAGCTTTGTATTACCTTAAGGTAGTAAAAACCGTGCATAAAAAACAATGTTACAGATGTTTTGATTTGGGATTAGCACATCGTCTCACGGTCTGTGTATCAGATTGCATTAAATGACAGTTAGATAGAACACTGATGAATGCTGAACTATAAATAATCTTAGTTAATCAATTTTAAGTTAACTTTCGACTTAATGTAAAGTTTATATGCATAAGGCCTAAAATAAAATAATGTTTGTTTCCCCTCCCTCGACCGACCCAGCAAAATCGCCACGACCCAAAAAAAATTATAGACTAAAGAAAACAATATTTTATTTTATTTGTGTGTAAAAATGCGGGGTGCGAATCCTTAAAAAGAATCCAATAGCGTGTACAATCTTACTTTCAAAAGACGCTTATAAAATGACTTTTAACGGACAGTTCTCAGTAACGCGTAATTCGGCATATTTTGACGCATACTTTTACGAAAAGGACGCCATAACATTCAGTGTCAGATTCTACGGCGCAACCATTTCCGCTCACATATGCATGTTTTTTTAAAGACAAGAACGCCCACCCTTAATTAACAAACTCACCTGTATGCACCAAGTGTCCATTATCGATAAAATCTTGATGCAGGAGGAGTCAGCTTAACAACAGCCAATGAGAACGAATAAAATTTCCCACATGCAAATGAGTGTCGTCGTTAGAAAGTTTATCACGCCCTCATTCTAATTTTAATTGGTAAAGGTGCAAGTCATTTGTAACACATTTGCGTTAGGTATGTGTTTTGTTCTAGATATGCATGTTTTTAACAGCCGCGTTTGTAATAAATTAGTACAAATTAAAATAGTAAATAAATATATAATTATAAATAAATATAATATTTTGTTGAATTTTGGTGAAAGGAACCGTTTACTAAGAATATGAATTACGACCTCATGTAACTGGAGAAACTGATAGAGACAAACGTCTTATTTTGTCAAAAAAATACAATTACTAGATCTAGTAATAATTAACGAAAGTGTTATTCAAACTCATCAATGCACACGGATTAGAAGTACCGGTATGCAAAAACTTTGGCTGAGGCAACATTTGAATGAAAGTTAGCAGAACTAAAGTCCTAGTCAAAAATGAAAGTAAATAAACTTCAGCGCCTTTTCTTTTTTTTTTAATTTATCAAAAATGTTCTGTTGCTTTCTTTTTATTAATGAACAAAGTCCTATTTGTTTTTATTTCCATAGAATGCTAATTCATTTATGCTCTTGCATTTGCGTTGTTCGGATACAGTATTACAAATTGATGCTTTTAAACACTATCCATGTGCTAAGCGTGTTACATGCTTTTCAGCTACAAACTGCTAGCCGCAGTTTGACAGTCACCGTTGCTATGGCTGTTGCTAACAGCGTTCTGTTTTGGATGCCCGGCAAAATGCAAAGTCATGCTATTACTCCTTAGTTTTAACCCGTTTTTATTATTAACGCTCTTGTTGTTAACGTGTGTTATTGTTTGTTCAATTTTGATAAATTATTGTAAGGTAATTAGAACAAAGTATTACGTAAATAAGCAGAACGTTATTAATCTACTACAATGAAAATATTAAGAATTTATACTATAACGTAACATTTCGCACATAAGGATAATGTGAATGAAAATGACCTCTTGTGTATAAAAATAAAATATTTTTCCGACCTACCGACCCACCCTTTATTAGCATGGGTCGCAGGAGGGGAAACAAACAATATTTTATTTTCAGCCTAAATAGAAGTTACATAATATGTATATAACAAAACATTATATAGAAAACAACTGAAATTTGAAATTTTTATTTTCTATTCATTATTCATTATGTTCATTAAAACTTGCAATAACAAAGACATATATATATGCATTTACTGATTCTGTGATCTACCAAACCTCGATAATAAGACCACCCCGCTATTAAGACCAATTTTATTAAGACCTCAAAATGGTCTTATTAGCGGGGTTTTACTGTACCAGAGTTCAAATATAAAGTTAACACTAAGTCTTGTCCTGCCATAAGAGGAGGTGTCATTTCGGTTATCAATTGTCCACATTGCCCATATTGTCCCAGTGCATGTACGGACATGTGAAACTTTGTGAGTGATAACTATATAATTACTGGACGAACAAAATACAAAACAGTGTTATGGGGAATGTTACACATGATGCTGATTTAATGACAAAGGTATATTCCAAGTTTCAAGTTAGTGTTTAATCTAAAAGGCCAGAGGGGCATGGCGCTTGATTTGGAAAGGGGCATTATGTGCGCGGTGACACTGTTAAAAAGGGCACATTAGATTTAAATCGTTTTTTTCTTGAAGTATTACTGACTGATTTCTTGTATATTTTTGATGATTATTAAGTCAATTTATTAACACATTTTAATTTTCCAATATTATAACTTCTTCTTATTATTAAGTTATACTATTTGTAAAGATCAGAAAACTTATTTATTTATTATTCATAAGTATTTCCAATAGGCAATCAAACAAGACAACTTTTAAACTAAAACGGTTTATGGGCAAGTTAAAATCATGTTTATTACTGGTAAAATCATATTTCTCTGGTATAATTTTTATTTTTCATCTTTTTTCTTGTAGGAAATATTTTATTTTCATCATCTTGGTTTATATTAATTATGCTGTTGATGATGACCTTGCTACTACTATTTTGATTAATGATGAAAAGCAAAAGTCAAGACTGAACATTAAGAAAACAAACATTGAAATTTGGATTGAAATGATTTATCCGAATATGTTTGTCCGAAATTATAGCTCAGTCTGCAATTCCTATTTTTCAGGGATTTTTGGTTATTATTGGAATAAATATTGTATACACATGTATTTTTTTAATACTTTATGAATAAAACGACATTGAGTCTACATTTGTATGCATTCTGCCATTTGTTATCACATTTCTCATAAAAATTCACGAAACAAAAACATGTTAGAAATGGCGTGGCGTGGCCCATAAGTGAATAACTTATGTAGTTTTGAAGTTACAAGATTGTTTAATCTAAAATTTACATAGATCATTATTCAATTTTAATGCGCAAACCTAAACACAGTGCCGTGATCTTGCCATCTGATGTCATCTAAAATAGAACACAAACTTAGAGCAAGTTCAAAGCTTTTATAGGTAAAGTTTATTTTTAAACAAGATTATTGTTCAAGATGTGTTCACTGTTGTGTGAAATACTGGTCATGAACATAATTCCAGCCACTTTGGGATTTTTTTTTCTAATTTCATGTTGTACACAACTGATCGAAATATAACTTACATCAATAATCTTGGGTTCAAAACACATCTTACGTGTAAGTTTAAATCGAAAATGAGGAGTGGAAAGAAACTAAATCAACAGAAGTAAACAACATATAAAATGTCCATTTTTCTAGCTCAAGTGTAGGTAAAAAATCGGCCACTTTTTAGTGTCCTCTGCAGGGTTGGCACGAATCACCCGCCCCCGGGTTTTCCCGGCGGGTTATACCCTGAAAGTGGACAATACTGGGGAATACTGGGCAATACTATTTTTTCTTCAGTCAATATGCAGTTTTGTTTTAATAAATCTAAATACTATGATAATATATATTATAAAGAAAATGACTTATTTTTTATTTTGCAGATCCAATATATGCATATTTACAGTATTGTCTTGTGCCAGCACATTATCCATTGGTTCACTCGTTTATTTGTCACCTATCATGAAATATTTCTTATGTTTTTTTTTGAAATGATTCCGCTTGATAATGAAATATGTCTACATTTATTAATCCTTCTTTATTTCTTGCATTAAACTGTTCTTTTTTGTTATCTATACAACTTAGGGAGACCCTCTCTGGATAAGGGTTTGCAAAAGGCCCCTTAGAATTGACATGGACATTTGCCAGTGGCCCCTCGTTGAGATCTACATTACACCTGTTGGTTATTATCTTTATTCAAGGGGTCCAGTTTGTTTTTTAAGCAATAGCATCTGCCAATTCAATCAATGTTTGTGTTTGTTTAAGAGGGTTACTGAGGGTGTACATATTATTGTGGGTGTGTCATAAATGATATCACAATATTGTGTCATTAATTAATGTACAGCATGGGGCTGCAAAGAGGGTCTTTTTGCAACATGACATCACCTAAAATATTTTATAACATAAAAATATGTTAGAATTATCAGATTATACATTTTCTCTTTTTCTTTCATAAACATAATTTTGTTACATATGCAACTATATACTGAGAAAAATACAATGATAGTGAGTTAATATGACACAGATGCCTAGTAATACTCAGTATTGCCCAGACTGTCAAAAAATCCAACTTAAATTTTGTGAAAAAGAAAAGCAATTATCAAAATATTTCCACATGAAATTATATAAAAAGAAATAAACAATGTAACTTACAGTAAATAATTGTTAACAGATATGTGTTTATATGTAGAAATTCATTATTAGTATGCACTGTAAACATAATTGTGCAATATCTTTTTCCACAGTAAAACCCGGTTTTTCCCAGTATTACCCGCCCGGGCCAGTCAATACTATAAAACCTGGGTTTTATGCCAACCCTGGTCCTCTGCAATGTTTATAACAAAATAATCTCTTAATAAATATCCTTATCTAAAGAGTAATGAGCAAGGTTTACAAAAGTTAAAAATTTGACCTAAAAAATTTACTAAAACATAAGAATTTCTTTTAACTCACCCTAAATACTGCATAATGGCGGAAACTGGTGTTGTCAATTGTTAATATTTTTGTTTCTTTCTTTTGCTGTTATTGTATTTGTTTTGTTTAAACATCATTTTTTGAAGGAAAAAAAAAGTTGATGTGACCTATAAATAGCTTCTTTCAACGGTATACGAACCATATGGACTGTGGACTATAGGGACTGGCCGATTCGGACCCAGTTTATGGACCATACGGACCGCATTGTCGGACCATACAGACCATGTCTTGATAAGTTCATAACATGTAAAACATCGATAGTGTTATGGTTCTATGCAATATTTTAAAATAATTATCAGTTGATTTCTTCTTATAAATGCTCACATTAATGATTTTAATGCATAATAGTTTAGAAACATATTTTATTGCAGTATTGAAAAAATACTGTCGATTTGAATAAATAAATATTTATTATGTTTTAAGGTTACTTTAAAAGTAACAAATGTTATTTGTTTCAAAAATTGGAAATTGAGAAAACCAATATATAAGCATTTTTGTAATTAAAAAACCCAAACTTTTATATTATGAAAATGTATGTTAATATCTAAGTCAATGTATTTTAAAAAGAGCTCCAGATAACGTGCGTAAAGGCGTAAATATGCATTTAAATTAAAAAAAAAACGATGTTAATTATTTAGATTTAAAATCTCTGCGTAAAGTTACGCATTGAAAAAATGAAACAAGAGGGCCACTATGGCCCTAGGTCACCTGATATCTATGTATGAAGTTTCACTAAAATATCTCAATAGGTTTTCAAGTTATTAAGCAAAAACTGTTTGTCTATTTTTAGTTACAGTGACCTTGACCGCACCCACCACATACGTAAAGCAAGGTCTCGATATAAGGTATCTTCGTATGAAGTTTCATTAAAATATCTCAATGCGTTAAGTTATTGAGCGTAAATTGTTTTTCTACTTTTAATAACTGTGACCTTGACCCAACCCACCCATAAGCAAACCCAAGTGAGGTCTCAATATAAGATATGTGTATTAAGTTTCATTAAAATATCGCAAAGGGTTCTCAAGTTATTGAGCGAAAACCGTTTTTCTATTTTCAGTTAGGGTGACCTTGACCCCATCCACTCCATATGCAATCCCAAGCAATGTCTTATTATAAGGTACTTGTGTATTAAGTTTCATTAAATTAGCTCACTGAGTTCTGAAGATATTTAGCGGAAACCATTTTTCTATTTTTAATAATGGTGACCTTGACCTTGACCCCATCCACAACATATGCAATCCCAGTCGAGGTCTCAATATAATCTATTTATGTATTAAGTTTCATTAAAACAGCTCAATGCGTTCTCAAGATATTAAGCGGAAACCGTTTTTCTATTTTCAGTAAGGGTGACCTTGACCTCATCCACCCCATATGCAATCCCATGCGAGGTGTCGATATAAGGTATCTATGTATTAAGTTTCATTAAAATATCTCAATGCGTTCTAAAGTTATTAAGCAAAAACCGTTTTTCTATTTTTAGTAACAGTGACCTTGAACTCACCCATCCCACATGCAATCCCAATCGAGGTCTCGATATAATGCTTTAATCAAATATGAAACCTCTGGGCCTTGTGGTTTCAGAGAAAAATTTAAAATCATTTTGCCATTTATGTCTATATAAACCATGTGAGCCCTGGGGTGTGGCCAGTTTTGACCCCATGGACATTATTTGAACAATCTTTGTAAAGGACCACTATACAACATTACATACCAAATATGAAACCTGCGGGCCTTGCGGTTTCGGGAAAGATTTTAACAGTAATTTTGCTATTCAAGTCTATATAAACAGTGTGACCCCTGGGTGTGGCCAGTTTTGACCCCAGGGGCATCATTTGCACAATCTTTATAGAGGACAACTATACAATGTTACATACCAAATATGAAACCTCTGGGACTTGCGGTTTCAGAGGAGAAGATTTTTAAAGTCATTTTGCTATTTAAGTCTATATAAACCATGTGAGCCACGGGGTGTGGCCAGTTCTGACCCCAGGGGCATCATTTGAACAATCTTTGTAGAGGACTACAACACAATTTTACATACCAAATATGAAACCTCTGGGCCTTGAAGTTTCAAAGGAGAAGATTTTTAAAGTCATTTTGCCATTCAAGTCTATATAAACCATGTGACCCCCGTGGTGTGCCAAGCTTTGACCCCAGGGGCATCATTTGAACAATCTTTGTAGGGGACCACTACACAATGTTACATACCAAATATGAAAACTCTGGGCCTTGCGGTTTCAGGGGAGATTTTTTAAGTCATTTTGCTATTCAAGCCTATATAACCCAATCCCATGTGACCCCCGGGGTAGTGTGGCAAGTTTTGACCCCAGGGGCATCATTTGAACAATTTTTGTTTAGGACCACTATACCATGTTACATACCAAATATGAAACCTCTAGGCCTTGCAGTTTCAGAGAAGATTTTTAAAGTCATTTCGCTATTTAAGTCTATATGAACCATGTGAGCCCCAAGGTGTGGCCAGATTTGATCCCAGGGGCATCATTTGAACAATCTTTGTAGAGGACCACTATACAATGTTTCACACATACTAAATATGAAACCTCTGGGCCTTGCGGTTTCAGAGGAGACGATTTTTAAAGTCATTTGCTATTCAAGTCTATATAAACCATGTGATCACCGGGGTGTGGCCAGTTTTGACCCCAGGGGCATCATTTGAGCAACCTTTGTAGAGGACCACTAAACAATGATACATACCAAATATGAAACATCTGGGCCTTGCGGTTTCAGAGGAGATTTTTAAAGTCATTTTGCTATTCAAGTCTATTATAGACTATACAAACCATGTGACCCCCAGGGTGTGACCAGTTTTGACCCCAGGGGCATCACTTGAACAATCTTTGTAGAGGACCACTATACAATGTTACATACCGAATATGAAACCTCTGGGCCTTGCGGTTTCAGAGTAAACGACTTTTAATGACATAATCTTAGTTGTTTTCTGTAGTATTCTAAATGTGTCAGCATGCAGAAGTTTAGTGCAGTAAAACTGTGTGTGTGAATTTTATATATGCATCGGTAATAGGTAACAACAAAAACAAACGTAGCGGCAATGACATGGTTATAAAACTTGGTCAAATAAATGAAATACGATATAATATACATGTAAACAGATTTATTTATTAAATAAAACATATTTTTTGTTTTAAAATAGGTAAAATTTATGTAAATTATTGGACTATACAATTCACAATTTTAATCAAATGTTAAGTAAAACGGTAATAGGGTCAAGCAGCATAATATGTGGGTGTTATCATTGAAGATATTTCTTTTAACTAAATACATTTCAAGTTTATTATTTAACTTAAAATAATTTTGCTTGAAAATAGGATTGAATGTTGTATGATTGTATGCTGTATTAGAAGAATAAGGAATACTATTTTAAACCATTTATTTTGCTTTATATAGATATAGAATGAAATTTTTAAATTATATAATAGTACAATAATTTTATTGCTAAGTACACACAATTTTGTTCAATTATTCAAAATAAATATAAAGTATGAAGACAATCATATAACCTGTCCTATATGTTCGTGCATTTTACAGCATATAAATCTATCGGTATATCCCCTTGCAAACAAATAAGCACGCGCGCAAATGTGCCCTTTTTAGGATTTAGCAACCTGCCCTTTTGAAATCGTGGCTGGAGCACTGTCATACTTACGGTCGGTTTTTGATTATCCTTGAGCTTTTCAGTACAAACATCATGATATTTATTGATCTGTGTCTGTTGTGTTTATTGGCAAACAAGTTCAAGGTCAATGAAGGTGTGTTCGTTTGACCAATGGCAGATTTCATTAAGATTGTTGAAGACGTCGGAAACCATCCTTCACACTGCCTAGTTGGTTTCCGGCGAATTATGGTCAAAACGGGTGTCAGGCAAATCGGGCAAATAAATATCTATATAGTCGGTAGACTGGGGTCCGGCCTCTAGACCTGTTATTTCGTATTACGACCATGGGGCCAGTCTATATTGTCGGTTAATTTGTTCAGCATGGTCTATTAACAAACATGTATAGATAGATCTTTGGTGTAATAGTATAAATTTCATTTTCACAAAATGTTAAGCAAAAGCGGTCTATCAAATTTCGAATGCTGCTCAACTACAATATACGAATTATTTAGTATATTTATTGTAACACCATCCTTCTTTGGTGTGTGTTTTCTCTAATCATCATGGATCACCGATTACCCATTACTACCTATGTTGTAATGCAGTATAATGTTACCCACATTTGAAACTGATCGAATGTCAGATTACAGTGGTATACGCTTTGTGTGTCAAGTTTTCATATTAATGGCATATCATTGTTTACATTTGTAGAAGGTAAGCTACCACGATCACAACGGAAAAGTGACCGGAGTATATATGTAGTGACTTTTTATCAAAGAAAACGAGGATTTTCTCCCATATGATCACAGCGCCAGAAGATTAGATAGTGCACGATACAGGAGACGCCCCGGCCGTTCCAGAGGCGACCCTGAGTCTTTTAGTGCCCGGTGTGAAGCACCTAGTACACTGCACCTCGGTTTAACGTCTCATGAGAAAGACGAGTTTGTAGATTAAGATGTAGAGAGGGCTCAAACCTGCGACCTATGGGTTGTGAAGCCAGTGCGTTACCACTAGTACACGGATCCACTACAAGTGACCGGATATTAAGTGAGGCAAATTAATAACGCACCGATTGTGAAGTGAGACGACATGCCATAAAATAAGTATCCGTATTTATTTGCATACATGCTGTAATTTCGTATAACAATTCAACGGAAACTTTCATTGATGGTTGTTCGGTCTTAGTGCGACGAAGGCCATTTATGATAGTGCTCCAACGGGTCGAAACATTTCGTCGGGTCATGTCGCCGGGTCAAAATTTCAAAGTTCGGGTAATATCGGGTTGGGTCGGGTATTAAAAAAGTTATTTCTAAAAAAAGTTTAACTACATTCAAAAACCTTTTTTCTTTACATCATTACATGTTAGACAAGTCAGCTATAACAATTTTTTAAATTATGACTGAATACTGTACACAAAATAATCCTTTAGTATTTATCACATTCTTTATAAAAATCAGCAAATGTTAGTCATGAATGACAAAATTATCCTTCTTAAAACAATTCACTGACTAAACAGATAAATCAAAACGCTGACAGCGTATAAAGACTGTTGGCGACAAATGAAACTAAAAACATGAGTGCATTTTTGCTAAAAGGGGAACATTTGTTTGAATGATATTCAATTTCTCACCTTTATACTTGATTATATGGCTTCTTATTTAATAGTATAAGACATCATAATAAAAATTTATTTGTAAGTAACGAAAAAAATATTTTTCAAGGAAATTATCTAATGCAAATAGAATGATATACAATCGATGAAGCGCGGTAGTTGTTAGTGATTCGTAACCTACTGAGTCAAAAATAGGTAATACGACGCGTACTCTCGATTGTCCATATTTCAGTTTAAAAATAATACATGGCAGTAATTTGTTGACAAAATATACAGAATATGAAACGGTTACAAGAAATAACAGTTTCGCAACTAGTAAAAAATAACCGATGTAGCGCATTAATTTAGTTGTCTTATTCCAAGACACCCAGGTGAATATTCCGGTTTACATACAAGCAAATAGTGAAAATTGGGGTTTCATTAGTTTGACGTAACATTTTAAATAAATTGACCTTTTTAGAAACTTTAATTGTAATAAATCACATGATGTACACTTTATAATACACGTGACATACATCATCTTAAATCATTACAAGGTAAGAAAACATGCGTGATTTTTTTCTGTTTTGAAGATGGATCCTTTTAAATTTCGATTTACGGACTAGTATCCTGCAAAGAAAAGAAGTAGTTTTCCGCGATACCTGTTTTACAAATTACCCTCTCAAAAGACCGTTGGCAGTAACAAATGAACTTTCAAACAGGACAAAGTTTCCCTACGTTCAGAGATGGGAATACATCTATGATTGAAAATAACTGGAGCACATCGCGGGTATTTTTGGACCCTCATAAACGGGTTTTGTTCGGGTACCCGTTGGAGCACTAATTTATGGTAAGGATGTTAAAGAATGTAAAGAAACGCAATGACACACGCAACACTTCTCAGGATTTCATTATTGTTTCCTCTCTTTTTTTCGACATTCATTGCATCCTCTTCAATACTGTATTTTCGATCTGGCGTCAAACCTTTAGAGGGAAAGGCACACAAGGTAAATATATAATTTATACCAAGCTACATACATTTATACACGTATGGTTTTCTTAATGAATATTTGTTAGTCAAATTTCACTTTATTAATGATATTATATATAAAGGACTTTAAATGTTAAAAGACCCTTTTCACATTCCCGTTATCGAGTACTGTAGGAGTTGTCTCCCTTGATAAAGCGAATCGAGAACGAGGCTGAATATTTATTGGCTGTAATTGTCCATAACGGAAAATAATGTTCAGTGAAGAAAATGTCGAATAGACTTTTAAAATGTTGTTTGTTTTTTCATTAAACTTGTCTCTGTTTTATTCACTAAATTACGTATACGTGGATATGTTTAAAATACTTAAATTTTAATTCAAATATTGTAACAATCACAATTAATTAATTAATTAATTAATTAATTAATTAATTAAGTTCGTTTACTCCGGATTCTTGTCTAAGGGATAATTTATATAACAGCCTGATAGTTACAAATAGCATTATTATTATTATTATTATTATTATTATTATTATTATTATTATTATTATTATTATGCAGTATGAGCAAAAAAGTGATATCCCGGAGTATGTTTTTTGTTCATTTGAGTGAAACAACTTAAGAATTCTACCGAGTTAACCAGAATTGATCAAAAACGCTTTTTCTGTGTATTCTCTTACGATAGAGAACCAAAACAAAAAAAAATATGACTGAGAAATAAAACATCATTATTTAAAATGAAAACGTTAAAAAGCAGTGTTAATTATCGTTATATGTCTTCAAACTTTGTAAACAAACACATGTACATTCCATTTATAAACTGTCATGAGTTCAAGCAAATGATTAGAATAATTGACAATCAAAGAAAATTTTGTCTTAAATATAGTTAAAAGGCCAAACGTTAGATTCGGCGAGCATTTCAACCACCAATGCTTTGCATTCACTTCTTCATGGTGCTGATCCCAGTTTGATCATGTTTGTTCAATTGTGATTTTCGTATTGTATACGGTGTTGTATTCGCAACTTGTCATGTACCTGTAATATAAGCTCTCTTTGGATCGGTTAATAAGGGTTTATCTTATGCGGATGCAGCTGGAATTTTATATCATTTATAACCGTGTATATGTACAATGTGTGTGGGACAATAATGAACTATGGAATACATGTACTATGCATTTAGATTGACACTCCATAAATACTTCAATCTATCAATAATAACAGAATCATGTATAATAAAAAGGCAGTCTCTGACCATTCGCTTAGTACATATAGTTTTCATTGTTAATGCCCAAGTCACGTGTAAATGTAATACGTGTTTTATTGAAAGTCCAAACCCAAGTCTAGCTGGCTCCAATTTTAATCGCTATTTTAGAAGTTCTAATTCATATCTGAATACTTATATAAAATAGCATAACATTCCAACTCAGAACCATTATTTAAAAATAAATGCTAGAAATACATGATGTATATAGATTTATAGCAGATTACATGACCAGTATATAGCATGTAAAATATAAAGTGCATATAATAAATCAGCTTTACGGTACTGTATATATATGTTTTGTGCTGCTTTAATACTGTCTTAGTAATACATTTTCAAATAAAATCTATTGATGTAATAAAGCATTTTCCAATACATCAAAGAATATTTAACATGTTTATGTTTTAGAAAGAGTATATTGTTTACCCAAACAGGTTAACATAGCTTTAGCCGTATCTACAATTTATCCTCGCAATAAAAATAATAATTTCGGATTTTTCTGTTGTCTTTTTTCTTTTGCAACTCATGTCGAAAGTTTCAGGAACTCTTCATATAACATTTCTCTTTGCCATTCATAGTTTTACAGATTGTATTATTTATTTCCATTCCATATAATGTTTTAAGGGCGATTTTTCTTCTTGATGCCTTACGTAGCATTTAACAAGCCGCATTGTAAATTGCTGTATTAGATAATCTCTGTACAAAAACAACATGTGTGGAAAAATGGAAATAAAAATGAAACTACATTCTTATGGCATGACTGTATCACTGAAAATGTGTAAAAGTAAGGGGGAATTTAGATATATAATACCTATAATTGCATTTCAAACAAACGAACAAAATTATGGCATGATAAGTTCTACTAGCCATACACTGCATAGCTTGTGCGTGTGCTTACACATGAAAGTACACACACAGTGGACAAATCGGCCGTACATGTGATGCATGTATAATAAAGAAATGCGAGAATTGCTATATATACATCATGTTTACCGCTCGTGTGTAAATTCTAGTTTTATTCCAATCGCTATCATAATTTCGAAGCCAAGAGAAATTCTGGTACCGAAAACTTTGTCTAATCGTAAAATGAACGTGAACACATGCACAAAGAACATCTTAAAGTATGATGAATTGCTAGATCTGTTTCTGCTTGATCAACGCGTAGTTACATGCAAAGTCATATAAATAATAAACGTTTATACAATGTATAGTGTGTCACAATTTAAACATCGTTCTCCTCCCTTGGCGACACGCCAACAAGTTCATAGCTCCTGTGTGTGGATGACGTCACCTCGCGCTCTAGCTCGGAGAACCATCCTTCCTGGCACCGTGCCGCCTTGAGAAGTTTCTTTATACAGGCCCGGAAGCTGCGGATCATCACGCAGTACACCCAGAAGTTCAGATGAAAGCTGAGGATCAGGACGAGCTCGTACGCGGCATGAATTATCCGGTTGGTCTTCAGCGGCAGAATGTTCTGCGTGCTCAGTTTTAGAACCATCGTCGTCAGGAAGAAGAGGCCGTACGGCAGCTCCGGTATAAGAAATATGACAACAATCAACAGAACAGCAATAGTCAGCTTTCTGTTCTGTTCCATCCGTCGCCGGACGTTGTTGTCTATACTGGTGCTACCGGGTCCCTGTCGCACTGCCCGCAGCATCAGTATCGTGAACACCACCAGTGACACGCAGGGAATTGCGTGCCCGAGGATTATGGTGGCCCAGATATAAACACAGCCCCATCCGCATGGCTCTTTCAGTTCCCATTGACAAAATCCGTGACTAGTCTTAATGTCAAAAGCGTGATACATATGCAGTAGAAAGGACAATACGTACATCACTGCAACAATGACAAGTGTTTTCTTGATAGTGCACCAACGTTCGGCTGCTGTCGGGTACCTTACATGCATGTACCTATGAAACCCAAGAAGTACGGTTTCCCAGACGGACACCGTGTGGAAAGCTCGAGAAATGTACAGCCGTGTAATCATGGTAACATTGCACCAGTCTTTGGAAAGGAAATTCTGTTTGTTAGAATACACATACAACGTTGCTGGAAGGGTCACCAGTCCGGTAAGCGAGTCGGAAATGGCGATGGATACCAAAATGATATTGGTGGATGTTCGCATGTGTTTCCGAAGAAAACCACCAATCACAAGACCGTTGCATAGAAACGTGATGATGACCAGGACCGGCCAGATGTACGCGTAGACCACAATCTCGAAGTCGAATATGCTGTACACGTGCTCGTGGAAATAATCATCTAATGAATAGTTGTAGCCGAGATCGCTGTAGCTGTGGTTGATGTTTAGGTCGTAATCGTAGGGTGTTAAGTCCTCCATAGCTCTGAAAACAATATTTAGTAAACGTTCTTACAATAGCTCAAAACAAGTCTTTACCGATTGCACCATATAAACATTTCATATCGCATTTGGTAATTAATGGTATAAAATTGCTATATTTTATAATTTAATTATATATACGGCTAGTAAGTCAATTCTTCTATCGAAAACACTTCATCAATTTACTTAAAATGCGAACTCGTTTTCATTCATTTGCCAAAGCTACCAAATGCAAAACCTCAGTGAGTGCATTTGCTCAGACAACGTACCCAAATTATATATACGACTAAACCACAGTATATGGGACAAAAGTGTCCCACCAGAGTGAAAAAAAAAGAACTTCCACGCAGTGCCTTGAAATTCAGAGTATTGAAAGTTCAATACTTTGGTCATTTAAATTGGTACTTGTTTCGCTTTTACAACCTTTATAAATATTATTTCATGGAGCTTTTTAAGAACGGGTCACCATACAGTTACGGACACTACAACATGCATATAACAAGTATAATTTTATTGAAAACAACATTCTTTTATTCATTTTTACACAGAAATGTATTAAATGGAATGAAAATAAAATAATACAAATGGTCCGATTATTTCTTTAGGTCCAACTTTCAGTAAATGCCCACTTAACAACTTTAGGTCCAGTTTAAATGAATGGCCACTACACTGATCACCAAACAAATTGTTAATGTTTTAAGTAAAACCATGATATTATTTCTAGAAACACGATACAATTTCCTGGCTTTATTTCATGCACGCTGTTCAAACATATCTGTTTCAAACCGCAAAGTTTTCCTAATAGGCAATTATTGGTCAATGCTGTATGTTTCACGACACCTATTATTCTAAGTGGTCAAAAAGATCTTAAAAATATCAGGATTAATTAAAGCACGTGAATGCCAAGTTACTGGTTATGCACAATAAATCCTGACTTAAATGATAATGTAATCGCAAAACAACACATACATATTGCATAGTACATAATATCATTTGGGTGTGCGATACACTGCATGATTAATCACCACTCGTTAGGCCGCATCTTAGCTTGTCTTCATTTATTTTAAAACACAATGTGTGGTAATGTAGCCATCAACTGAACGTTTTAATCCCATTGATTTTGTCACTTCTGTTTACTGCATTTGTATTTACGTATTGCCTATAATTTTATTATCCAGGAACAACACAAATATTTCTCCCGAGCATTTATGATTGTATATGCTGGTTATTAAAATGACAACTACATTCGCCTTATTATTAGAAGGACATGCCAGATCAGACGCAAGTCTACCTGGACTGGGATTTATAAAGACTTTTAGTCGAAAATTAAGAACAATCTTAAACTTCTAAATGTCTATACATTGTAATTGGATTTTCTGACAAAGAAATGCATTGTTTGAAGATGTTGACACTTAAGTTGCAATATAATTTCAAGTGTATTGCTGTCTAGCATTTGTGATGCAGATGTTCCTTTTGACTTATTGTTAACTTAAGTTAAGAATCTTTATAAATATGGACCCAGGTCATTCAGAAAGTTCATTAACAATAAGGCATGTTTGTGTAATATCATTATAGACTAAACATAGGTTCTTCAAAATGCCTGAAAAATGTGCCATTGACGTCACTGTTTATCCTCGAATATTAGCCAAATTGATCAACACTTTTCTATCGAATTTTTCAGATGCCTATTAATATTACGTGTTCTATCGACGATTATTTAGCAAATTTATAAATATTTAACTGCAAGAAAATCAACTGTTCGCACAGCAAAACATCTTCCTAGCATCCAAAGCAATAAAACAGGCTAGTATAAACTGATAAAGAAACTACTCCCTGTTCACAAAATTGTGTGAGTTTGAACCTTTATCAAGGGTTAAGAAATAAATACGTAGTGTCCACAAACATCCGGATCAAATTTCACAGAGGATCAACAACATTAAATACATGATTATGGAGTAATTTGTGTACACTTTAAAGAAAGATCTATGGTCTGAAAAGGTACATGGAGGAGGGTCCCGGACCGATGTTTTTCTAATAATTTGGTAAATACGTATTTCAGCATTGTTGCAAATAAATATTGGATTCCAAAAAAGATATTCAGAATTCATGTTCTGACCTGACCGGATAAGCAGGATGCAGCTCTTTGCTATCTTGCGCTATCTCTTGGATCTAAATATTATCCCCATTCCAAAACCTTATGAAATGTAGTAAAGACTCTGCACAGAAGGTGCAGCTGTAAACTAACACTTCATTTTAGCAAACTTTGAGTACTAGTAGTAAATGTGCTAATATAAAAGGTTACAATTTCACTAATTGGTTTGTATACAATTACTTGATAATGTATGAAAACGGTAAACGCCAACTAATGCAAACTGTAGTATAACTGAAACAGCAACTTAACAAATGTTATGTCTTCTTAAAGGAATATAAGTATATAAGTATACGGTCGTAATGACGATGGATTTAGTGTTAATATAACAGTCCTCGACTGCTAGAAAATATGTGAAGAATGTAATGAGATTAAAATGATCCTGGAATCACCCAAGGGTGTAATAATAATTACTCAAGAAAGCACGCTGGTAATTATACATATACAACCAATCTTACCATACTATCTTCCACTTCCAAAACAATGCACCTGAACCAAACTCGTATATCACTGATTTATACACATCATACCATCGTTAGGCAGAGAATGTCTTAGGAATAGACATTAATCAGGTGTTATATTTTGAACGCATTGGAGCGAAACGAACAGGTCGAGCTAACATCATTCACCCACCAACACACTTTACAGGCATGTTGTTTTAAACTCTAACATTACATCATGATGCAATCGTTAATGTTCATGCGACAATGAGCGTAGCCTAATTCCTACTGAGTTCGTCAAGCTAATATAAAAGGTTCAATCGCGTTTGAATAAGCGTTATATAAAACGGTCTTCATTATCTGTCAATCTCATTTAATCATCACCAATTTGACTCTATTACAAGTATATACTTTATTATCCTGTGATTGTTGACTATTCTTATAGCGGCAAATTTAACTAATGGATCAAACTGCAGGGCTTGATTTTAATGAAGTCACTTCAGAAGAATTAAAAATTGAGTCAAACTGAAGGAAGTGATTATCAAAGCATGTCCTATAGAGTTGATAAAACAGGTTTCCGACAAGGATAATGGAACCAACAACTTAACTGTTTTATCTCCTTACATCGGATTAACCTGTCAAGCGAAACTCAATTTAGATAAGAATCGATAACATATCACCCCAAATGACGCTGGTATAGTTAACAAGTGAAAATATATGCTGCTTTGCCAATCATAATCTGAACTCGTTTCCTCTTATACTCGGTAAACACGCATCAATTATTTTCTTTCTTTTTTAAACTACAACGTAAATCCTGCTTGCGTCATGTTCACATAATATATATATCAAGGTCCTATAACATGTTCTGAGATCTGCCAAGATCCTAGCGTGAACAAAGAACCACATCAGTTCTCCGCTAATTCACACAACGAATATATCTTGTCATCGTTCTTGCCATGCCCGTGGTAATAATAATAATAGTAATAATAATAATAATAATAATAATAATAATAATAATAAGGCGTAAAAAATATGTTTGTTTCAGGTTACATGCCCAAAAAATAGGGTAGGTAGATAGGGAATTATTTATTATTATTATTATTATTTTATGTGGTGAATGGTCAACTTGAAGATTCTAAATAAATGAATATTCAAAACATGTCGGAAATATCTTTAAACATTGCTTTAAAGTGGACGCTATACAAACAAAACACTTATTTAATAAAAAAACAACAACATTTAATTGTTGAAAAAAAGAACATAAAACAAAAAAAAATATCCAACACACTCAATAAAATATTCTAGGGTCGAGGCATGTTTTAGGGTAGGTCGGGTAACCTGAAACAAACATATTTTTTTAAATAATAATTCCTGTTGTTGTTGTTGTTGTTACATGAAAAAAAAAATAATAATCATAATTATTATTATTATTATTATTACTATTATTATTATTATTATAACCTAATCGACTTTTTCTTACAAAAAATAATAGCGAAAACCATACCTGTGAAAACAAGTCCGCAGAATGTGCAATGAACAACGTCTGTACAGCTACGTACAACCACACGTAGTGGTTTAAACTATGTAGCAACAAGACACCAGATTGACTGCTGTTGCAGGACGCTGCAGTATAGCTGTCACTCAACGTTGTAAAGAAAGAGTACACGCAATTTGCAGTTTTGTACACGCAATTTGCAGTTGCAATTACGGGACAAGAACAAAACTTTCCCCAAGTATTTTGATATCAGGGAAACAAACTGTTGATATTCAGTTGCAAGATATGTCAACAAGTCTAACAACAGCATTTTGGTACGGAATCCGGTTAGGCCATATGGAATATCGTGCCTCTTACGGCGAGGGCGAGACACGAGAATTGCGCGCAACACGAAGCGAGACACGATATTCCCGCGATTCACGAAGCGAGGCACGATATTGTAACACGGGATCTCGCACTGTCGCAGTATCCCATACCACGAAATCTCGCGGCCAAATATCGTGTCTCGCTTCGCCGGATTATCGTGTCTCGCTTCGTGTCTCGCGGTAAAATGTTGTGCCTCGCGTCGTGTCTCGCGCAATTCTCGTGCCTCGCGTTCAAAGGTCGAGACACGAGATGCGAAGCGAGACACGAAGCGATACACGATATTCTGGCGAGACACGAAGCGAGGCACGATATTATATCGTTAAAATATCGCCCGAATCTCGAGTCTCGCGGTAGATTTTCAAACCACGACACACGAAGCGAGACGCGAGAATCCGGCGACAGACGAAGCGAGACACGATATTGTATCGTTCAAATATCGCCCGAATATCGAGTCTCGCGGTTTGAAGGCAGGGAAGCAAAGCAGGGAAACACTCTTTTCCCTAACGAACGAATGCGGGTCAGGGCGGCCCAAGTCATTGACGGCCCAGTCCATGACGGCCCACTGTCTGTCTGTCCGTCTGCCTGTTTGTCTGTCTGTTTGTCAGCATCTTTGTCCATCAGTCCGCACATTCGCCTGGAGGATACTGCTGCTTTGTGACTATTTCTACTCGATTTGATAACTGTTTATTTTTGAACTATAATGATGACTATGTTTTATTTACGCTTATGGTTTATTTTCATAAAAGCCTGTTGCTGTAGAAGTAACGGTCTGTCTCTCTGTCAGACTGTCTCTTTGTCTGTCTGTCCGTCCGTCCGACAATCCATCTTGAGGAAGCTGCGGCTGCAATAACCTCTGTGGCGTTTTTAAATAGTTGTGTACTAAAGGCCTTCTTCAAATTAACTTTCACACACTGAAAGTAGGTCAACACGACGTACATGGGATTGTATCATGCACTAAAGCAGATAGGTGCATTGCCCTTTTGTCCTATGTAGCAACGCACTTTAGTGTAAATTCAACTTCGGTGTTACTTATCATCATCATCATCATCATCATCAACAACAACAACAACAACAACATCATCATCATATTGTTACAAAATTATATCAAACAACTACAACGTGATAAATTCCTGGTGCACCGGTAGACGCGAGACTCGATATGCGGGCGATATTTGAACGATACAATATCGTGCCGCGCTTCTTGTCTCGCCTGAATATCGTGTATCGCTTCGTGTCTTGTGTATCGTGGTTTGAAAATCTACCGCGAGACTCGATATTCGGGCGATATTTGAACGATATAATATCGTGCCTCGCTTCGTGTCTCGCCTGAATATCGTGTATCGCTTCGTGTCTCGCTTCGCATCTCGTGTCTCGACCTTTGAACGCGAGGCACGAGAATTGCGCGAGACACGAAGCGAGGCACGATATTTTACCTCGATACACGAAGCGAGACACGATAATCCGGGGAAACACGAAGCGAGAAACGATATTTGACACCGAGATTTCGTGGTATGGGATACTGCGACAGTGCGAAATCTCGTATTACAATATCGTGCCTCGGTTCGTGTATCTCCTGAATATCGTGTCTCGCTTCGTGTTATGCGCAATTCTCGTGTATAGCCTTCGCCGTAAGAGGCACGATATTCCAGATGGCCCTTACCGGATTCCGTATTTTGGACACTTTAGCAAGCTATTATACATATATACCGTTGCAAGTTTCGGGACAACAAATGCAATAAATAAGTATTTATAAAACAACGTCAACTTAAAATAATTAAGCCACCCACCAAACTAACATGCGTCAGGACCTGGAATTGAACCCCGATCGGATCGCCGCGTCGAGGAGCGAGTGTGCCAATCACGGCCCTAGCCAGACAGCCATTTTTCATATTAATGGCATGCCATTGTTTAAATTCGTAGAAGGAAAATTACTCCCATCTCCACGGACAAGAGACAGGATCAGCGTACTAGTTTCAAATTGAGACTATATGCGGTAATATAGCTATTTAATTGCATGCACGTTGTAATTTCTTATAATAATTAATTGGAACATTTTATCGATGGTTGTTCGTTCGTAATTTGATGATGGTCATCTTATGGCAATAATGTAATACATTGCAAGAAACGACTGACACACACGACACTTCTAACAAGGGAAATATACATAATAGTATAATTTATACGAAGCAACATAATGCATATATGTATGGTCTTCTAAGTGAATATTTGTAATTCAGATTATACTTTAGTAATAATATTAAATAGGACTTTAATTTTAACGCTATAAGGTTTATTAGTATTTACATTTCGACATAGTGTGATTAATTCATGGCCATATTGCGGTTCAGCGCGAATTTAAACAACCAATGCTAAGCATTCACCGTTCCATGATGGTGTTCCCAGTTTTGTTGACATTTGTGTTTTGTGTTTGATTCGTGTTTTTCGTATTGTATACGGTGTAGTATTCGCAGCTGGTCATGTACTGTAATATATGCCATTTAGATTGGCTAATAAGGGTTTATCTACTGCGGATGCAGCTGGAATTTCATATAATTTTATTCTGTGTATCTGTACACATCTGTCCGGCCAGATTGAAATACATGTACTGTGTATTTAGATTGACCCTCAATAAATCAGTCAATCTATAAATAATAACACAATCAGATAATATTCAAACAGGCAGTATCCGATCATTCGCTAAGTACATAATAGTGCGTTTTTGTTAAGTCCCAAATCACGTGTAATACGTGTTTTATTGTTAATCTTTAAGTTGAAGGAAACCAAACCCTAGTCTAGCTGGCGACAAACACAAGCTTAATCGCTATTTTAGAAGTTCTAATTTGTGTCTAAAGTTGGCGAGTGTGCAATAAAATGAAATTCCAACTCAGAACCCTATTTTAGAAAAAAAATGATATAATTATTTGATGTATAAAGATTACATGACCGGTTAAGCATGGCAAAAGGTAAAGTGCATATAATAAATAAGCTTTACAACACTGTATAAATCTTTTTTTGTACCGCTGTAATATTTTAAGTTATACTTTTTAAATAAATCTAGTGACGTTATAGTGCGCTTTCCAGTACATCGAAGATCATTTATGTGCTTTGTTCGCTTCAGAAAGAGTGAATTGTATACCCAAACAGTTTTACATACATGTAGTTGTAGCCAATATTCTTGAAATAAAAATGAACATTTCGGATTTTTTCTGTGTTTCTGTGTTCGTTTTTTTTCGTTTTCAAGTTCGTTTTTTTTCGTTTTCAATTCATGTCGAAAGTGTCTGAACTCTTCAAATAACACAAGTATTTTTTGTTTGAACTTCATTCCCCACATGTCATTTATAGAAATCTATATTATTATTTATTTCCATGTCGTGTAATATTTTAAGGGAATTTTTTCTTCTTTACCCATCTCGCCACACAAAACAGGCTTCATAGTAAAACACTGTATGGCGGATAAGAAATGGCTTAGACCATTTGTGAAAGTTTAAAAAAATAATTATGTGGAAATATGGAAATAAAAAAATGAATCTACATGTTTACGACATGACTGTATCAATGAAAAGAAGTACCGGTAAGGGCAATTTAATCTTATTGCATTTCAAACATACAAACCATAGTATGATATCATAAGGCCGACTATAGCAATATACGGCATAGCTTTTATGTATGTGCCTAAAATAACAGTACCCACACAGTGGACAAATCGGTCGTACGTGTGACGTATGTGTAGCAAAGAAATTCGAGCATTGTTACACCCTGTTTGCTATTCATGAGAAAATCGCCGGTTTTTTTTTTACCAACCGCTATCATAATTTCGAAGAAAAAACCTGATTCCGAATACTTAGCATATTGTCTAATCGTGAAAGGATCATACAAAAAATGCACAGAGTATATCTAATTAATAGTGCTGTTCTTTCCTGAACAATTAAAGCGGATATTCAGAGTTACATGCGAAGTCATTTAAATAATACACAAATTATATACAATGTATAGAGTGGCACACTTTAAACATCGTTCTCCTGCCTTGGCGACACGTCCACAAGTTCATAGCTCCTGTGTGTGGATGACGTCACCTCGCGATCTAGCTCGGAGAACGATCCTCCCTGGCACCGTGCCGCCTTGAAAAGTTTCTTAATGCAGGTCCGGAAGCTGCGGATCATCACGCAGTACACCCAGAAGTTCAGATGAAAGCTGAGGACCAGGACGAGCTCCTACGTGGCGTGGATTATCAGGTTGGTCTTCAGCGGCAGAATGTTCTGCGTGTTTTAGAACCATCGTCGTCAGGTAGAAGAGGCCGTACGGTAGCTCCGGTATTAGGAATATGACAACAATCAACAGACCAGCAATAGTCAGCTTCCTGCTCTGTTCCATCCGTCGCCGGACGTTGTTGTCTATACTGGTGCTACCCGGTCCCTGTCGCACTACCCGCAGCATCAGTGTCGTGAACACCACCAGTGACACACAGGGAATTGCGTGCCCGAGGATTATGGTGGCCCAGATATAAACACAGCCCCATCCGCATGGCTCTTTCAGTTCCCATTGACAAAATCCGTGACTAGTCTTAATGCAAAAGCGTGATACATATGCAGTAGAAAGGACAAGACGTACATCACTGCAACAATGACAAGTGTTTTCTTGATAGTGCACCAACGTATGGCCGCTGTCGGGTACCGTACATGCATGTACCTATGAAACCCAAGGAGTACGGTTTCCCAGACGGAAACCGTGTGAAAAGCTCGAGAAATGTACAGTCGTGTAATCATGGTAACATTGCACCAGTCTTTGGAAAGGAAATTCTGTTTGTTATAATACACATAGAACGTTGCTGGAAGGGTCACCAGTCCTGTAATGGCAATGAGGCAATGAAAACCAAAATGATATTGGTAGATGTACGCATTTTCTTCCGAAGAAAACCACCAATCACGAGACCGTTGCATAGATACGTGATTATGACCAGGACCGGCCAGATGTACCCGTAGACCACAATCTCGAAGTCGAATATGCTGTACACGTGCTCGTGGAAATAATCATCGAATGAGTAGTTGGAGCCGACATCAGTGTAGTTGTGGTTGATGTTTAGGTCGTAATCGTAGGGTGGGAAATCCTCCATGGCTCTGAAAACAATATTTAGAAAACGCTCTTACAATAGCCCATGCACAAGTCTTTACTAATTACATTATATAGACATTTTACATAGCATTTGGTAATCAATGGTATAACATTACTATTTTAAATAATTTACTCATAATTATATATACGGATATGTTATCCATGCTTCAATCGAAAACATTTTATCAAATCACTAACATGCGAACTCCTTTTCATTTATTAGAAAACCTCAGTGCATTTGCTTAGACAACGTACCAAAAATATGAATAAGACCGATTATTTCTTTGGGTCCAACTTTCAGTAACTGCCCACTAAAGAACTTAAGGTCCAATTTAAGTGAATATCGTCTACACGGACACCCAACAAATTGCTAACTTTTTAAGAAATACTATAATAATATTTCTAGAAGCATGAGACCATTGCCTGGCCCTATTTCATACACGCCGTTCAAACATATCCGTTTGAAACCGCATAGCTTTTCTAATAATCAATTAGTGGTAAAAGCTGTAAGTTTCCCGACGCCTATTATTCTAAGTGGTCATTAAGATCTTGAAGATATTAGGCTTATTAAGGCACGGGAATGTCAAGTTACTGGCTATGCCCACCTGATAAATATTATCATTTAATCACCGAACAATACATAAATATTGCATTAAACATAGATTCATTTAGGTCACTGCATGATTAATCACCACTCGTTAGACCGAGTAAGTAAATTTAAATAAAAATGTGTCGTTATGTAACCATCAACTGTACTTGCAATATAATTTCAAGTGTATTTATGTTAAGTATTTGTTATGCAGATGCTCCAAAGCAGAATACTTCAAACACAAAATCTATTTTTGACTTATTTTCAGCTTAAGTTAAGAATGATTCACGAATGTTTATAAATATTAGGGCTCTGTATAGATATTTGTATCGATACAAAATGATCGATATTCGATATATAAAATATGTGTACTTATAGCATGTATTTATATATAACTGCATACTTCCATTTATGTTTTCACTATTATTGACACACAGCTACAGCAAATCCCAGATATTAATCACATTGCACCAAATTTGATGCAGCCCATACAATTAAGCAGCAGATTGTGTACATTTACTTTCATACAAAGCATTTTTTTAAACAAGGACTTGCGTTTCGAATATTACTTGCATTAAAATTACCATAAAAAGTCAACCCTGTGAAAAGGTTATTGTTTACGTTTTACTGAAACTTCATTACAATGTAAGTTTAAGTGACATTTTAAGGGTTGTACTAAAGTAAAACAAAATTTCTTTTTAAATAATCTTAAAAATAATCATTAATGCAATTGTTATTAAATAAAGTACGAAGGTCGTCCCAACAAGCGTATCATTTGTAAAAACAAAGAATAATATTATGATGTTATTTGTTTGAGCATGAGCACATGTACTTAAAGTATCTTTAACATCAGCAGACCAAATTTGAGTCCCTTGAACAATATGTTTATATGCAAAATATGTGAATTTAAATGTTATGTACATCTTTGTGGCCCACACGGTTTAATTTTGTAATAAGTATAATGACATCATACATAAAATGCAATTTGTGTCGTTCAGACTGATTTTGTTGAAAAAACAACAACAAACAACTACTTTTTATTTTAAAAAAAGTATCGCTAACCAATACATATCGGTTACCGATACAGAGCCCTATTAAATATGAACCCAGGTCATTCAGAAAGTTCATTATCGATAAGGCATGTATATGTAATATTATAACAGACTAAACATGGGCTCTTTAAAATACCGGTATGATATGCCATTTACGTTATTGCTAACACTCGATTAGTGTGCAGAATGATCCACTCCTGCCCGTGAGATCAAATCCACGAATTTTTCAGACACCTATGGCGTGTTCTATAGAAGATTATTTAGCATCTTTATTCGGCGTAGCTGTCTAAGATCACTTTTGACCCAGATTTTCTTGCGATAGTTATGCAGCGGGAAAATTGAATGCCAATAGAATTGGGCAAATTTACTGATTCTAGGGAATGCAAACTTCAAACAATGGTTTAACGTATACCAATAACTGTTGCATACTTTTGGGGAATAAAAATTTAAATAATTGTTTACATAAGCGGTTAAAATGAAGTTATAAACATATCCTCGCGTATACTCTAGAACTGAGGCTAATTATGAACGTATTTTCTCATTGTATGCCATAAACAGAATGATATATTCATTCACGTAACGAAATAACTATTTTGTTTAGCCTACATTTATATAAGCGTTACGCTCTATAAATAGCAATTGTGCAATGTTCCCATGCATAAATCTCACTCACACAGTTGCCGTTCCAAGTAGCCCATTGATTCTAGTTGTTCGCATTCCACAAAAAGTAGTGGCATTCTAAAAATAGCGCGCGTAGCTAGCAACGGCTGTATAGCTGTGTTAATATACTCGTACATGCATAAATAATAGCGTTCAGAGAATCATAAACCTAAAAATTTCAATAAATGTGGAATTTATACTATAAACTTACTGTTAATTTGATTTAAAATTGTGTTTACGATTTATTACGATTATTTATAATTGCATCTTTCTATCAACTTCTCCAGTAGATATTATTTAATCTGTAAAAAGATGCTACATTTCTAAAGATAAAATGTTATGAAAGAAGATTCGGAATATGTCGAATTGTTATTCGCGTAGCATGAATACACAATATGCAATGCTAATTATACACAGGAACCCTTGATATATCATATTTCTACTGATATAATTTAAAATCGTCATAGTCTAATGAATTTTTATGTTTGCGTTATCAAAAAATAAAGTCTTATCATTTCAAAAATCGCCGAATGTTCCCTGACTATTGTTTTTTATTGGGATACACAGGGTACATGCTTATTTGACTTCAAATCGTTATTATATTAGATAACTAACATGAATGGTATATTACATGTACTATAAATACCTATATAGACTCGTCTGATACATAATAATTTTAATATTTTCTTACATTGTTAATTTGTTAAATTGGCTTGAAAAATTCAGATAACAATTATGTTAACCTAAATTATTTTGGTTATTCATATATCACTGGTGGAAACATGGAGTTGTATGATTGGTTTATTCACGGCACAGATATTAATTATAATTCTATTTAATTTTTAAATTTATAAATTTATCTCAAAATAACTGTTGAGTCCGAGAAGTTTTCTTATAGTGTCCGAAAAATTTGGGGTCCAATAAGTCCCCTAATATTGGTGGGGACCAAAAAATCTGGGATCTGAGAAGTCACGTAACCGATCATCTTGGCCGTCTGTTAAGGTAATCTTTAAATGAAATCTCAATATTAATTTCAACGCCGATTGTCTTTTTTAAAGACATTTCTTGTAAATATTTGGTTGCAAGAAAATCAGCTGTTCGCACAGCAAGACATCTTCCTAGCATCCCGCGCAATGATACAGGCTAGTATAAACTGATAAAGAAACTACAATAAATCTCACGCAATGAGACAGGCTAGTACAATAAATCTCACGCAATGAGACAGGCTAGTATTAACTATACCTGTACAAAGAAACTACCGGGTACTATGTGTTCACAAAAATGTGTGAGTTTGAACCTATTTATCAGAGGTTAATGGTTCAACTAAATAAGTAGTGTCCACAAACATCAGGATCAAAGTTCACAGAGGATCAACCGCATTTAATACATGATTCTGGACTAATTTGCGTACACTTTAAAGAAAGATCTATCGTCAGAAAAGGTACACGGGGCAGGATCCCGGGCCAGTTCCGAGTTTAAATTTTGTTCTAATTATTTGGTAAATACAGTTTTGTTTAGCAATGTTATACCTTAAACTAAGGTTTTTAACCATTGTCAAAAAGGTGCAGGGCGCAGCACCCTGCTATCTTGCTCTATCTTTTGGATTAAAATATTACCCCTATTTTTAAACATTAAAAGGTGGCGTAAAGATTCTGCACATAAGGTGCTGCTGTTAACTAAAACTGTGATTCCTTTTAAAGATAATAAAACCAATGCACGCACACAATTTTCGACGATATCAACACATTTCACACTGCTATCTTCCGTTTCTTCTGGACATTATTAATTTATATTAATGCATTGATTTAAGGCAATCAATTAACACACACATCTACTGATTATGCTATTATCATAATAAATTTGATACATACACAAACACCGAAAGTAATTCATCATCGAAAAAGTGCATTGTTCAGTTTAATTTGACAGGTTAAAAAAGGTTAAAATTTCACTAATTGGTTTGTATAAAATTGATAGTTTATGATCGGAAAAATGGTTAACGCCCTTTACTAAGTATCTTTATGAATATGGTCGTTATGACGATCGATGACGTCTTAATATAACAGTCATCGACAGCTAGAGAACATGTGAAGAAGTAATGAGATTAGAATGATCGACGTTACGTGAAATAAAATATCTAAGGAAAGGACATTAATTAGGTGTTATATTTTGAACGCATTGAAGTGAAACAAACTGGTCGACCTAACATCACTCACCCACCAACACACTTTACATGCAATTAAAAGTAGTTTTAAACTCTAGCATTACATAATGATGCAATCGCTAATGTTCATGCGCCAATGAGCCTAGCCTAATTTCTATTGAGTTTTTCAAGCTAATATCAAAGGTTAAACGCGTTTGATAAAAGGAATAATCGTTATATAAAACGGTCTTCATTTTCTGTAAGTTTCATGTAACCATCACCATTTTGACTCAATTACCGGTATATACTTTATTATCCTCTGGTTGCTTACTGTCCTAACAGCGGAAAGTAAGAGGGATCTTCAGGGCTTGATTTTAATGAGGTGGAGTTTCTTCAGAATTATGAAAAATTTATTTCAGGAAACAATTATCGAAGCATGTGCTGTAGAGTTGATAAAACAGGTTTTAGGCAAGGATAGTGGAACAAACAACTTATCTCTCCTTGCGACAGACTATCCGGTCAAGCGAAACTTAATTCATATAAAATTCGATAACTAAGCACCCGTACTGACGCTGGTATAGTTAACAAGTGAACATATATGGTGCTTTGCCAATTACAATCTGAACTTGTCTCCATCTCTCATACTCCGTAAACACACGCTAATTAATTTTCAGTTCATATCTACAGCGTTAATCCTGTATGCGTATAATATTATTTTATTTTAAGATGCTATGTCAATGCTAAGACTGTAGGCAAAAGTCACGCATGCGTCATGTTCACATAAAAATATATCCCAAGGTCCTACTACATGTTCGGAAATCTAACAAGGCCCTAGTATGGTCAAAGAACACAAGAAATGTATCTTGCCATCGTTCTTGCCCAGCACGTGCCCGGGGTTTTTACCTAACGTCATACGGCACACGAGACGTAACACTTGTCTGGTCTGTCACCAAATATTAGTGCAAGACCATGAACCATGATGTTTTTATCTGTATAAAGCAGTCTATAACTTTCTAAAACACAGGACTACATTTTGATTTTTCATAAGATATAATATCTATTTTGTCGACATTAATTATACATGTATTATTCAATATATCCTTATATCGAGTCTTACTTGTTTTGGTCACTGCTTCGTGTGCTTTTATTTGTAGTACAGAAGAAGCATTAAAATATTATTGTTTTTTCAAATAAGTTTTTCATCCATCCATGCGCATTGATGGTTTATGTAGTAGTTATTGTGTTTATGTAATCGCCATTGTTTTTATAACAATTTTATTTTAATCAATTCATTTAGACAAAATGAATTGCATTAACATGTCACATGTGCATAATAATACATAATGCTAATTTTACTATAAAAAAACAATAACAATACTGCGCAACTCGACTTTTGCTTGCAAAAATAATAGCGAAAACTTCTTACCTGTGAAAACAAGCCCACAAAATGTACAATCAACAACGTATGTACAGCGGCGTACAACCACACGCAGGAGATTGAACTATGAATACACTAGACACTGGATTGATTTCTGTTGCAGGAACACGCTGTATAGCTGTCAATCAACATTGTAAAGAACATGTACGCGCAATTTGCAGTTGCAATAGACAAGTTTCACATTCCAATTTTTAGCGATTATCACAACACAATAATTTATCAGCGAATCGAAAACGAGGCTCGTGATGTATTGATAGTGGTTAATACTGGTTGCAAATCGGTCATTTACAGTTTATTACTTTTAAAATGTGATAAATATTCACTTTGTTTACTTCTTAATAATTGTGGAAAAAGTCAACAACACGTGAAATCAGTCAATTCAATTTATCTTTCAACGTTTCGGCTTACGCCTTCATCAGGATAAAATGACAATTAAACAACGGACGTGACGTCATGCAATAACGTTACGTTATTTGGCGGAAAAAAGAATTTACAACATACAAGACAGTTTAGTACTATGCGGATATAAAATACAGATATTTCCTATAGCAATATAATATTAAAAAAATCAAAAATAGGAAAAAACGCAATAGTACTAAAACTATTATTTAATTTTACATGCATTTTAAGCCGTAAAGGTTACGCATGCGCAAATAAATTCCTTCTTTGTTACATATAAAATTTTCAAAATTTGATCTCACTTTTCACCATGACCAAGCTACTTTCCAATATATCACCATACATTGTTGGAAAGACGAGGCATAACCTTTCGAAAAATAGCATGTAAAAAAATTCTATGTGTTGTAACTCAAAATATTTACCTTAGAAAAAACACACCGGTTTTGACGGGCATGGAGGCTGCCATTTTGCGTATGGATACATGGGCCAAAAGTTATGAAGCTGGGAACCACTAGACAAAAAGTAGTGCACAAAACAGCCGTTTTTCTTATTGCTTACATATATACCTTTAAAATGATACCAAAACATATCATTTAAACTGTATTTTACAAATTATATGCATCCTGCACTCAACCAAATGTGTTTATTATCTAACTAACTATTATGTAACCCTGAGGATGTGACTTCCGTTTTGGGGTAATTAGACCTAAACAGTATTTTGGAATTAAGGCCATCTGGAGCTTGTGTTTTTAACTTATGTATCCAGAATGTTTCCTTACATTAGCGATTAACATTACTATTTACAACATCAATAGGCGTAAATAAAAAATCAGCCATACTATGGTTGCCTTCATTAAAGTGACTAGCAACAAGAGTAGAGAATGCAGGATCAGTAAAATTGGATATATCAAATTTATGACTATTCATACGTCTTGAAACGGGTTGCATAGTTTGTCCAACATATTGAATATTACACCTTTTACATGATATTAAATAGATAACATTTTTAGACTGGCAGTTTGTATTGTGCCGTAATGTAAATGTTTCTCCTGTTACGTTACTGGTGAATGTCGACCCAGTACATATACGTATACAATGTGAACAACGTTTTATGTTACAGCTATTAGTGGAATAAGCGTTATCAGTGTTTATTTTAAAATCTGAACTAACTAAATAGTCATGCAAATTTTTTGGACGTCTGTATGCCACGATTGGTTTAAATTTGTCATGTACATATTTAACACCTTCAGTCTTTGATATGTTAAGGAGGTCCCAATATCGGTGGATAGTACCGCCTATATTGGGCAATGACGGATTATATTCCACCGCAAAAGGCAATATACTTTTTTTCTCCGTAACAGAGGGCTTCAGAGCTTCATTCTGTGACGACTGTGATACTTTATTAAAGGCAACGTCTATCACGGATTCCAGGAAGTTTCTTTCTAAGAAGAAGTCACGTAGTTGGTCAAGAGAGGAGTTGAACTTCTCATCATTAGATATTATTCTCCCATAGCGCTTGGCCTGGCTATATGGTATTCCGTCTTTGCATTGTTTTTGATGGCACAATGTGTAGTCCAGATACTGATGATTGTTGGTATTTTTCACAAAAATATCAGTTTCAATTCTAAGCGATTTATTTTTTGAAACTTGAGCATCCAAGAATGAAACGGTGTTCTTTGATATGGTATATGTAAATTTGATATTTGGGTGAAAACTGTTCAACTCGTTGATAAACGATTCTAATTCTTCTGAGGAATGGTCCCAAATCATGAAAATGTCATCAAGGAACCGAAGCCATAGGGATGGTTGTACGTGTCTTGAATTGATGAAGTCCTGCTCAAGCTTCCCCATAAATAACGATGCATACGTTGGAGCTATTGCGCTTCCCATCGCTGTACCCATCTTTTGTAAGTAGTAATCGTCCCCAAACTTGAAGTAGTTATTTTCAAGTACAACTTGTATCAGACGGGCGATTTCATCAGTTTTTTTTTTACTTCTTAATAAACAGAAATGGCATGATTCATAATATAATTATGATACATGATAAGAGTGTGTAAGTTTAATTAGTATATCGTCGGTAAAAATGAAAAAAAAAAAGAAGCAATTTAGTCTTAGGTATTTTATCTGAGACTGACAGACTTCGTATTGTTCAAATCTGGTCTTATCAATTATAAGATCATAATCTCGTATACGAGACGTATACACATGACCATTATTATGTAACCAGAATGTGTATATATAGGTCCTTATTTTAAAATAATATGTGGCACAATTACGTAATCCAAGTGCATACCAATTAGTGAAGTAATACGCGGGTCATTGTCTCGGCAGCTATGAATCTACTAGATAACAAGTGAAATATCTATCATTTAAAATAAAAATAACTTTATTTAAGACAAAAAAATTAATTTTATTCGCAATTATCCTGATCATTTTCTTGAACTCATGATAGTTTATAAATGAAATGTACATGTGTTTGTACACAAAGTATGAAGACATATAACGATAATTAACACTTGCTTTTTAACGTTTAGACATTAAATAATGATGTTTTATTTCTCATTCATATTTTGTTTGTTTTGATTCTCTATCATTAGAGAGTATAAAGAAAACACGTCTTTTATCAATTCTGGTTAACTCGGTAGAATTCTTAAGTTGTTTCACTCAAATTAACAAAAAAAGCATACTCCGGGATATCACTTTCTTGATCATACTGCATAATAATAATAATAATAATAATAATAATAATAATAATAATAATAATAATAATAATAATAATAATAATAATAATAATAATAATAATAACGATAATGTATTTGTAACTGTCAAGCTGTTATATAATTATCCTAGCCGACACTGAAGCCAGAATAAACGAGCTGCTTCTGTTAATTAAATATTAATGAATATGAAGTAACATAATCATGATGTCAAACATAGTTTCGTCAGCAGATTTGGCTTTGTTGTGATTGTTACATTATTTGCATTATAATTTAAGTATTTGAAACATATCCACATATACATAATTTAGTGAATAAAACAGAGACAAGTTTAATGAAAAAACAAACAACATTTTATAAGTTTATTCAGACAAGAAGAAATCTTTCCACCGGGTACTCCGATTTGCATTATGTTTACCCATTCAGACATACGGTGAATTTACTGTTAAGAGAAACGTCGAAATGTGGGGCAATTTCGAATTAAAGCTAGAATTTTCAGCTTCTAGTATTGTATTACTGTGGAAAATTTTGAACACCTGCTAAATCGTACATTATTTATAGAAAACCAAAATTAGTCATGTTGGGAACCACACTTACAAGACCGGTAGACCCCGGAGGTGGGCCGGTAAATTAGGTCACATTACACTAAATAAATAAGTCATATGGGCTGTACTCTCTAAATAAATCAACAAGTTTAACTCGAAGTCATGTTTTTAGGTTTAGACACTTGCTTTGATATTCTTTTTTGGAGATGTTGGTAGAGTAGTTAGCAATGGTATGCACAAATAAATCACTGATATGTTTTAAGATTGGAGACTACAGAATGACACTTGCGCTGAGGCTGGTTACATTAAACTAGAAAGTAGCCGGTAAAAAGATGGTGATAAAACAGTCAACTTTGTTTAGTGTCGAGTTCTTTCTTACATATTACATGATATACCCTTTTTATTGCTTAAATCAATACAGCTTAGAATGCTCTTTTAGAAAAGATGGTTAAGAGGGACCCTATGTGCAAAATGTTGCATTTATTTTTGGTTATAGTTAGGCCTAAATTAAAATTAAGTTTGTTTGCCCTTTACCGACCGACCCACAAAAATTCCTTGCTTTAAATTTCGTATTTTGTTTTGCTCACAACTTTCATACGCTACAATTTTGATCATTAAGGCGCTTGAACAGATGAGTATAATGCATGTGAGTGTGAAAACAAGCGCCAATTGACCGAATACTAGTAAACATGGTGTATTTCACGTTTTGTCGTGTACTCACCGGTCGACGTATAACGTCATCATCTGTGTATATAATTACGTTTTGTTTTAAGGTTAGATACCAATAACTAGTAGGGTGATCCCTTGAAAGTTGTCCGTATATGAAATAGTTCGTTTTTTCTTCTGTCGAATGAAAGACAAATTTCGCATAACGGACACTGGTTGCGATAGTTATTTCCTGAAAACGACATGTCTTTTATGCTGTTTGATGTATCATGACACCGAATTACTTGAAATTTTAATATTCAGCAGTTTATGTATACACAGCATGTGCTTTTGTCGAAATCGCGAATGTTTCTTACGAGCGACTACAATAAAGTGAGATGAATTTTCTAAGCATAACATATCTTTTTTAGCTCGGCTATTTCCAAGAATAGGTGAGCTATCCTACTACCCCCGGCGTTGGTTGAAGTTTTTATTCAAAAGTCTTGTAACTTCAAAACTACATAAGTTATTCACTTTAAACTTGGAATATACATTTGTCATCAACTCCAGTATCAGGGGCAACATTCCCCATCACTCTGTTTTGTATTTTGACAGAGTTATGCCCCATTTTCACTTAGATTTTCTGGTTGAAGTTTATATTCCAAAGTTTTGTAACTTCAAAACTAAATGAGTTATTCACTTGAAACTTGGAACTAACCTTTGTCATCAACTCCAGTATCAGGGGCAACCATTCCCATAACTCTATTTTGTATTTTGACAGAGTTATGCTCCTTTTTCACATAGATTTTCTGATTAAAGTTTATATTTAAGAGTCTTGTAACTTCTATACTACATAAGCTTTTCACTTGAAACGTGGAACTAACCTTTTTCATCAACTCTAGTATCAGGAACAACATTACCCATTACTCTATTTTGTATTTTGACAGATTTATACCCCCTTTTCACTTAGATTTTCTGTTTAAAGTTTATATTGAAAAGTTTTATAATTTCAAAACTACATAAGTTATTCACTTGAAACTTGGAACTAACATTCGTGATCAACTCTAGTATCAGGGGCAACATTACCCATAACTCTGTTTTGTATTTTAAAAGAGTTATACACAGTTTTTACATACATTTTGCGGTTAAAGTTTTTGTTGCAGAAATGTACTGAGGCTTCACTTAAAAGTTGTGTATTTTAACAAATTTATGCCCCTTCCAGTATCCAAAATATGTACCAACTGAAATTTTTCGAATAGTCTAGCGCGCTGTCCTCTAACAGCTCTTGTTTATTTTAAATTTTGAAAGCAGAGAGAACCATCTTTCCAAAGAGATCAGACTCGCAATATCTGAATCGAAGAAAAGTGACGATGCCAGGTGATTTTGCTGTTTTGCAATGGGACCATATGGCGATTTGATTTACCTGTTTCTAACCTTCAGCGTGTTTGTTGAAATCAATAAATAAATACAAAATTCATAAAGTTGAAACAAGTAAAAATTGGGATGTATTGTATAATACATTGTGCGTGGTAGACGAGAACAAGAAAATTACCGACAAAGTTTCGATTTCAATTAGCAAATCAACAAGTGGCAGTGCAGAAATTGTTTACCCTGATATTACCAAAAAAGTGTATGTCAATACTGGCTTTGTTAAGGAATAATTATTCTATCAGTACTAGTAAGTGTTATTTGTTAAATTGTCAAAAACAAAAACACAGTTTATAATTGAGAGGACAGAGACATCCGAGTTAACAACATTTCTGATGTTCTTATTTGTGACTTTTTAATCAAATTATTTTTAATTTCAATTCACTGATTTTACATTTGTCTAGTCAACCAAAATTTATTTGTACCGTATTAAAATGATTGGGACTGTCTAGTCAGTTCAGCCATTGATACTAATACACTGTTTTCTTGTCAGACAGTATGTATCTATGCTGCATTAATTAATATATGTGTCTAGTAAATGACATAAAGACATTGGTATTAAATAGAATACACGTACTTCACAATTTTTTTTTAAAGCATTGCGTATTCTATTTATGTCTATTATTAAAACCAGTTTTACCAAGTATAATCTTGGTTGTATCAATCAAGATGAAGAAAGTAATTGTGATTTTCAAACAAAGATACCATTATAATGTATTGCTAAATGACGATTTTTAGTTATGACAAAGATTAAATTCTCGGAATAAAATAAAATATTTTTCCTACCTACCGACCCACCTCTAACATTTCGGGTCGGTAAAAGGCAAACAAAAGATTTTTAAATTTAGGCCTTATCGCTTTTACAGAAAATTACATAAGGATTGGAATTAGTATATTGTAACCATTACACAAGTTTTGCGTTTTTCACGAGACAGCGATTTTTTAGAATTTTCACAAGCATTATATAATATAAAATCACTTTCAGTTTTGTTGTTACTTTCCATATATTTTTCACTTTACCAGCTTATAAATGGGTGTTCCAAAGTTCTATCGATGGGTATCGGAAAGATATCCATGCCTCTCCGAGGTTGTCAAGGAATTTCAGGTAACATGATAAAATACGTTACTATTTTCACTAATTTGATTTTTTTTTGGAAAACTTACCTATCTTTTCACTTTGCCTTAGGTATGAGCAATTGCAGAATAAACGCTAATTTAAACAGTATACTTGTAAGCCCTAGGAAATCATTGAGATACATGCTATGCTGGGGATATCTAAAGAAACTTCAGCGAACAGTTTATATATCCTCGATTACCGTAAATTCGCGACCATAACATTTAATGTCAATAATCAAATTATTTCAACAATTTGAACATAATATTTAGCACAAATATTTGAAAATAAATATATATACCGCTGTTTTTTTAACTTATTCCCATCATTCCTAGAAAATGATCTTCAATTAGGCCGCATGTACATCAAGTTTTGGATTATCGTATTTAACAGTGAATTTTATAAAAAAAAAGAAATCTGAAATGTAATTCTTCCTCATCACAAAAGCACATTTAAGTAATACTATACCAGTGGGGAGAAACGTTTTTAGGTAAATGGATTATTTCTTTTAAGGTGGCTTATAGATTCTAAAATCCAGGATGATTAAGTTTAAGCAAGAAAAACATAATCAATTGCTGTTTTCATTTTGTTTGCAGTATATTATTGTAGGGTGTGTTTTTAATTTGTAGGTGAATAGAGCCTGTACAATTAACTAAATTTACTAAATGCCTCTTGTGTAACCATAATTCTATGAAAAAGGCTAAAATTCACTTAAAATTAAGGGTACTGAAAAACACACAAAAAACTTTGCTCGGCCTTAGTTACGACACACTGCCGAATCATGTCCCATATATGGAAGTTCTACTACAACATCGGACGAAAACAACTATTTCCAGTTTGTATTTGTATTGAAAAACACAACATGTAACTTCCTGGTGTTTTGGGAATAAGAAAACATGGTGTTTTTATATCAGGTATCATGTCGAATGCTTTTGTCTGTTTAAAATGCAGTTTCTTCACACAATATTCGGTCACATGGTCAATTGGACATGTATAAAGAAATTCCCGCGGCCACGTATGCGCATGCGCAAATGCCGTAGACGATCACGTGACAATAACAACATCCGCGAATCAATGGTAGTCGCGAATTTAGGGGAGTTGACGATAGTACTGACCAGACCTGTTCGCTGAAGCCAAACCCATATCGAAAGTCAACCAGAGTCGTAACATATTTATGTCACGCTATAAATCCATAATTTTGCAATTTCTGGATTAAATCATTACGTATACAGGTAAGTCAATATAAACTTTTGAATAGTGGTGTGTTTTGAGAATCAAAATTGTCACATGCATCAAATAATATCTGAAAATAACTCTGATTAGGCCACAACAAATTGATCAGATGTTTGTCGCATTTGCCGCACTTTAAAATCGAAAAATTGAAAAAAAAAATATTTTTTTTGCGCCCGCACCTACAATTTTTCCCCGCACCCGATTTTTTAAAATGAAGTTTTCATCAACAAGTCTCATTTTACCCCCAAATCATAGCAAGCAATTGGTACTGATATAGACGTGAATAAGGCTTTTTGCGGCGACTGGTTTATGTACAGAGCACATAATTTATGACCCAAACCTTTACTCTCCAATAGCCAGTCTGGCACAGCTGCCATGTGTATTTCGACTCGGCAATTTCTTATCATGTTTTATCGAACTTGTAAAAACACAGCGAGCTGTTTGTCAGCATTCATTGCCTAATTTAAGATGATTGCTTGCAAGCTCTTGTAATATCAGCAGACACTACAGTTAATTAAAGGATTATCTTGTCGATAAAGGATGTGTGAAATTGGATGTCCGGAATGTGTCAAATGGACTGATTATCGGGTATGTTTACATTTCGGACCGTTTTGACCAGCGGTTTGTCCTTTATTTCTTACTTCTAATATCCGCACATAAAAGTTGTTTTTGACATGTCCATTTTATAAATTCAACGTATTTGTTGGGGGTACATTTTGTTCAGCTTTTATATAGTAAGGTACATTTAACAGGGCAAGCCAATTCATTGTTAGTTATTAATTTCAATTTATTTATGGATATATTTTGTTAACATCTTGTAGATATTTTACGAGTGTATGTTTAAATAAGAAATAATTATCCAAGTTTACTGCAATGAACAATTAACAAAAATGTTAATATAAAAATCTAAATATACTAATGCATGTTTAATGCCATAATGCAATTAATAATTATGTACAGCACAGTGAAGTATAATTTTATAACAATTGAAACAAATTGAATAAGATATAACCATTCCCTGAAATGGAAACATGCAACGATCAGTCGATAAAAAAATTGGCTCAAGAAAAATAAGAGCCATTGTGAGCCCTGGTTTACGGTTTAAAAAAATGGTGGCGTCCAGTGGTTTCGTCGTGACATTTAAAGATACAGAACTTATACTAGTCATTCCTAAAGCGTTTTGTGTTTATTGTATGACATTTCATATTCATGTTATTAAACTGTTGGTAGTGAGTGACTTGGTGTATCAAATATCTATTTTGATAATGACAATTACCTTGTATAAGGTCTACTTTCTTATAGTTAAGATATGGCTATTTAGTATTTACTGCCGGGTATTAATTTAATAGCAGAATCACTATTGAAGACTTGTTGCACAAAACCCTTAGCAGGACATGGTCGAAGAAGAAATGGAGAAACTAGTTGCTTAGTTTATTACATATATATTGATTTTGACAACAATTTATGGACCAGAGCAGATGAAGAGGAAATTATTTACACGATATCAAGTTAGGATGGCGTTTGGCGGTAATTTTTAATCACTATCGGCAAGATAGGATTTTTTATAATTTTGCGCTTTTCGCTCACCTCCGATTTTATAAAAAAATGGAGAAAAAATATTTTTATTTCGCTTGCTCCAATTTTTTTGGGACAAAATCCGTAGAACAACTGATCAATTTGTTGTGGCCTTAGCACACAGTGTACAATTACGCCGCCATTGTTGTTTTATCACATGACTACAAGATTTTCATTTGGATATTTTCGGAGCGACCTTGACCTTTTCGTTTGCCAAATTGTAAACATGGTTTTCTTTTTCCGTAATGCATTATATCTGTTCAATTACTCATGTCTAATCAGTAAACATATTGTATTAATAATGTTGTAAGTGATGTTTAATGTATTTTTCTTTTACTGGTATTAAAATTACAGTAAATGTCCTTATCGACGCCCATGCCCTAATAGACGCGCATGGGGTATTTTTTGGTCCCGAAATATTTTTTGTCAATCAATTTTTCGAACATTAACGAAAAACTCAACTTAAATTTGATAGAAACGATTAAATAGACAGTCATATTTATGTATCCGGAATTGCCTGTATATAAATAAACCTATGCCCCACTATATGGGTTACACGCAACCATATATGACGCAAGTGAATGGGACCACAAAAACACATGACAATATTATGAATATTTGTTATAAGAACATCTAATAACAGTTTGCGCACGCAAAGTAAGTTTCACACTTCCCACGTGGAGGTTTCAACAACAAGCGCTATCTAAAGCAGTCAACCAGAATGTTGTGAACAGTGCCATTATTATACATGTACCGTTGGCGTACATGTATTAGCATTCTAGGTGTTAATAATTTAGACTGTACCATTGTGCATTACGTCGTGCGAGTGACCTCGTCGTGTCGATCTACAATATCAATTTAGACAGTACCATTGTGAATTTTTTCATGCCAACAAAGCCCATTGGCCGTATTTAATCTGTACCAATGTGTATTACGACATTGGAAAGTGCGCATACATGAAAACTTGACCTAAAATGACACGCGCAGTCATAGCACATGTTCTTTTACTAAAAATAGTTTAAAAAGTCACATGACCGTGACATCCCGTGAGATTCTCATTTGACAAATGTCTTCTATGTGGCTGATTTTCCTCCACATTTTAGTAACGAAACGATAATTTAGAAGTGTTTTAGACCGTATTTTGTCATAAGTATGCTAACTAGATGTAAAAATTATTCATCTATCCAATAATGCTGCCTATTTGGTTCAGAAGTGCACTTGAAAGCAGTTTTGGGCAGTTTTTTTTGTTACTGTTGATAAACTGTTAAATTCTTGAGACTTGCTGGTAGACTTTACTATGGGGGTTGCTCCATAACTTTTATGTCGCGCAAAGTCAAAAAATATAAAAAGCGACATTTTTAGTTATGGAAACCAGAACTATGCTGGGGAAGGACCAATTCTGTGGTGGAAAGTTTGCCTTCTTTGTCTATATTGTTGCGACAGGATTTTGTTTGCTACTCACGCGTCCGGAAATTACATAGTTATTTTGAACGGATTGCAATAAAACTACATACCTGGATATATAAACCATTTCTAATTAATGTTCAATGAATATTATTATGATAACACTTTCATTTTGCATGCCTGAGCAATTTAAACCTACACACTATTGCATTTTTCAACACATTTTGCTGTATTCCACTGTGTAAACTTTAATCAGTATTCTGCTACACTGTAACGATTTTATGATTTCGATTGGTCAATCAATTCTATTAATAAATACATTCGTCATCCGATTGGTTTAAGCATATTCGATGGGTTAAACAAGGCGAGGTAAATATGGCTGTCGGTACATTAATGTAGATTAATACGAAAGTTTAAATCGGGTATTTAAACGCATGTCGAAGGTAAATTTTGGTACATGTTTAGCAGTTTAGGTGTTGTTTCAGTAAAGAAGATTGATGGCTAACTTTATAGTTGCTAATAATGGACATTTGTGAAATTTTAAACTTTCAGTTTTCTACCACGTAATTTGCCTTTTGGCGATTAGATGCTGCAGCAAATTTAGCCCAATCTAAAAAAGTAGCACTAAATTCGCATTAAGGTATTCGCACACTTATGAAATCGGGTAGTATCGACTCATTTGGTAACGTATCGGTGTCTTCCTGAATATTTCGGAACAACGTCGGGCGACTATAATATCGAAAAGTTACATAAATAAAATCATGTATTTTGTAAATAAACCGTTAACTAAAACAAAACATTTACTTTTTGGTTAGAAACAGCAATTTTTTGACAGAATTAGCGTATATTTCATTTGTTAAGCATAAATAATAAAATATTGCGTTTTGGCCTCGTTTTTATCCAAATGGCAGCGTCCATGATTGTTTAATCTGTCCGTTTATAAACAGTGAAATATATTATCTAGACATAAACAGTAAACCACCAAAAAGGCTCGTGAACGTATTTACTGATCATAGTGAGCGTGTTGATACGTTCCCTATACTGGTGTAATTATTAACGATGTGTCTACGGTACAAAATCTCTTGAAGTGGAAGCCTTATGAAGGACTGTGGAATTTGTTGTTTTTATTTCTGAAAATATCTACCACCACAAACAGCGCTATCGAGGACCTGTATCGATGACAATATCGTGTGGAACATTTGATTCTTTTGAACGCTACTAGCTACTTCGGTGCCAAAATAGAGACTGTTGGATCATGAAAAGTGCTGTATAAATGAAAGACACACCATAAACTCCATGTTATGAGTTGAATTCAAGAGAAGACTGGCTTGATTTGCACCACATTGCATACAGGTTTGTTTTGACAATGGTGGTTGTTCTTGGAATTCCTTTATTTTTTAGATTTATTAACATTAATAATAAGTGAATTAATACAGTTATATGTTTTTTATTTATTCAGTTCTCATTCATAATCATTTTCTATTAAATATATCATTCTTTTTAAATTTGTAATGTCGTTTGATTTGTACATATTGCACCAGATTCCTGTATTTTTTGTGTTAACTGATTCACATTTGAACTAAATGATATATAATTTGACATCAAAATTCTTATAAATGGAGCAATGTTCTCAGTGTATGTAGATAACAATTATGTTTCATTTACTTGTACATATACAATAAAGACTTAATACGTTTGTATTTGCAGCTCCCTGGCTCAGGTTCCCGGATGTCACATCAATGGCAACATTCATAACTTATTCTAGACAAATCATCAATGGATTTTTTTGAGAGAAACAAAACAGTTCATCAGCTCAAGTTTTCACAAGAACACATAGGTCCAGGAAACTATATTGCATGAGAAGAATTTCCAACAACAATCATCAAGATTACAGTGCTGCTGTTCTTTTAATTTAATGATCTGCATGATTGTGCCCAAATTGACAAAACTTTTGATGTACACTTTTAAGTATCATCTTTTAGTTGTATTAATACTTAATAATTTTTGAAAATATTGCTTTGCCAGCAATGACATGTAACCATGCTTAAATTTAAGTAAGTTTTCTTCATTTCTTCATGGATTATTATATGAACAAAATAAATTAAACATAGTTTTGTATTATTTAATATTGGTTAATTGTTATTCATACTCAACAACATTAACTAAATATACTGTATACAAATATAAAATATATTTTTTGCAATACTACAACATGCAATTACAACAGTTTGTATTAAATTTGCTGATACACTTTGAGTAACAATTCAGTTAAATAGCAAATATGTTAGGTGTTTCAGTGTTTAATCTAATCTAAAAAAGTACATGTAAAGCTACCAAACATTTATTTCAACTTAATCAAGTAAGACATTGGAATAAGCTAGAGTTTGGGACAATGTTAGGTTAAAAAGGTCTGATAAATAATAGTTTACAAATAACTGTTGTCAATTCTCAAACCCACCCTTCCATACTTCATTGATCATCATATATTTCCAGTTAGAAATGGTAAAAGTTTATAGTTTTGCATGGTTTATTTGTATTAACAATAAAATTAATTTTGGATGGTCAAATACACTTGTAGCTCTTGAATAATAGTCCAGAATTCACTTTGAAGCTGAAAGCACATTTTATAAAAGTGTTAGAATTTGTTTTCAGAGGGGGTTTTACTTTTTGCTTATTTGTCAATATATGATTTGCTGTTAACATCACAAAGTTGTATATTTTATTTATAATTATGATCATGTATCAGTCAGGCACTGTTTGTTAAATGATTTAATCTTTGCAACACGTGCATATCAGTATGTTTGTTTGTGTAAGTACTAGGTTAATAGACAGTTGGATAATTCATTCAGTTATTGGATGTCATGGGTCCTGTATGTTGGCATTTGTGTCCACTATAGTTTCTTCTGACGACTGTGGTCCAAGTGACTCTAATACTTAATTATAGGAACAATGTTTAGTATTTAGTTGTATTAGTTGTTTTAAATAATAGTTTAAGTCACGAAGCTGTTATTGAAAACAGAATATTAGAATTTATGAAGTTTTGTGACATTTTCAGTTGTGATATGTACTAAAAACAGCATTTGGCACATTACTGTGCTAGGTTTTCAAAACCTACCCCTGTATACTTTAGCTACAAATATTTCTGTTATACGACGGTGAAAGTTCATACTTTTTTGGTATTTCATTTGCATATGTATGTACATAATTTAAGTGGGCTCAATTCACCTATGCCCTTTACCTGTATGATCACAACTGACTTTAAAGTATGGACACGCATTTTCAAGTTAGTTGAATTTGTCCTTATTTTCGATAGGGGTACTGTACATATTTTAATGTTTTTCTTTATATTGTTTATATAAACATCACACAGTTGTTATTAATCTGCTTATAGATATCCATGTAACTGTTACCAAGTTTAAAATAATATTATGCTGAAAAAAAAAACATGGACATATTTTGTGGCTTTTTCTAATATGACATCATGTACGCTTGAGCAATTTTTTTGACCAAGGGGGTGGCATTACAAAAATGCTAATAACTTTTTTATTACACGGTAAAATGTCTTTAAATTTTCAAATACAGTGTCTTATGGATTGTAGATTATGATGGCAAAAAAAATAAACACATTTGTGATTATGACCATTAGTGTGTGAAAACCTTAAATGTCTTATTTATTAGATTAGCTGGCTTGTGTATTGTGTTAGCGCAACATTTCAACCCGATTAAGGTTTGACCCTGTGCCGTTTCACCCTGAAAGTGAAAAATGTTTCAACCTGGAACATTTCGCCCCAGTTAATCAGTTAAATAATATCATTCATATCACACCAGGATGTTGTTATTTGAAGGTTACGATAGTTTAGTAATTTTTGTTGGAAATATTTTTATAAAACACATTTTAATATAAATAATAAATTTTTAGTATGATACTTTCAACTCGTTTCCACACTAATCCCCTATTATACTGAGGTGTTATTGTGGTAACCATAACATAACCTCAGTTGAGTGTTCCATCACATTACTTTACAAGGGTATCATTGTGTTTTTAATAATTCAGTTTGTGTAAGTTAATGTTTTCATATAATAAGTTCGTGTGAATAAAAAGAAAGAAAAAAAACAACAAAATACAACACATATAACAACTTTTCCCCAGATGTAATTGTGGTAATTGTAATTTTTGAACACTGGGAAAAAATATGTAGATTGTATCATGTAGCACAATTAAACCATGTCTATTATAAGATATTTTATCATGATGTTTACAAAAAAAATTAGACTGATGCAGACGTTTCTGTCAAATATCAAATTCATCATATATAATGTTACTTTTCTCCTACTTTGCTCTTTGTATAACGTGCTTGCCATTTTGATCTTGCTCAAGACTGTCCCAAGGAATTTGAAGGAAATGTAACTTTAGTAAGATAAAACAAGAGACAGGATTTGCCGACCTTTACATTTCATACACAGTTTCAGCAGTTTGTTTTCAGGGACTAAAAATTAGTCTAAAAAAACATTGACGTTTTGTTAATATGCTTTTCGTTTGCAATTGTTGACATTAAATTTCCGCTCAGTTATCCATAAAGATGACGTCCCATTGATTAAAAAAAAAAATTATCAATGAAGCTGATGTCATTTGCTCAATATTAAATTTTATGTCACTAAAACGCACATGTGAATGTACTTTGCTGAAAGATAGTCTGAGTATAGGAGAAAATATAGTTTATATTCATAAGCTTTGAAATACAGACTAAGATCGTGTTAGAATCATAATAATATTTTTGTATGATAATTTGTTGTTGAATAACTCACAGTAAGGAGTATAGATGTGTGTTTTCAAATCAAATGTGTTTCGCACTTGTGTTTTAATTCCTGCTCATCTATACTCCTTACTGTGGGTTATTTGACAACAAACCATGATACAAAAATCTGATTTCTTAAATAATCTTTGAGTTCTCAGTGTAAAAGGAATATTTGCATAATTAATTAAATACACCTATAAAAATAAAAGTTTGCAGTACTATTCTGCATCATTTTTTACAGATTCCTGAGTTTGACAACTTGTACCTGGACATGAATGGTATCGTACATGTCTGCTCCCACCCTGAAGATGACAACCCACACTTCAGAATCACAGAGGAAAAGATCTTTGCAGACATCATGTACTACCTTGACGTAAGAAACTAATATGAATTGTTTCATAGGGAAAGATCTAGAGCAAAATAGCAGGTTGCTGCACCCTGCTCCTTTTTGGTTCCCCCCTGGCCTGGTTAACACAAAAATGTTGACCATCTTTAAAAATTGAATATATTTTTGCAAATATTCAATGACAAATGAATAGACTATGCTTAAAAACCTTAATTACAAGCATTTGACTAATAAATACCCTGGATTTAGCATGTTATTAGAAAATGTAAACAGTCTGGTCCAGATTTCCTCTCTGCTCCTTTTTAGCAGCACCCTGTACCTTTTGTGATCCTACATCTTTCCCTATTTCACTTATACATGTAATGAATTCAGGGCTTTCCTTTGACCCTAGCTCCTGGGTTTTGATGCGTGGGAATTTAACAATACGCTTGTTTGACTCGCAAGGTAATTACTTCATGCGTCACCTTTGACCAGGGGCAATTTCCGGACTTGCGTCATACAGTGTAACTCTGGCTGATTATCCCCATCAGTCGAACAGCAATGTCAAAGTTGATACAACGCCCATTAGGCGAAGTTTTGTCGCTTAGAAAGAAAAATCTATATTGACCAATTAAACGCATAGTAACATACACTTCCAATGACGTGAACAATCGACCAATCAGCGTAATATACATGTATCCACACTTTAGTTAATGTACATGCATTTGCTAGAGTGTGTTTATTCCTGAGCGTTTAACGTTTAAAATACAATTTTCTCACCGCTACCGTTTATTTCCAAAAGTAATCCTTTGTTTTCTAGAAAAGCGTGCAGAAGTTGTGCTGACAAACAGCGTCACGTTCCACGCATGGAAAGCGTGCGTGTATCGACCATGTGCTTTACCAAATATATACATGTCATCTGGGAATAAAAACTTTTTGTATAAAACTTGTGTAGTGCAGAAACATTGCGATCTTTTAGCATTTGAATAAATATTTTATTGCAGCTTGTTTATATACTTTGTATTATTTTGCAGACTGTAACTACGTATCTTTTTAGGAGGGGAAAGCCTATGTTTTATTATTGTACATGATATGTGATTTTGTAAACAAGGCCGAAAATAAAATATTGTTTGTTTCCCCTCCCGCGACCCATGCTAATAAAGGGTGGGTCGGTAGGTCGGGAAAATATTTTATTTGTATACACAATAAGTCATTTTCATTCATGTTTTCCTTATGTTCGAAATGTTTCGTTATATTATAAATTCTTAATATTTTCATTGTAGTAGATGAATAACGTTCTGCTTATTTACGTAATAATATGTTCTACTTACCTTACAATAATTTATCAAAATTGAACAAACAATAACATACGTTTAAAAACAAGAGCGTTAATAAGAAAAAGCTGTTAAAACTAAGGAGTAATAGCGTGACGTTGCGGGGCATCCAAAACAGAACGCTGTTAGCAACAGCCATAGCAACGGTGACTGTCAAACTGTGGCTAGCAGTTTGTAGCTGAAAAGCGTGTTACACGCTTAGCACGGGGATAGTGTTAAAAAGCATCAAATCTGTAATACTGTATTTGAACAACGCAAATGCTATATCACAAATGAACTACCATTCTATGGAAATAAAAACAATTAGGACTTTGTTTATTAATAAAAAGAAAGCAACAGAACATTTTTGATAAATTTAAATAAAAAGAAAAGGCGCTGAAGTTTATTTACTTTCATTTTTGACAAGTACTTTAGTTCTGCTAACTTCCATTCAAATGTTGCCTCAGCCAAAGTTTTTGCATAATTCTAATCCATGTGCAGTGATGAGTTTGAATAACACTCGTTAATTATTACTAGATCTAGTAATTCATTAAATTGTATTTTTTTAACAAAATAAGACGTTTGACGCGATCAGTTTGTCGAGTTACACGACTTCGTCATTAATATTCTTAGCAAACGGTTCCTCTCACCAAAATTCACCAAAATTATGATATTTATTCATAATTATTTATTTATTTACTATTTTCATTTGTTTGTAATTTATTACAAACGCGGCTGTTAAAAACACGCATATCTTTAACAAAACACTTACCTAACGCAAATGTGTTACAAATGACTTGCACCTTTACCAATTAAAATTAGAATGAGGGCGTGATAACTTTCTAACGACAATGCTCATTTCCATGTTGCATTCTCATTGGCTGACTGTTTGGCTCTTGTTAAGCTGACTCCTCCTGCGTCAAGATTGTATAGATAATAGACACTTGGTGCATAAAGGTGAGTTTGTTAATTGCGGGTGGGCGTTCTTTGTCTTTAAAAAAAAACATGTATATGCGAGCGGAAATGGTTGCGCCATAGAATTCAACACTGAATGTTATGGCGTCCTTTTAGTAAAATCATGCGCCAAAATACACCGAATTACGCGTTATCGTGAACTGTCCGTTTAAAGTCATTTTATAAGCGTCTTTTGAAAGTAAGATTTGTACACGCTATTGGATTCTTTTTAAGGATTCGCTCCCTGCATTTTCACACACAGATAAAATATTTTTTTCTTTGGTCTATAAATTTTTTGGGTCGCGGCGAGTTTGCTCGGTCGGTCGCGGGAGGGGAAAAAAAGCAATATTTTATTTTAGGCCTAATACTAAAATCGTCTTAATAATTATAATAATAATAATGATAAATAATAATAATAATAATAGATCTAATAATAATAATAAAATAACAGTCATAAGAAGAAATTTAAATTAAACAAATAAAAACGAAAATAATAATAAATTAGTATTAAAAAAACCCTAATTAATTAAAATAATAATATTATTAAATTCTAAAATAAAAATAATAAATGAATACAAATAATAATAAAAATACAAATAATAATAAAAAAGAAGGAAAACAAATATAAACTACCCACAAAACATAGACTCGTGAAGGTTTATATCTGACTCTTGGGGAATTTGATTTTGACTCTTGAAAATTTGACCCCAAGAGTCATTGACTCTTGAAATTCAAAGTCTAAGGAAATCCTTGTGTCATTATGAAACAGTTTTATCATAAAATGTGAAAATATAAAAGTAACTGTTTTGGAAACTAGTAATGCTAACATAGGTAATGTGATTTCCTGGTCCAGGTTATTTTTATTTGAAATCATCCATTACTTTTTCTTAAAAATGCACTGGAATATTTATGTACCTCCACTCTTTCTAAAATAATTTGTTGTTTTTTATGCCCCCGAAGGGAACTTTGGGGGCATATGGTAATCGCATTGTCTGTCCGTCCGTCAGTCATGCTTCTTGTGCGGAGCTTAACTCCATTAGTATTGAAGGGATTCAAATGAAACTTCATCTAATGATAAGAGGACAAAGAGGGGATGTGCAGAGTACAAGGACCACCACTCTTTCTTCAACATTTACAGAGTTTAGCCCTTTGTTTAATTTTCATGTGCGGAGCATAACTCCATTAGTATTGAAGGGATTCAAATGAAACTTCATATAATGATAGAGGACAATGAGAGGAAGTGCAGAGTACAAGGACCTCAACTCTTTCTGCAATATTTACTGAGTTATTGCTCTTTGTTTTATTTTCTTGTGCAGAGCACAACTCCATTAGTGATGCAGAGATTCAAATGAAACTTCATCAGGGATTTCAGTAGATTTAAAAAATCAAGGGTCATACGCTCAGACTTGACATTTTGAGGGGTCAAAATGAAAATTTCAGGGGTAAACATACTGAAGTCACAGGAATCATGTTTTTGCATGTTTGTTTAAAGATTAACAAATGTTAATTGTCTTAACAAAGGTAAAGAACTTGCAAAAACACCCTAAGTATATCAGTTTCTAGTGCTTTTAATTTTGGCATAGGGAAAACAAGTGCATCAAAATGATGCAAGGCAGATTTTTTTCTGGAGTTAATAATGAGTAATTTGCCATGTGTTTGCATCGAAAAGCAGGCTTCTGCATTAATTGAGATCCCTGTTCATACAGTGATAGAGGACAATGAAAGGAAGTGCAGAGCACAAGGACTACAACTTTCTTCAATATGTATAGAGTTATTTCCCCTTTTTTATTTTCATGTGCAACACATTGATTTTCGTGTGCGGAGCATACTTCCATTAGTATTGAAGAAATGAAACTTCATAGAATGGTAGTGGACAATGGAAGTGCAGAGTAAAGGGATCATAACTGTTTCTTTAATATTAAGGAATTATTGCCCTTTATTTAATTTTCTTGTGCGGAGAATAACTTCATTATAATTGAAGGAATTAACATGAAACTTGATATAATGAAAAAGGACAATGAAAGGAAGTACAGAGTAACTCCATTAGTATTGAGGGATTTTAAATAAAACCACATATTTATAAAGGACGTTGAGAGGAAGTGCGGAGTACAAGGACCATTACTCATTTAAAAAATTTACCTAGTTATTCTCTCTTGTTTTCTTTTGTGCAGCTAATTACTATCTTCGTATTGAAGGAATTTAAAATAACACCACATATATTGATAGAGGACATTGAGAGGACGAGCAATGTACAACGACAAAAACTCTTCAATAATTATGGAGTGAATACCCTTCAGTTAATTTTCTTGTGCAGTGCATAACTCCATTAGTATTTAAGTGATTTAAAATAAAACCACATATATTGATAGAGGTTGAGAGGAAGTGCAAAGTACATGGACCATAACTGTCTTTGTAGGAAGCATCATGTTTGCCAACATGTAACTGACTTTGTGTTGCCTTCCTTTGACAAGCATATGCTTCGGGGGCATGTGTCACATCCTGTGACAAGCCTTGTTTTTTCACAAAATTATATAGTAAGCATACATGTTTGGCAGTCAGGTTTTGTTAAGAAAATGATATCATATTGCTTTGTAAATGTTTCAGTTTCTGTTTCGCATGATCAAGCCACAGAAGGTGTTCTTCATGGCTGTCGATGGTGTTGCACCCAGGGCGAAGATGAATCAACAGAGAGGACGCAGATTTAGGTTCGGTATTGCTTACATAACTGGTGTGGGGATCAGTCATGAAATTATTTCTACGGCCATTCTCCCCCTACCTCTGATTCAAGTAGGGCAGTTGTCAGCTACTGGCATAAGTATGTGCACTTGGTACTTGTAACCTGCTTAGATCAGCTAAGCTTGCTCAGGAAAAGTGTGAGTAGATTAACTGACCGCTGTGATATGACTGAAATACTGTTAAAAACGGCGAAAAATCCAAACAATTGTATGGGTTATGAGAACTGTGAAAATGTATACATGTTCATGTACCTGAATGAGAGAAATTTGCACAATGTACATCACTTTAATATATAATATTGGCTCCTGTCATACACATATTTCTTAGTCTTCGACAGTTTTTAGCTCGACTTTTCGAAGAAAAGGCAAGCTATTCTACTTGCCCCAACGTCGGCGTTGGCATCGGCGTCCGAGCTATTTAAAAAGTTTTTCGGTAAGCTAGTTTCTCAGGAATGGCTTGAGGGATCTGATTGAAACTTATAACATTTATTCCCCGCATTAAAATGAACCTATAAGCCATGTATGGTAACTCTAGTTTGAAATTTGTCAAAATTATGGGCCTTTTTACACATAGAAATTTTACATAACCTATATGGACAGGTTAAAGTTTTTCGGTAAGCTGGTTTCTCAGGAATGGCTTAAGGGATTTCATTCAAACTTAAAACACTTATTCCCTATATTAAAATGAACTCATAGGCCAATTTTGATAACTCTAGTTTGAAATTTTTCTAAATTAGGGGCCTTTTTACACTTAAAATTTGTACATATAAGCTATATGGACAGGTTTAAATTTTTCGGTAAGCTAGTTTCTCAACTTTTCATTTTCACTCTCTAAGTCGAGAACGGATTAAGCTATTGTAATGAAACTGCAAACATACATACCTTGTAGCGAGACCTCGCTAGGGAATGCATATGGGGTGGGTGAGGTCAAGGTCACTATTACTAAAAATAGAAAAACAGTTTCCGCTCAATAACTTGAGAACAAAATTAGATATTTTAATAAAACTTAATACATAGATACCTTATATCAAGACCTCAATTGGGATTGCATATGGGGTGGGTGGGGTCAGGGTCAAGGTCACTGTTACTATAAATAGAAAAACGGTTTCCGCTCAATAACTTACAAATACATTGAGATATTTTAATGAAACTTAATACATAGATACCTTATATCGAGACCTCGCTTGGAATTGCATATAAGGTGGGTGGGGTCAAGGTCACTGTTGCTAAAAATAGAAAAATGGTTTCCGCTCAATAGCTGGTGAACTCATTGAGATATTTTAATGAATCTTTATACATGTATACCTTATATTGAGACCTCGCTTGGGATTGCGTATGGGGTGGGTGGGGTCAAGGTCAAGCTCACTATTACTAAAAATAGAAAAATGTTTCCGATCAATAACTTGATAATGCATTGAGATATTTAATGAAACTTAATACATAGACACCTTATATCGAGACCTCGCTTGGGATTGCATATGGGGTGGGTGGGGTCAAGGTCTTTTTTACTAAAAATTTTATTGATTTGCTGACTTCGTGCATTTCGTGAGAAAAATTTAGTTTTCGCGGAATTTCCATATTTCTTGTTTTAGAAAAAAAGACCAGTTACCATGACAAGCACAAGAAAAGTCGTGTTGGTAAATAAGAACCCGTTGAAATGAGACATGATGCTTTTATGATCTCTAAATATTGATAAGTAAAAACTTTTTTAAATAATTGTAATGCTTCAACGATTTGTTGTTTGTTTTCAAAGGTCTGCACGTGAGGCTGAAGAGTTGGAGAAGCGAGCACGAGAGAAGGGCGAAACACTTCCTACTGAGAAACGTTTCGACTCTAACTGCATCACACCAGGTTAGCCAGTGATGTTTTTAACTAAAAAATTTACGGAAAAGTCACTTTTTGTTTAATTTTAGAATTTTTCACATGTTTTATTAGAAATATGAGAAAAAGTATAAACAATTAGTAAATCTTAAACTATGGTAAGTTGTTCATTTCAGATTTGAAACCTAAAAGAATTGGTATGTGTTTGCATAAATAAAATAATATCAAAACATAAATTTGGATATATACAATATATCCAAATTTATGTTGTGACATTATTATACCACCACCAACGAAGTTTAGGGGGGTATATAGGAGTGAGCTTGTTGGTTTTTTGTTTCCGGATGATAACTCAAAAAAGGCTTGACATATTCAAATAATTTTTGGTGCACATGTGTAACATCAAAGAATACAGGCCAAGTTCGATGTTGGTTACAAACCACTAAATTTGGACAGAGTTATGGCCCCTTTTTGACTTAAAATTCCCTAAAAACATGGTTTCCTTATGATAACTCAAGAAAGGCTTGACATATTCAAATAGTTTTTGGTACACGTGTCTAACATCATAGAATGCAGGTCAATTTCGATGTCTGTTACAAACCCGTACATTTTGACAGCCCTAAAAGCATGATTTCGGGACGATAACTCAAGAATGGCTTGACATATTCAAATAATTCTTGGGATGCATGTGTAGCATCATAAAATATGTGTCAAGTTCGACTTTAGTTACAAACAACAAAATTTTAACAGAGGTATGGCCCTTTATTTGACTTAAATTCCCTAAAAACACGGTTTCCTGACAGTAACTCAACAATTGCTTGACATTTTTAAATAATTATTGGTACACTTGTGTAGCATCATAAAATACAGGTCAAGTTCGACTTTGGTTACAAACCACTAAATTTTGACACAGTTGTGGCCCCCCTTTTTGACTTAAATTCCAGAAAAACATAGACAATAACTCATGAAAGGCTTCACATATTTAAATTATTTTTGGTACATAGGTGTAACATCATAAAATACAGATCAAATTCAACTTTGGTTACAAACCACTAAATGTTGACAGAGTTATGGCTCCAATTGAAATTAAATTTTTCCAAATACACTGTTGACTGACCATTCAAAAATTAAAGCATTCTTTCGCCGTCCATTTCTTTCGAATGGATGCCATAGTTTTGTGACAAAACCATATTGTGGGGGTATATCCGTCACTCATATGACAATTCTCGTTGTGGCAACCAATAATTGTTTGGCACTGTATACGGTACAACTGTTGCATTTGCTGTCAGGTACGCCTTTCATGGTGCGTCTCCAGGAGCAGCTGAAATACTTTGTGGTGCAGAAAGTCAGCCAGGACCCGCTGTGGAAAGGCGTGCGCATCTATCTGTCAGGACACGAGGTAGGTGTAACTGTCATTGACAGTCTGTTTATAATGGCATTAACTGATTAAGATTACAATAAAAGCTTTCATTATGTCAGTGTGTGTGTGTCTTTTTGTTTACGAGGTAAACATTACTGCCATTGTTTTTCTTGGCACTATGAAGAAAAGCTCTTCTGCTGACATTTATGTCCATGACTGTGTTGGAATCCAAGTATAGGTTATGAGCATATAATATGATGATGAAAGTAGAAAGTCAATCAAAGTACATAGCACATAGGTACATAGTTTGAAACAAAGATCTTGAATTATGTAAAATTGTCATACATTACTTTAACTTTTGCACCAAGATTTATTGTTTTATAGCCTAGAAATTAGATAAAAAAAACAACATTTATCAATCTCTAGCCATAGCATATTCTTTTACTGAAACATCAAGTATTTAATCAAAGTCTATATAAAGGGTAATGTAGAAAAACAAGAGCAAAACTACAGAATCTGAATATTCCATCTTTCAGACTCCAGGCGAGGGTGAACACAAGATCATGGACTTCATCCGGGCTGAGAGGGCCAGCCCGAGCTATGACCCCAACACCAGGCACTGCCTGTATGGGCTGGATGCAGATCTGGTACGCATGCTGGTCTTAGATTTGGGGCCAGTCTATATGTAAACAGGTCTAAGACAGAGTGGCAAGGTCCAGATTGGGGGCCAGTCTGTATTTGGTGAAACTGGCTTGCAGGTCTAAAAATGATAGGCCAGTCTATTTGCAAACAGTCTAGTATACATGTCTAAGATAGAGAGGCTCATATGTACTTAGTGGCCAGCTCATGAGTATACGTAAAGATGGATGGTTCAGTCTAAAACAAACTGACTGGTATGTGTTTGTAGATTATCCTTATTGAAGAGCGAGTTGCTTATGTATGATCTGGGGTCCATTCTGTTAATGCAGAGCGAGTTGCTTATGTATGATCTGGGGTCCATTCTGTTAATGCAGAGTGAGTTGCTTATGTATGATCTGGGGGCCATTCTGTTAATGCAGAGTGAGTTGCTTATGTATGATCTGGGGTCCATTCTGTTAATGCAGAGTGAGTTGCTTATGTATGATCTGGGGTCCATTCTGTTAATGCAGAGCGAGTTGCTTATGTATGATCGGGGGTCCATTCTGTTAATGCAGAGCGAGTTGCTTATGTATGATCTGGGGTCCATTCTGTTAATGCAGAGTGAGTTGCTTATGTATGATCTGGGGTCCATTCTGTTAATGCAGAGCGAGGTGCTTATGTATGATCTGGGGTCCATTCTGTTAATGCAGAGCGAGTTGCTTATGTATGATCGGGGGTCCATTCTGTTAATGCAGAGCGAGTTGCTTATGTATGATCTGGGGTCCATTCTGTTAATGCAGAGTGAGTTGCTTATGTATGATCTGGGGTCCATTCTGTTAATGCAGAGTGAGTTGCTTATGTATGATCTGGGGTCCATTCTGTTAATGCAGAGCGAGGTGCTTATGGATGATCTGGGGTCCATTCTGTTAATGCAGAGCGAGTTGCTTATGTATGATCGGGGGTCCATTCTGTTAATGCAGAGTGAGTTGCTTATGTATGATCTGGGGTCCATTCTGTTAATGCAGAGTGAGTTGCTTATGTATGATCTGGGGTCCATTCTGTTAATGCAGAGTGAGTTGCTTATGTATGATCTGGGGTCCATTCTGTTAATGCAGAGTGAGTTGCTTATGTATGATCTGGGGTCCATTCTGTTAATGCAGAGTGAGTTGCTTATGTATGATCTGGGGTCCATTCTGTTAATGCAGAGTGAGTTGCTTATGTATGATCTGGGGTCCATTCTGTTAATGCAGAGCGAGTTGCTTATGTATGATCTGGGGTCCATTCTGTTAATGCAGAGTGAGTTGCTTATGTATGATCTGGGGTCCATTCTGTTAATGCAGAGTGAGTTGCTTATGTATGATCTGGGGTCCATTCTGTTTGTGAAAAAGTAAATCGTAAAAAGATGTATAGTTTCTATGTATGGAGGTTAGTCAAAAATAAAGGAGCAAGGCTTTAAGTTTTCAAAATCTCAGACAGTTCTAAGATTGAGAAGATACTATTAGTCTGATTGAATCAAGTGAATGCAGTATCACCAGTAGTGTGGCTGGTCTATAAGCAGACTGACCTGCAGACAGATTGTGGCCAGACTATTTTCGAACTGAGCTTTTATATTGTGCTATCATACTGTTACTGTGAAATGAAAAAGTCGTAAGATACAGTTTTATTTCTGGTAGTGTGTTCTCGGGCCAAAACTGGATGAAATTATATAAATAACGTCATAGCATGAGGTGTATTGTGTAAGTTGCATGTAAGGTACTCATGCGCTGCTGATAGTATAGTGTGGTGTGATACATTAGATAAGTCTTCTTTGCAGATGATGCTGGGACTGGCGACACATGAACCCCACTTCTCACTCTTGAGAGAGGAAGTCCGTTTTGGGAAGACACCCAAACATAAGTCGTCAAAGAGGTATGAACATAAGGGGTCAATAACACAGTATTTTTTAGGTTTATTTTTAACCAGGTTTTCCTTTTTATCCGAAGGAAAACCCTGGTTATTGGATTGGCAAATGTTGGCGGGCTACCATGCGGGCGGGCGTGAATAATTTCTTCAGGTTGCAACTCCTCGTACATTTCTCAAAGGATTTTGACCAAACTTTCACAGAACTATTGTCACACAATGCCCCAGCCCATATTTTCGGGCTTTTGTGATTCTATCAATTTGGGCAGAATTATGGCCCTTTGTTTATTTTGCACATATATAATATATAGTGAACAATCTCTTCAGAGTGCAACTCCTCCTGCATTTCTCAATGGATTTCGACCAAACTTTCACAGAACTATTAGTGTTTAATCTAGAAATGCAGAGGGGCATGGCGCTTGACTTGGAAAAAGGGCATTTTATGCGCGGTGACACAGTTATAAGGGCATATTAGGTTTTTTTTGTTTTTTTTTCCTGAAGTAATATTTCAAACCAATAATGATATTTTATATAACCAAATGGTTATTTTATGTTTGATGCTTATTTAATCCCCAATTATTAACACATTTTATTTTTCCAATATTTAAATTGCTTCTTATTATTATTAAGTTATATTATTCCAAAGTTCCGAAAATTTGTATATTTATTATTCATAAGTATTTCCAATGTGCAAATTGGGAAATCATAAATGAAAATTTATGGACAACTGTCAAACTAAAACTGTTTATGGACAAGTCATGTTTATTAATGGAAAAATACTTATAAGTTACAACTTGTAATTATTTTTTATCTTTATGATTGTAGGAAATATTTTTATTTTTTATCTTTTTGATTGTAGGAAATATTTTTATTTTCACCTTTATGGATTATGTGTTGTTGCTGTTGATTGTTCAAATTATGCCCCTGGGGTCAAAACTGGCCACGCCCCGGGGGTCACATGTTTTATATAGAATATATAACAAAATGACTTTAAAAATCCTCTCCTCTGAAACTGCAAGGCCTAGAGGTTTCATAGTTGGTATGTAACATCCTATAGTGGTCCTCTACAAAGATTGTTCAAATTATGCCCCATGGGTCAAAACTGGCCACGCCCCAGGGGTCACATGGTTTATACAGAATATATAGCAAAATGACTTTAAAAATCATCTCCTCTGAAACCGCAGGGCCCAGAGGTTTCATATTTGGTTTGTAACATCCATTAGTGGTCATTTACAAAGTTTGTTCAAATTATGCCCCTGGGGTCAAAACGGGCCACGCCCGGGGGTCACATGGTTTATATAGAATATATAGCAATATGACCTTAAAAATCTTCTCCTCTGAAACCACAAGGCCCAGAGGTTTCATATTTGGTATGCACCATCTTATAGTGGTCCTCTACAAAGACTGTTCAAATTATGCCCCTGGGGTCAAAACTGGCCACGCCATCGGGGTCACATGGTTTATATAGACTTAAATAGCAAAATGTCTTTAAAAATCTTCTCTGAAACCGTAAGGCCCAGAGGTTTCATATTTGGAATGTAACATCCTTTAGTGGTCCTCTACAAATATTATTCAATTTTTGCCCCTAGGGTCAAAACTGGCCACGCCCCGGGGGTCACATGATTTATAAATACTTTAATAGCAAAATGACTTTAAAAATCTTCTCCTCAGAAACTGCAAGGCCCAGAGGTTTCTTATTTGGTATGTAACATCGTATAGTGGTCCTCTACAAAGATTGTTCAAATTATGCCCCTGAGGTCAAAACTGGCCACGCCCTGGGGTCAAATGTTTTATAAAAACGTAAATTGTATAGCAAAATCTTCTTCTGAAACTGCAAGGCCCAGAGGTTTCATATTTGGTATGTAACATCCTGTAGTGGTCCTCTACAAAGATTGTTTAAATTATGCCCCATGGGTCAAAACTGACCTCACCCCAGGGGTAACATGGTTTATATAAATTCATATAGCAAAATGGCTTTAATATTCAAATCCTCAGAAACCGCAAGGCCTAGAGGTTTCATATTTGATATGTATATGTGGTCCTATACAAATATTGTTCAAATTATGCCCCTGGGGTCAAAACTGGTCACGCCCAGGGGTCACATGGTTTATATAGACTTACATAGCAAAATGACTTTAAAAATTCTCTCTTCTGAAACGGCAAGGCCCACAGCTTTCCTATATGTAGTACGTAACATTGCATAGTGGTTCTCTCCAAAGATTGTTCAAATTATGCCCCTGGTTTCAAATCGGGCCACACCCCAAGGGGTCACATGGTTTATATAGACTTAATTCGCAGAATGACATTAAAAAGCTTTACCTTAAACCGCAAGGCCCAGAGTTTTGTTAAGATTGTTCAAATTATGCCCCTGGGATAAAAATAAGCCACACCTTGGAGATGCAAATTCTAATTGGGTTACAAGTTCTGAGGTGAGTGTCCTAGGGCCCTCAGGGCTTTCTTGTTTAGTTTGCCAGAAATGAAGATTAATTTAAAAATGTTTGATATGAAAACGAACTAAGTCCATTTGTATAGGTTGTGTAGATGGGACAATGTGTACCTTCCCCTGCTAATTTGACTGTTGTCTTGTAATATTCATATTGTATGTATTGACTTTGACAGGCATACATTTGTATTCACGGGCATTTTAAAGGTTCTTCAATATTCAAAAGGTATTTATAAATTAAGTTAAAAGCCATGTGTACTGAAAAATATTCTGTTATCATAATTATACAAGTGTAGATAGAATTGTGGTTTTGTTCTCAATGGTGGGCTTACTGATGGAGCTCACTCAACCCAGTGTACTTCCCATATGGAAATGATTAGTGTAGAGTTCCTCATTGGTGGGCTTACTGATGGAGCTCACTCAACCCAGTGTATTTCCCATATGGAAATGATTAGTGTAGAGTTCCTCATTGGTGGGCTTACATGTGGAGCTCACTCAACCCAGTGTACTTCCCATATGGAAATGATTAGTGTAGAGTTCCTCATTGGTGGGCTTACATATGGAGCTCACTCAACCCAGTGTACGTCCCATATGGAAATGTCTAGTGTAGAGTTCCTCATTGGTGGGCTTACTGATGGAGCTCACTCAACCCAGTGTACTTCCCATATGGAAATGATTAGTGTAGAGTTCCTCATTGGTGGGCTTACTGATGGAGCTCACTTAACCCAGTGTACTTCCCATATGGAAATGATTAGTGTAGAGTTCCTCATTGGCGGGCTTGGAGCTCACTCAACCCAGTGTATTTCCCAACTCAACCCAGTGTACTTCCCATATGGAAATGATTAGTGTAGAGTTCCTCAATGGTGGGCTTACTGATGGAGCTCACTTAACCCAGTGTACTTCCCATATGGAAATAATTAGTGTAGAGTTCCTCATTGGTGGGCTTACTGATGGTGCTCACTCAACCCAGTGTATTTCCCATATGGAAATGATTAGTGTAGAGTTCCTCATTGGTGGGCTTACTGATGGAGCTCACTTAACCCAGTGTACTTCCCATATGGAAATGATTAGTGTAGAGTTCCTCATTGGTGGGCTTACTGATGGAGCTCACTCAACCCAGTGTACTTCCCATATGGAAATGATTAGTGTAGAGTTCCTCATTGGCGGGCTTGGAGCTCACTCAACCCAGTGTATTTCCCAACTCAACCCAGTGTACTTCCCATATGGAAATGATTAGTGTAGAGTTCCTCATTGGTGGGCTTACTGATGGAGCACACTCAACCCAGTGTACTTCCCATATGGAAATGTCTAGTGTAGAGTTTCTCATTGGTGGGCTTACTGATGGAGCTCACTCGACCCAGTGTACTTCCCATATGGAAATGTCTAGTGTAGAGTTTCTCATTGGTGGGCTTACTGATGGAGCTCACTCAACCCAGTGTACTTCCCATATGGAAATGATTAGTGTAGAGTTCCTCATTGGTGGGCTTACTGATGGAGCTCACTCAACCCAGTGTACTTCCCATATGGAAATGTCTAGTGTAGAGTTCCTCATTGGTGGGCTTACTGATGTAGCTCACTCAAACCAGTGTACTTCCCATATGGAAATGTCTAGTGTAGAGTTTCTCATTGGTGGGCTTACTGATGGAGCTCACTCGACCCAGTGTACTTCCCATATGGAAATGATTAGTGTAGAGTTCCTCATTGGTGGGCACTAGACATTTCCATATAGGAAGTACACTGGGTCGAGTGAGCTCCATCAGTAAGATGGAGCTCACTCGACCCAGTGTACTTCCTATATGGAAATGTCTAGTGTAGAGTTTCTCAATGGTGGGCTTACTGATGGAGCTCACTCGACCCAGTGTACTTCCTATATGGAAATGTCTACTGTAGAGTTTCAGCAGATGTTTTATGAAATAAATTTTTTTGCTAATTCAAATACATAAACAAGACATCAGATATTTAGAATCTGGGATAACCGCCTGACTGCCAGGTAGCTCAGTTGGTAGGGTGGTGGACTGTCAATCAGGGGTTCGTGAGTCCAGCCCAGTTGCATAATGTGTGTCGGGATTGGTCATGAAATAATTTCCACGGCCATTCTACTCCTACCTCTGATTCAAGTAAGGCAGTAGTCATTTACTGGTATAAGTATGTGCACTTGATACCAGTAAACCGCTTAGGTTGACTAAGCTTGCGCAGGAAAAGTGTGAGTAGGTTAACTGACTGCTGTTATATGACTGATATCTCAGAAATCTAGCAGGTTGTTGTCTACTTCTGTATCATCTAAACTGGAACTGAAAACAATAGTTTTAATAAAGTTGTATTGACATCAACCTGTGCAATGCATTGACCAATTATCTTCTTATTGATGTTGAGGAAAATGTTTAGCGATTTCTGAAAATAAAACTGTTTATTAAGATTTATCTTAATATGTAAAGAGTGCTGTTTCTTTTATATTATGAAAGATAATCTTAAAGATTTAGTATAACCCCTACGTTGATAAAGATGGAGTATAACCCCTACCTTGATAAAGATGGAGTATAACCCCTACCTTGATAAAGATGGAGTATAACCCCTACCTTGATAAAGATGGAGTATAACCCCTACCTTGATAAAGATAGAGTATAACCCCTACCTTGTTTCTGTAAATGCTCGAACCAATATCTTAGAAATCCTCGTGAGTTTGTAAATTGTGATCCTGCTGACTTAAACTATTCATTAGCCTTATATCCTCCCTACTCATTGGTGTAAAACTAATTAAAGGGACGAATGAATTCACAGTAGGGATGGCATCGAATACCAATATCGGTATTCAAATATTCGCATTTTCATTAATTCGAATTTTAGCATAGATTTTCATGTAAACTACTTTGAGCTTTGTGATCTAGTCGACATTCTATAACTATTTTGTATAAGTTTTCAGTACCAATTACCGAGTAACATCTTCATTAGCATATTGAACAATATTTGAATAAATTAATTACATTCTGTTCATAAATAAATAAAAGAAATAAAGGTCACGGTTTTAATTATTCTTTTGTTAAAGAAGTTATTCATAATCCCTAATCCATATATTTCTAATCTGTTTAGATACGTACCTCTCACTAAGCATACTTTTAATTTGAGCAATATTTCTCAGCTATAATGACTGCTAAATGTGTGATCGCACTTCTGTAATACATGTTTGTGACACTTAAGGTTTTATTTCAAATTAACCATTGTGGTTTCATGTTGTCTGATGAAGGTGTGTCTTACTGGCAACTAGACGAGTGACAGCTGACACCTACTCGTATATTCAATATCTCTTACATGTAGTCTGACACATGACACGGGACCCTTCTATTGAAAACACGGTATAACTGGAGGTATTTATTGGTGAAATACTTTTTTATGTTAAAAGAAAAATACTTTTCATGATAAGGTTTTTAAAACAATACAAATTTGCGAATATTCGAATGGCGTTTTAACTGTTTGAATAGTAGTCATTCAATCAAATATTCTAATAGTTTTGCCATCCCTAATTCACAGACATAGACATCTTACTGTGGGTTAAAGTCTCTGACTGCTGATCACTTGCCCCTTACCACTGTAAGCCCAGACTACAGTAGACTCAAGCCTTAATTGGCTCAGATTCTTTTAAGTGAGAAAGCTAAGCATCTAGCTTATAGAAGATCAGTGGTTCTACCCAGGTGCCTGCATGTTTTTTGTCTTTGTCCGACATGAAAAGCTGGAAATCGCCATACTATAACTGGCTGATGAGTGTGACATTAAATCCAATAAGCAGTAGGCAAAAATGGTCAGATACAACTAGGACTAAGGAGTACAACTTCTGAAAAAAGACTGTTGATTTCAAAGTGCTTGATACTATTGGTATTAGTAACTGTGTGAAACGTTGCAAGCTGGTTTGCGATTGATGTAACATATTCAGCAATGTTCATGTTTATTGTACTTATAACCTTATGTCTATACATGTATTTAGGTTAGTTAATGGTATGTTAGTATTATTAGTTGATAAATTAAAAAAACACAGTCATCACGCTGAACAGTTGCCTATTGTTAACATTGAAGGGGAATTTCCATTTGTGAGTCAATTGAAACATAACTATGCTATGCTTAGTGTTTAAACATTCCTACTTTATGACAAGAAATATATACTTTTTCCTCCTTTTTTCCTACGTTTTTTAAAAGAAAGCTACTATTTTTTTCCTACTTTTTCACTGTGTGGGAGTTGACAGCCTGTAGGCGTAAACAATTATATCTGTTTCTGGTTACCCGACCTACACTAAAAAAAGCCCCGACCCTAGAACATTTGATTGAGTGGGTCAGATATTTTTTGTTTAGTTTACTTTTTTTCCAATAAATGTTTTTTGGATAAATATGTGTTTTGTTTTGATAGCATCCACTTCAAAACAACGTTTTATGATATTAGAGACATGTTCAGAATATTCATTCAGTTTTAGAATCTTCAAGTTGACCATTTACCAAAATATAAAAGTAATAATAATAAAATAATTCCCTACCTACCTACCCTAATTTTTTTGGGCACGTAACCTGAAACAAACATATTTTTTTTTTTACGCCTTAACATAACAGTAGATATTTTAGGTACATAGAAAGATATATTGCTCAGAGTTGAGTTCATGATTTGAATAAGAGTAATGTTCAGTATTCTGCATTTAAAAGGTACTTTATTTACGTAATGATTATCTGAGGATGTTATTGAGAATATAGTAATGCAGCAACCTTACAGCCTGGTCCCAATAAGTGAACATTTGTTTACAATAATTGATTTCAATATGTAACAGACATGATCTTGTAGACCAGGGCATAGCCGTGAAGGCGATGTTGGCGATAACTTCGCCCTGGAGCTATTAACATCGCCCATAAATTTAATGTTTTAAACTTCGCATAGTAATATTTATCAATCAAAGACCAGTCATAAAAGCTTTGAAGTCAACTTCCATAAAAAAGAGAGCGTAATCAAAGTAAATTTCAAAAACACACATAATTACCTGATACGCAAAACACATATCAATCCATACTAGATATAAATATTCATGTTAATATGCTTGCATTGTTCAGGTACAGTGGTATTGATTGATGCTTTTCTCACTGACCACATTGTGCTATGTGTTACACACTTAGTTCTACAAACTGCTAGGCAATGGCCCCATCTTGGCAGTCACATCAAAGACTTTTTGAAGTCAAATGGACACCATTGCTATTAGCTTTTTTGCTAATGGCCTGCAGATTTGAAAGCCCAATCTAATTGATTACGTCACGCTGTCACTCTTCTTAGATTTAACATGTGTTATTATTAATGACTGGTGTTTTTAAAGGATTTTATTGTTTGAAATTAGATAAATAATTGCAAGGTAATTTTAACGAAGTGTTTTATTTAAAAAAATGAATTAATAACTAACAAAATATAATTAATATATAATTAATTTTTAATTCCAAAAAAACAATGTTTTATGATGCACTGTGAACGTTTAGATAAAAAAAATAATTTAAATTTAAACTTTTATTGATGTGTGTATTGCTAGAATGGAAACTTGGAAAAAAAACTTGGAAACTAAAATAATGTAATACAACTTGAAAATATCCTTGTTATTAAGACCACAGACCCCTGAAGAAACAACGTTTCATCTGCTACACCTGTCCCTGTTTCGAGAGTACTTGGACTTTGAGTTTTCCGCTCTCCGCGACAAGTTGACAGACTTTGAGTACAACTTGGAGAACATTATCGATGACTGGGTGCTGATGGGCTTTCTGGTGGGCAATGACTTTATACCGCACCTGCCTAACCTGCATATCAACCATGATGCCTTGCCTCTGCTTTGGAGGACATACATGGAAGTGCTTCCACAATGTCGAGGTACATCATTCTTCTCCACCTTTTCTCTGTGGTCTTTCTCAACTATATTTTTTATCATGCCCATGTGCATGTATAGCCAGTTTTCATGGCTGGACTATATATTGAAAGTCTATGTTAGCGCTAAGAGATAAAACATAGTTGTCAAATATACAAGAAACTTTGAAATATTCTCAACAGAAAATGTGAAAATATGTTCATTTTTAAATATTTTCCAAACTTTACGTAGACACTGGGTATTTTGGCTGCAGGTAAAACTAACACAGATAGTTTTGGTTTGGATTTTTTTGTCAAAGAAAAACTTAAATAATCATATAACTGCTTGCATATCTTCTGTCGTGTTCTGCTGTCACGACGCTTCTATCATTATTATGCCCCCCTTTGAAGGAGTGCGGGTATATTGCTTTGCAACTGTCCGTCGGATGGTCTGTCAGTCTGTCCGTAGACCATTTAGTTTCCGCATGATATCTAGAGAACGCTTTGACCTACAATCATTTAAGTTGGTATGCTGGTTACTTGAGAGGAAAGGAAGATGCCTATCAATTTTGAGGTCAACAGGTCAAAGGTCAAGGTGACAGAGGCTTGTAACATGAAAACTGTATCCTCTGTAGACCATTTCGTTTCCGCATGATATGTAGAAGCTTTGACCTACGATCATCCAAGTTGGTATGCTGGTTACTTGGGAGAAATGGAAGACGCCTATTAATTTTGAGGTCAACAGGTCAAAGGTCAAGGTAACAGGGGCTTGTAACATGAAAACTGTTTTCTCCGACCATTTTGTTTCCGCAAGTAATCTATTTGATGTTTAAATCAAACAGAAAACAGGTATCCTTGTATAATAGACTGTAAAAATAAATCCATAATTATACTCTTTCTTTCAGCTTTATGCTTACTTTCTAGAGCATCAACGTTAATTTCCTCCCCACATGTTAATGTGCACATACAATATTTAAAAAATCTCTTAACAATTGCACATATTGACGACTTGGCTGCAAGTCGGCGGGCACACATGTTTTACAAACATCTCTTGTTTAAATTAAAACATGATTTGTTGAACCTTGAATTTGTCCATGATAAAATTTTAAAAAAAGCACCAGTTGTGAGCAAAGTACATAAACATATAATAATGTATTGTGTTCAGACAATATCTTTCTCTTGGATTTGATTTAATGTGTATCGTTCCCACTATCATTGTCCTTTTTTCTTGCGCATATTTTGTGGTGCCAGTTATATATATTTTACAGCTGACAGCAGAATCAAAACAAAAATTAAGTCGTGGTTTGATTCAAATCGCTAAAGGAGCTTACAAGTGAACATTTACATGTATAAAATTAATTGGAAAAAAAAATAAATAAATAAAATAAATAAATAAATATATATATATATATATATATATATATATATACGTAAATGAAATGTCAATAGTCCAGATTGAGAAATTTATATAATGAAAAGTACGAACACGTTACATGGGATTATAAATATATATGTTGTGGGAAAATCGGGCTTAATGCATTTGCGTAAAGTGTTGTCGCGGATCAGCCAGTGCTAATCTGGGATAGCACTTTCTGCCTACAGTGGATTTATGTTTAGCAGAGACTTCCTTGAAACAGAAAATACCATAAAAGCGGAAACTGCACAGGCTAATCCAGGACGACACTTTATGCACATGCATTAAGCTCGTTTTTCCCTCAACACGCCTCATACAAATCAGATTGCCTGTTTCAGGATACATTAACAGTGGTGGAAGGCTGAACTTAGAAAGGTTCGAGAAATACCTCGCAGTCCTCTCAAAGGTAAGCCCTGTTTCCCATAACAGAAGGTGAGCTATGATAACGTGTCAAAAATCAGTATCATTAAAGGTTATGTCTGCCACGCCTGCCGCCTAGGATTGTTTGTCCCTTTCAACACTTTTACAAATCTCCCAAGTTTTTACATTTCAGTTTACCTTGATATATTCCTTAGAAAACCAATTAAAAGAAACACGTTTGTAATTGACATAGTATCTGATTGTCATTGATGCATGTAAACATTTTGACATGTAAGTAAAGCTCGGATAAACTAACCTGACACTGACCTTTGTGTGTGAATATTTTGTAGAATGATTAAAATACTACATTATTTTTTTTTCATTTGACACGTCGCTGAAATAGTTGTTAGCTTGACTTTTCGAAGAAAAGGCAAGATATTCTACTCCCGTCTGTGTGCAAGCTAGGTTCAAGTTTTTCGGTAAGCTAGTTCCTCAGGAATGGCTTGAGGGATTTCATTCAAACTTTAAACATTTATTCCACACATTTAAATGAACCTATATGCCAAATTTGGTAACTCTAGTTTGAAATTTGTCAAAATTATGAGCCTTTTTACGCTTATAAATGTTACATATAAGCTATATGGACAGGGTAAAGTTTTTAGCTCACCTGAGCACAACGTGCTCATGGTGAGCTTTTGTGATCGCCTTTTGTCCGTCGTGCATCGTGCATCAACATTTCATATAATCGACATCTCCTCCTTAACCTCTTGGCAGATTTTCACGAAACTTCAAATGATTCTTGGGTGACCCTCTTTCAAAGTTGTTCAAATCGTTTCGGTCCGCTGCATATGTAGGTCACCAGAGCTAAAAATATATTTAAAAACTGAAAACTTCACAAATCTCCTCTGAAACCACAAGGCTTGGATCTGTCATATTTGATATCTGTCATCCTCTAGTGGTCCTCTACAAAGATTGTTCAAATTATGCCCCTGGGGTCAAAACTGGCCACGCCCGGGGTGACATGGTTTATATAGACTTGTATAGCAAAATTACTTTAAAAATCTTCTCCTCTGAAACCTCAAGGCCCAGAGGTCTCATATTTGGTATGTAACATTGTAAAGTGGTCCTCTACAAAGATTGTTCAAATGATGCCCCTGGGATCAAAACTGGCCACACCCCGGAGATCACATGGTTGTTATAGACTTGAATAGCAAAATGACTTTAAAAATCTTCTCCTCTGAAACCGTAAGGCCCAGAGGTTTCATATTTGGTATGTAACATTGTAAAGTGGTCCTCTACAAAGATTGTTTAAATGATGCCCCTGGGGTCAAAACTGGCCACACCCCGGTTGTCACATGGTTTATATAGACTTGAATAGCAAAATGACTTTAAAAATCTTCTCCTCTGAAACTGCAAGGCCCAGAGGTTTCATATTTGGTATGTAACATTGTTTAGTGGTCCTCTACAAAGATTGTTCAAATGATGCCCCTGGGGTCAAAACTAGCCACACCCTGGGGAACACATGGTTTATATAGACTTAAATAGCAAAATGACTTTAAAAATCTTCTCCTCTGAAACCGCAAGGCCCAGAGATTTCATATTTGGCATGTAACATTGTATAGTGGTGTTCTACAGCGATTGTTCAAATGATTCCCCTGGGGTCAAAACTGGCCACACCCCATGGCTGACATGGTTTATATAGACTTAACTAGCAAAATGGCTTTAAAAATTTTCTTCTCTGAAACCGCAAGGCCTAGAGGTTTCATATTTGGTGCGTAACATTTTAAAGTGGTCCTCTACAAAGATTGTTCAAATGATGCCCCTGGGGTCAAAACTGGCCACACTCCGGGGTCACATGGTTTATATAGACTTGAATGGCAAAATGACTTTAAAAATCTTATCTGAAACCGCAAGGCCCAGAGGTTTCATATTTGGTGTGTAAAATTGTATAGTGGTCCTCTACAAAGATTGTTCAAATGATGCCCCTGGGGTGAAAACTGGCCACACCCCAGGGGTCACATGGTTTATATAGACTTGAATAGCAAAATGACTTTACAAATCTTCTCTGAAACTGCAAGGCCCAGAGGTCTCATATTTGGTATGTAACATTGTATAGTGGTCCTCTACAAAGATTGTTCAAATGATACCCCTGTGGTCAAAACTGGCCACACCCCGTGGCTCACATAGTTTATATAGACTTAAATAGCAAAATGACTTAAAATCTTCTTCTCTGAAATTGCAAGGCCTAGAGTTTTCATATTTGGTATGTGACATTGTATAGTGGTCCTCTACAAAGATTGTTCAAATGAAGCCCCTGGGGTAAAAACTGGCCACATCCGGGTAGTCACATGGTTGTTATAGACTTGAATAGCAAAATGACTTTTAAAATCTTCTCTGAAACCGTAAGGCCCAGAGGTTTCATATTTGGTATGTAACATTGTATAGTGGTCCTCTACAAAGTTTTTCAAGTGATGCCCCTGGGGTCAAAACTGGCCACACCCCGGGGGTCACATGGTTTATATAGACTTAAATAGGAAAATGACTTAAACAATGTTCTCCTCTGAAAGTTCAAGGCCTAGAGGTTTTATATTTGGTAACATCGTGTAGTGGTCCTCTATAAAGATTTTTCAAATGATGCCCCTGGGGTGAAAGCTGGGCACACCCCAGGGCTCACATGGTTTATATAGACGTAAATGGCAAAATGATTTAAAAATTATTCTCTGAAATCACATGGCCCAGAGGTTTCACATTTGGTTAAAACATTATATCGAGACCTCGATTGGGATTGCATATGGGATGGGTGGGGTCAAGGTCACTGTTACTAAAAATAGAAGAATGGTTTCAGCTCAATAACTTTAGAACGCAATTAGATATTTTAATGAAACTTAATACATAGATACCTTATATTGACACCTTGCATGGGATTGCATATGGGGTGGGAAGGGTCAAGGTCAAGGTCACCGTTACTAAAAATAGAAAAACGGTTTGCGCTGAATATCTTGAGAACAATTGAGATATTTAATGAAACTTAATACATAAATACATTATTTTGAGACCTCGATTGCGATTGCATATGGGGTGGGTGGGGTCAAGGTCAGGGTCACTGTTATTAAATATAGAAAAATGGTTTACGCTAAATTTTGAGGACGCATTGAGCTATTTTAATGATACTTAATACATAAGTACCTTATATCGACACATATGGGGTGCAGAGCTCCAGATAAGGCATGTATCCCAGTATTTATGCATAGAAAATTAAAAAAAACTCTTTGGAAATCTACCCAGTGCGTAACGTTACGTATTGCAAATCTCGATACGTATTTTTTATCGCTTAAACTCTGTAACCGGTTTTACCAATTATCCAGTTCAGCTAATGGTGTAAGTTTGCTTTTGAATCAATTAAAAGTGAATCAAGCGAATCTTTCTACCGTAAAAACTCAGTCATAAGTCGAGATTTTTTTCCTTCAAAAATCGACTAAAATTACAGTCTCGACTTATGAGGCAATTCATGAAAAAAAAAAAAAGGAAATTCAAGGAAGATCGATCCTCGCGCCGTCGCGGTAATGGTTGTTTGTTGTTGTTGTTGTTGTAGTAGAGAAAACTCGTTGATTTATAACACAAAACGTCTTCTATTAACTGATAATTAATATAATCACAGTTTGCAACTTTACTCTTTTTTTATTTTGATAATTTAATAGGAAGTTTCATGTTAGCAGTTGTCTTTTTTAACTGTGAAATCGTAAACAAAGAGTCAAGGTCAAGGGCATTAATACAAGTCTCACGAAAATTCGCAATCTGCGTGAATTGACACTTTGACGTCATCAAAGTAAAGCCGATTTCTGTCAAGAAGCCATAAAATAACCCTTTCTCGCCGATAAAATTGGCTTCCTTTGTCTAGAGAAGCGACATGCTTAACCAATCACGTGTTTGTTACTCAGTGGCAATCGTCCAATTATGTTAGAGCACGTGCATAGCTCCGCCTTTCGAACTTTTACAGAGAACGAAGGTGGAGTTAACGGCCTCTTGGTTATGTCAATCATTGTTATAAAATCACGTTTTTACCAACATGTTAATCAATTGTTTTGATAGTCATATTAAAAGTACCGGTACAAAGATTGGATTACAGTGATCAAATTGTTTCATCAGATTAAAAGCGTACTGTTGGTGAAAATAGTTTGTGGGTTATTACTAGCGTGGATTGTTAGAGTGCAAACTTAATATTATTAATATTATTAACTAGATTTTAAAGTGCATAAGTAATATCTGGATTTAATAATTAGATAAAAAAAAACTGGACTTACGTTAAATCTGTGAAAATGCCTGGCAAACGCAAACGCCAGGCATATGACAATGCATTTAAAATACGCGTGATAGAGTTTGCTGAGAATTCTAACAACAACAGTGCAGCTGAACGAGAGTTTGGGGTTAGTGAAAAACTAGTACGTGATTGGCGAAAGATGAAAGACACAATCATGAGTGGATCTATTAAGCAGAAGCGTCGTGTTGTGCGGATCAGTCCGTATGACGACATGGAGAAGGATCTGAACGTCATTTTCCCAATTTCTAGTAATTCTGACTCGACTTATGAAGTGAACATAATCAAAATCGCCAATTTCGTACCATTTTTTACCCCCCGACTTATGAGCGGGTAGACTTATGACTGAGTTTTTACGGTACTCAAAATGGCCTCGCACTGTGTGTCGGTCGAAAACGGAACGTTTTAAGCTCAATCAGCCAGTTCAAGTAGGCAGTATCTTGCAAAATGTTCATCAGAATGAGTCTTATAATGCTTCTCCTATTTAAAAGGTGATAAGTGGCGGTCTCATTGTCACAGCAGTTCAAAAATCGTACAAGAAACACAAGCGTTATGTGAGTGCAAAATTGTCTGAAAAATGGCTGTAATCGTGGAAAAGAAATTAATTGTCAATCAAAAAGGAACATAAATCAGGTTACCTTGTAGGGTTTGCACTGAAAAAATAGTACAAAGTATCTGGTCAAATTACTACTACTTTGCTAAGTAAATGTTATGTTTTGATAGACCTACAGATTATTGTCTATATTCAATTTATTCCATTTGCCAGTATTTATGTGTTCATATATAACAAGCACATAAAATACTCTTTTGATCTTATATAAAAAATGAAAATACCCTTTAGATTTTTCAGATACCCTTTAAAGCTGACGGACTGGGGATAAAATACCCTTTAACCAAAAAATCAGGGGGTAAAATACCCTTTAGGCTAATACTTTATCTGGAGCTCTGTGGGGTGGGTGGGGTCAAGGTCACTTTACAGAAAATAGAAAAACAGTGTCCGCTCAATAACTTGATAAGGAAAGCATTGCAATATTTTTTATGAAACTTATTACACATATCTTATATCAAGACCTCACTTGGGTTTTCTTATGGGGTGGGTGGGGTCAAGGTCACTGTTATTATAAGTAGAAAAACGGTTTAAGCTCAATAACATAAGAACGCATTGAGATATTTTAATGAAACTTCATACGTAGATACCTTATATCGAGACCTTGGTTTACGTATGTGGTGGGTGGGTTCAAGGTCACTGTTTCTAAAAATAGAAAAACAGTTTTTGCTCAATAACTTGAAAACCTATTGAGATATTTTAATGAAACTTCATACATAGATGTCAGGTGATCGACCTAGGGCCATAGTGACCCTCTTGTTTGGTAAGCTAGTTTCTCTACTTTTTGTTTCCGCTCTCTAACTCTAGAACGGATTTAGCTATTGTAATGAAACTTCAAAAATAGATATCGTATAGCGAGACCTCGCTTGGATTCCATATGGGGTGGGTATGTCTAGGTCACTGTTACTAACAATAGAAAAACGGTTTCCACTAAATAACTTGAGAATGCATTGAGAATTTATATGAAACTTTACACATACATACCTTATATCGAGATCTCGCTTGGGATTGCATATGGGATGGATGGGGTCAAGGTCACTGTTACTAAAAATATAAAAACGGTTTCCGCTCAATAACTTGAGAATGCATTGAGATATTTTAATGAAACTTAATATGTACATACCTTATATCGAGACCTCACTTGGGATTGCATATAGGATAAAGGTCAAGGTCACTGTATCTAAAATACAAAAAACGGTTTCCGCTCAATAACTTAAGAACCCATAGAGATATTTTAATGAAACTTCATACATAGATACCATATATCAAGACCTCGCTTGGGATTGCATATGGGGTGGGTGAGGTCAAGGTCACTGTTACTACAAATAGAAAAACAGTTTCCGCTCGATAACTTGAGAACACATTGAGATATTTTAATGAAACTGAAAACATTGATACCTTATATTGAGATCTCGCTTAGATTGCATATGGGGTGGGTGGGGTCAAGGTCACTATTACTAAAAATAGAAAAATGGTTTCTGCTCAATAACTTGAGAATGCATTGAGATATTTTTAATAAAACTTAATAGATCCCTTATATCGAGAACTCGCTTGGGATTGCATATATGGTGGGTGGGGTCAAGGTCAAGGTCACCGTTACTAAAAATAAAAAATGGTTTCCGCTCAATAGCTTGAGAACACATTGAGATAGTTTAATGAAACTTCATACATAGATATCTTATATCTAGACCTCTCTTGGGATTGCATATGGGGTGGGTGGGGTCAAGGATCACCGTTACTAAAAACAGACAAACAGTTTACGCTCAGTATTGAGAAGACATTTAGATTTTTGATGAAACTTAATAAATAGATACCTTATATCGAGACCTCGTTTGGGATTGCATATGGGGTTGGTGGGGTCAAGGTCAAGATCACCATTACTAAAAATTTTATTGATGTGCTGACTTTAATGTATTTCGTTTGAAAAGTTTGGTTTTCATGGAATTTCCATATTTCTTGTTTTAGAAAAAAATGCCAGTAACTCTGACAAGCACAAGAAAAGTCTAGCACGCTGTCCTTTGACAGCTCTTGTTAGATTTCTAATGCAAATGATCACAGCTTTAATACACAAAATAAGCTATGGGTAATTCAGGTGTTAAATTAAGCTAAAAGCTTGCTTTTTTCTGAGTTATATGTTGTTGACACAAACCTGTTTATCTTGCTTTTATGCCCGTCACATTATGTTTCAGTTTGACTTTGACACGTTCTCAGAGCAGGCTGGGGATCTGAAGTGGCTTGAGTCGAAGAAAGCTGCGGCCAGTGCCGAGCAGTCAGAACTTCTGTCAGCTGCTAGGAAACTTCACAAGAATCAGGTAATTTAAAGATGCTGGCAGATTGCTACACCTGCCCAAAACTGGCGTGGGATTAAACACTTAAGGACTTACACCCAAGAAACATTAACACCTGTGTGTCAGTGGACGTAATATAATTAGTAAACTTTATATCAGTGCACTAAGGCCAGAGTTTGCTATTTCTAGGTTCTCGGACATTTGTGGAAAAATGTCCGGTTCGAGGAGGGAAAAAAATAAAAATAAAAAAACAGCAACACAAAATTGAGTCAATTAATGACTAGAATTTCACAAATGGAATTGGGCAGTGATTTTAAAATCTGTATGCATTATTACTTACAAAAATCATTTTACACAACATTAACTTAATCAGTGCATGATAACCATGACATTAATACCAATCATTATTGTAACATTAAAAGGCAGTGATTATCATATAAGAACTACTGTACAAATATGCTCACACTAAAAAAAAAACACAGTATGTCAGATATCTCTGGACAGTGGCCATATTATATGGATAACAGCATGTTAACTAAAGTGAAAACTAACTAAATTTATCTTATTAATAAATCAATATACATCAATGAAATGTGTTTATTATAATATTGATATAAAAATATAAATGTGTATTTAATACAATGATTCTAAGATCTTAATGTGTTTTTACTCAGTATTATCTCCAGACTTTAAGTGTAGCATGATGTATAAAATAACAGAGAGCAGATCATGTGAATCATACAGCGATATACATTCACAATGCATGTTACATAAAATTTAGTTATTTCTTCAGCTTTTTTTTGTATTCCATATAACAGGTTGAAAAACTTTCAAACGGTCATTTTTACTATATCGGTTACATTCTACAATTTTGTGTGTGTGTGTGGAAAAAATCAGGTTGGCGGAGCTGAGAACCAAGAAATACAAGAACTTTCGCCTAAGTTCTTTGCAGTTTGTCGAGTGAACTACAGAAACAGTTTATTTAAGAATGAACAGCTGAAACAGCATTTAGTAGAGTAAACTATTGAAACGTTTTATAAATGCTGACACTTTAAAACAGATGGTAGAGAGAACAGCTGAAACAGCTTAGAGCAGTTAGTATAGTAAACTATTGAAACACTTTAGAAATGCTGACACTTTAAAACAGATGGTAGAGAGAACATCTGAAACAGCTTAGAGCAGTTAATAGAGAAAACTATTGAAACACTTTAGAAATGCTGACACTTTAAAACAGATGGTAGAGTGAAGAACAGAAACAGTTTAGAGCAGTTGGTGAACTACTAAAAAAGTTAAAACTAATAGAAATTAGTGATTTTTATGCCCCCAGCATCTTGATGCGGGAGGCATATAGTGATTGTCCTGTCCGTGTATCCGTGATTCCATCTGTAGGAGGTTAACTAGATTTTACCTTTTCGTCTAGCACCAATTCCCCTTACTACAACATTTGGATACTTACACAGAAGTTGCTTATGACCATTCCTAATCCACCCATATGACCTGACTTCACTTTGACCTTGACCAATTTAGGACTGAGAATAATACAATGGGCTATTTCTTGGTGCACCAACAATGCTTACTACAACACTTGGATACTAGTACTGTTGTTGCTTATGACCATTCCCAATCCACCCATATCACCCGACCTCACTTTGACCTTGACCTAATTAGGACTTAGAATAATTCAAATGGCTGTCCAGCACCACACGGGAGCATGTGTGTTCATCAAACACAGAATCTTGTTTATCTCTACAACAGGAGAAGTCCGTCGCCAGACAGACATTTAACCAGTTTGCCCTGCTGGACAGCCTTGCTGATGATGCTGACAATGAGGAGCTGGGTACAGAGCTGATACCTCGATACGGGGAGGACCCCTCAGGTGGAATGCCAGCTCATGCTTATTGAGACATAGTTAGCTTGAAATAAGAACAGGCCTCATGACTACAAACATTCTAAGTTCAATCTTAGTCTTAACCTTAAACATTAAACCAATGGAAATCACAGCTTAAATGTAACAAGCATTCTCATTGGTCAACATTTTTAAGTTGAGACAAAGTAGAATGTTCATAGTCATGGGGCCTGACAGCATGACCACAAGCAGTTATAAGCTTAATCTTAAATATTAAATATTAGCCAATGAAATTTAAGTTTCTATAATGTAACAAGCATTGTCATTGGTCATTATTTTCAAATAAGATTAAATTTGAGGTTGGTAAAGTCATGGGGTCAGATTTTCAAGACATGCTTTTGCAGTTGAAAGTAGCTAAGAACAAAAAGACTTGATTCAAACTTCCATAATTAATGCATTTTAAACTTGGTGGGTTCTTATGTGTACAGATCCATGTTTGTATGTTTGAAAACAAGAATCATTCATGAAAGAAACTTACAAGTACCGGTATTGATGTTCTCATGTTGATTTGTTTTAGATGAGATGTCAGAGGATTATTCGGAGGAGGACACATTGGACGATGAATTTCGCCACCACAAGAGAAACTACTACATGACCAAGATGGAGTATGAGACTGTCACACCGTAAGTGAAATGTAAACCCTAGTACGAATTGCGAGTCTGTCACACTACAAGTGCCCTACTGACCATCACGGTGGGGTTGGTTAGTTGTAAATTACACCTGTCTCCTGTAGCTGTTCTGAGAATTATTGTCAACATTATTTAAAGAAGTATATTTCAGACCTTTCAGACTGGATATTACTTTGTTAGATTTGAATTATTTTGATCTCACCTGAGTACAACGTGCTCATGGTGAGCTTTTGTGATCGCCTTTTGTCCGTCGTTCGATGTCATCATTTACCTTGCGAACACTCTAGGGGCCACATTTACTGCCCAATCTTCATGAAACTTGCTCAGAACATTCGTCCCAATGATTTCTCAAATGAGTTCGAAACTGGGTCATGTGGGGTCAAAAACTAGGTCACTAGGTCAAATTGAAGAAAAAACTTCTAGAAGTCACATTTTTTGCCCAATCAACATGAACCATGCTCCGAACATTTGTTTGTATGGTATCTCGGCCAAGTTAGAAAATGGTTCCGCTCCGTTGAAAAACATGGCTGCTAGGGGGCGGGGCAGTTTTCCTTATATGGCTATAGAAAAAGCTTGTGAACACATTTTTTGCCCAATCAACATGAAACTTACTCAGAACATTTGATCTTATGATATCTTGACCAAGTTCGAAAATGGTTTTGCTCAGTTGAAAAACATGGCAGCCAGGAGGCGGGACAGTTTTTCCATAAATTGCTTTATTGAAAACTTCAAAAAGCTTGTGTACATTCTAGAGGCCATATTTATTGCCCAATATTGATGAAACTTGACCAGAAAATTTGTTCTAATGATATCTAGGACAATTTTGAAACTTGGTCATGTTAGATTAAAAGCTTTGTCACTAGCTCAAATCGAATAAAAAGCTTGTGAACACTCTAGAAGTCATATTTTTTACCCAATCTTCTTGAAACTTTTCAGAACTTTTGTTTCAATGATATCTCGGTTAAGCAGTGCTACAGATAATTTTTCAGGCAAACAGTTTTTCACTTCCTAATTTTGTAATCAAATCATGTTTTTACTGACCACCTTCAAGACTAATTAGTTTCTATCAATTTTTAAATAGTTTTCAGTATATAGTTTACAATTTAAAAATCAGCTTTTTCGTCCATTACACTTTTGCTTCTTGAAAAGCTGTCAAATGTAGTCCACTATTTCATAAATAGTTGCAAATTACTGTACTAAATGAACAATAAATGGAGAATTTAGCCTTTGAACAATATTTTAATTACAAAATCAACATTGATAGACAGAAGTTTGTTTTTGATTTTCAGTTCAACCATGTTTTTCTTTTAATACAGGTTCCAAGTCAAAACAGTTACATGTCTGGTTCCCAATTCTTATAACTTACACTCTACCCTGAAGGTTAGATACCAGTAATTCCAATTCCCATAGGGTCCCATTATAAAACCGCAAACTTTCCAAGCATTTTTCTAGCATTTCCTTTATTTCAGATTGTGCAAGCCTGGTATCAATTTAAAGATCAATCTGTCCTCTTCCAAAATTTGCAATAAAAAAGATATGTCATGCTACTTCTAAGAAAATGCATCTCACTTGAATGCAGGCACCTGTAGAAAACAGGGTTTCGTCAGTCGTATTTCAACAAAAGCCCCATACCACAGTAAACACACCCCAAACGTTCACTTTTCAAGTTAACCTCCAATGAAATGCACCAAAATGTTGCAGACACGCATAGGATATTAGAAATAACCACAAAAAGAAATTTCTGAGATACCTGCATGGCTTTTATGCCAGAAGAGAAGAGGAAGTCTTTAGTAATAGGCACTACTTTTGAATGGACCACAGAGGGATACACAATGATTTACTGGTATCTAACCTGAATATATGGTTGAACTGACGCAAAGGTAGGGAACCAGACAAGTCAAAACAGTCTCTATTTTGATGCGGTGCTATAGTAATTATTAACTCAGGCAAATAATCCTTGTCAACAAAAATGAAAAAAATGTGGTTGCAATTCGTTATTTGAAATATTAATTAGTTTTTTAACTATAACTTTACAAAATTAATCGTTTTTCTAAAAAATCAATTCGTTTAACGAAAAAACGATGCTTATCTGTAGCACTGGACAAGTGCTTCTCTAAAAAATCTTGTCAAGTGCTACAGATAAGCATCGTTTTTTTGTAAAGTTAAAGTTAAAAAACTAATGAATATTTCAAATAACGAATTGCAACCACATTTTTTTCATATGTCATATGGGGTCAGCAACTAGTTGCCAGGCCAAAATGAAGAAAAAGCTTTTGAACACTCTAGAGGCCACATTTTTTGCCCAATCATCATGAAGCTTGCTGAGTACATTTGTCCCAATGATATCTCGGACGAGTTCGAAACTGGGTCAGGTGGGGTCAAAATCTAGGAATCAGGCCAAGTTGAAGAAAAAGCTTGTGAACACTCTCAAGGCCACATTTTATCCGAATCTTCATGAAACTTGCTCAAAACAGTTTAGTCCCTGAGCCCCTCAGGTGAGCGACCTAGGGCCTTATGGCCCTCTTGTTTCTAAACGTATTGAAATAATACATTCTATATTAACTGTTTCTCTCATCTATCCGTTATTTTATTCAGTGAGGTATTGCGTGACCAGGCAGAAGGCTATGTGCGAGGGATTCAGTGGATTCTACTGTACTATTATGAAGGGGTGCCTTCTTGGAGTTGGTAATCAAATTCTTGCAATTTTTACATCATTTAAAATTTGGAAAACATATTTTCACTGTTATACACTTGGATGCTTGACGCCAACTACATGTAATTCATGTTCGATATTTGTTGAAGTACATATGTCTTCTCCGAGTCTGTTTCGCTTCAGCAATACTATGTATTGTTCTTACATAGTAACATAGAAATAAAATAAAGTAAAAACAAAGCTTGAATTGTAGGATGTGAATGACTGATTTTCTTTCGATTTGTCAAGGTTTTACCCTCACCATTATGCCCCATATATGAGCGATGTTAAAGACTTCAAGGACATGAACTTGACCTTTGACCTGGGCACTCCCTTCCTGCCATTTGAGCAGCTCATGGCGGTGTTGCCTGCAGCTAGTAAAGATCTCCTGCCTAGGCCCTATCAGGTTGGTAGAGCATCCTGCATGGTTCGGGGTTGATAGTGGTGAAACTAATAAGCAAAGTTTCATATATACAATATTTGTATTAATTAAAATATTTCATTGGTATTGGAATAATTTGTGTGTCAAATTGCCACAGTTTTTCTTTATTTTAAGAATAAATCATGATAGCTAAGAAGTTACCTGCATGTATTTTATTGCAGAGCTTGATGATCAACGACTCCTCGCCAGTGATTGATTTCTACCCTCCTCAGTTTGAGACTGATCTCAATGGGAAGCAGCAAGACTGGGAAGCTGTGGTTCTTATCCCATTCATTGATGAGGTAACAATTCCCCCTTCATTGATTAATGTCACATTTCTTCCATCATTCATGAGGTCACATTTCCCCCTTCATTGATGAGGTCACATTTCCCCCATCATTGATGAGGTCACATTACCCCTTCATTGATGAGGTCACATTTCCCCCTTCATTGATTAATATCAAATTTACCCCTTTATTGATGAGGTCACATGTCCCCCTTTATTGATGAGGCCACATTTCGCCCTTTATTGATGAGGTCATATTTCCCCTTCATTGATGTGGTAACACTTCCCCTTCATTTATGGGGTAAAATTTTCCTTTTCATTGATGTGGTAACATTTTCCCTTCATTGATGAGTTAATATTTCTCCATTTAATATTTCTCCCTTTGTTTATTAGGTGATATTTCTCAGTTCATTAATGAGGTACCATTTCTCCCTTCATTGATGAGGTCAGGTTTCTACCTTCACTAATGAGGTAGCATTTCTCCCTTCATTGATGAGGTAAGATTTCTCCTTTCATTAATGAGGTAACAAAATAATTTTGTCCCATCATTGATAGGGTAACAGTTCCCCCTTCATTGGTAATGTAACACTTGTGTCTTCATTGATGATGTAACATTTCCCCCTTCATTGGTGAGGCAACCTTTCTCCCTTCTTAGGTTTTGATATATTGGGTAACACTTCCCACTTCATTGATGAGGTTGCATTTTCCCCTTAATTTATGAGGTAACATTTTCCCTTCACTGATGACATAAACTTCCCCCAATGATGACAGAACACTTACCTTTCAGAATATCGGCTCAAATATATTGGGTCTGTGTCCCACTTGTTAATAGAAGAAAGAACATATGTACATACTTTAAATACTGAGATAGCTGATGCAGTGTCTGGTTCAGCATTCCTGCATTGTTTGTTTTTCAGAACCGTCGACTAGAAGCCATCAGGTCTGGTCCCACTTGGTGACTTCTAATGATGTTATCTTTCAGAAATGTCTGCTAGAAGCCATCAGGTCTGTGTCCCACTTGGTGACTTCTATTGATGTTATCTTTCACAACTGTCTGCTAGAAGCCATCAGATCTGTGTACCACTTGCTAGCTTCTAATAATGATGTTATTGTGTCGCCTGAAAGGGCGACATATAGGGTTTGCTTATGGCGACGTTGGCGGCGGTGGTGGCAGCATCGTTGGTGGGGGCAGCGGCAGCCCGTTAGTTTGTGCAGACAGTAACTAAGTTTTTATGCAATCAGTTTGAAACTTTAGGGAAGTGTTAGTAAGCATAAATTTAAGTTAAGTTTGATTTTCGGCGTATTTGCTTTTATCGCACTGGAGTTATGTCCCTTTCTTATACGCCCGTTTCAAAAACGGGACGTATTGCGGGAACGCCCCTGGTTTGGGCCGGAGCATAACTTAGTCCAGCATGGATGGATTTTCGAATAATTTGTCAGAAGCGACAAGCATGATGAGATGGAGTGTCGCCCGTAAGAACCAGGTCCCTAGGTCCAAGGTCAAGGTCACAATTCAAGGTCAAATGTCAAATTTAAGAAATCAATCCTTAACACTCTGTCCTGAGCATATCTTTGTCCAGCATGGATGGATTTTCAAATTAATTGGCACAATTGACGAGCATGGTGAGACATGTCGCGTGCAAGAACTAGGTCCCTAGGTGCAAAGTCAAGGTCACAATTTTAAGAAATCAATCCTTAACACTTTGTCCTGAGCATAACTTTGTCCAGCATGGATGGATTTTCAGATAACTTGGCACAAGTGACAAGCATGATGAGATGGAGTGTCGCGTGCAAGAGCCAGATCCAAGGTCAAGGTTGCAATTTTTAGAAATCAATCCGTAACACTTTGTCTGAAGCATAGCTTTGTCAAGCGTAGATGTATTTTCAAATAACTTGAAAGAAGTGAAAAGCATGGTGAGACAGAGTGTCTTGCACAAGAACCAGATCCCTATGTTCAAGGTCACGGTCACAATTCAAGGTCAAATGTCAATTGCACAAAGCAATACATAACACTTTGTCCGCAGCATATCTTTGTCTGGCATGGATGGATTTTTTATTTTGTCGTCTTCATTATAGATTTAAGTATACCCAGTGAGAGGCTCTGGAGATGAATTAGATGTACAAATACCATGACTCTACCTTATTAGTTTTGTATTTGTGTCTCTTCTCTCGCTGAATCTTTACCCCAGAAACGCTTCTTTGATGGGCTTATCTTTGTGACAATCGCGCTCTTGTTAAAAAAAAACACATTTCAAGTTCAAATAAGGCTTGTGCAGACAATAACTTGAGAAGTCTTTGTGCAATCATTATGAAACTTAAGGGAAGTGTTTGTAGGCATAAAAGGAAGGTTAAGTTTGATTTTTTTGGCATAATTGCTCTTATCGTACTTGAATTATGCCCCTTTAAAAAAAAAGTTCAAATAAGGCTTGTGCAGACAATAACTTGAGAACTTTTTGTGCAATTGTTATGAAACTTTAAGGAAGTGTTAATAGGCATAAAATGGAGGTTAAGTTCAAATTCCAGCATAATGCACTTACCAATATTTTCCCCCGGGGGGGGATGGGAGAGCGGCGGGCAGACCTAGGGGAATTTGACATATGTTATTTGGGGGGTCTAATTCCCCACTCTAGAGCAAAGCATATTTGTCTAAATCCCCTCTGTGGGAGATGCTCTATATCTATCAAATGGCCCGGGGCGTTCAGTTCAAATAAGTCTTATGCAGACAATAACTTAAGAAGTTTTTGTGCAATGATTATAAAACTTTAGGGAATTGTTAGTAGTCATAAAAGGAAGGTTAAGTTTGGTTTTTAGCACAATTGCTCTTATCCGCTTATCGTACTTGAGTTATGACCCATCAGGCGACACATCCGACTCGCGGAGCTCTAGTCTTTCAGAACTGTCTTCTAGAAGCCATGAGATCTGTGTCCCACTTGCTAACTTCTTACAATGATGTTATCTTTCAGAACCGTCTAATTGGAGCCATCAGGTCTGTGTCCCACTTAGTGACTTCTATTGATGTTACCTTTCAGAACAGTCTGCTAGAAGCCATCAGGTCTGTGTCCCACTTGGTGACTTCTATTGATGTTACCTTTCAGAACAGTCAGCTAGAAGCCATCAGGTCTGTGTCCCCCTTGGTGACTTCTAATGAAGTTATCTTTCAGAACAGTCTGCTAGAAGCCATCAGGTCTGTGTCCCACTTGGTGACTTCAAATGAAGTTATCTTTCAGAACTGTCTGCTAGAAGCCATCAGGTCTGTGTCCCACTTGGTGACTTCTAATGATGTTTTCTTTCAGAATCGTCTACTAGAAGCTATCAGGTCTGTGTCCCACTTGCTGACAGCAGAGGAGAAGTCCCGTAACTGCCACGGTCCCCACCTACTGTACATACACTCTGAGGTCTCTGGCGACCCCTATCCAACCTCTCTACCCGGGATCTTCCCTGACATAGCCATCAACCATGCCAGGTAGGCAGAAATTCCATACATGGACACCAAAATAATATTCACTTGCTATTAAGGTAGAAACTTCCTAATGATTTCGGAAATACTCGCGAAATATCGGTTAACTTCGGCCCATTCGCCACTAACCGTAAATCTAATCGATGTGATCTGAAACAGACATTATTTTCGCAAAATAAACATTGCTTTTTGAATTCTGAGTTATTTTCAATTAAATTTGTAAAATAAATGCTTATTGGTGTTTGAAGATGAAAGTAAAAAATGTAGTTTGAACAAAAACAAGGTTCACTGGCATGGGGAATGCCTTCAAATGACGTCATTGTTGGGAATTTCTGTTAACATTCAATCATGACGTTTTCGCGATAGGTCTGGTGTATTTCATTACACTAAAGTTAAAATACTTATAAATAAACGTCCAAAGAGTATTATTATTGAACAGAATTATTCGTTTATAAAAACATATCTGCGGGAAGGAGATACGTGCCCATCGCTGTGTAATAACATTCATTCACATGTAAAACTTGGAAAAGGTGTGAGTCGAGATAGGCGGAGAGCGAGACATCGGTTGATCGAGTTTTGTGTTCCGTTGGATAATAAAAATACTGTACATTGTGTAAACATGGGTGTTCCACTGAGGAATTTTGACGAGATCTACCGCTGTAAAAATCATCTGAAAGTTATGTATCGGCGAACTGGTGAGGGTGGTCTAAGAGACATCTTATCCAAAAACAGTGACAGTCACAAGCTCCGAGAAGATTCTTGAGGAAGTTATCTCAAGGTTTTGACAGTTTTTTTTAAGCTTGTTAACCCAATATTATGAAAATGTTAAGTGATTTTTTTTAAACACACAATTATAAAAAATTATATATTATTTTTCTGTATTTGGTAACCATGGATATGTGAACCCCAGCTAGTTGCTTTTTTTATTCACACAAAGCACTATTTCTTTTACATTAATGCAAAATGAAAGCATTTAATAATGCTTTTAGATTATAATTAGCAGAAAAAAACTGTATTTTAACATAAAAGGAAAATATTTGCTATTTATTATTTATTTTTTATAATGTTCTGTTTTAAAACATATAATTGCTTCATTCCAAATGATTTACCTTGAGATTTTTGTATTGAACCTATGTCAAGTTATACCCTTTTCCTCTCGGATGAGGTTATATTATATTTTGGTTTTACTGATTTTGGCATACTATGAAATAAATTTAAAAAAAAAGGGCATTGGTGTTTGGCGTTTTTTTACTGTTATGAAATGTGTTGTTTTTTTATCATATGCATAGCCAAATTTAAGGTCATAAGTATTTTTGGTCAACTTAAGTACTTATGTTTTTTTAATACTTTTTCAATACATACATCTTTAATGTATCAAATAAAGCAATTCAGGATTAAATAAAATACTTTTTGACAATATGTCAGTCATTTTTGTAAGTGTACCCCATAGAAATTTTAAGTTCAAATAGAAAAATGAGGGGTGATAACAAAAATCGCATTTTTGTCATAACGTGTGGTTAGATTTTGTTTATATTTCACAGTTTAGTCTCATAATACATATAATGATTAAAGATAATAAGAACGTCAAGGTTTGAAAAAAGTCCCATTAGGGGCTTTCTACCTTAAAAGAGCTTTATAATTTTGTTGAAAATCGGTTGTAGAAATATTTCACTGTTTTGATTTCAAGAAATAGATATTCTTTGTTGTGTAAACTTATGATAACCTTTGTTTAATGAGTTTTTTTTCTGTTTCCTGACTTCACAAATGGTTGTATAGCCCATTTGTATGTTGATGATACAAAAAATATTGATTGTTCTGATATTTCTTGATGGTATTCACCAAAAAAAGATCAATTATTCATGTCTGGCAAAATATTTACATACTTTTTATCTGGTAATACAGTATATATTTTATCTACGTTATTACATCATTGACAACTTGTCAAATCTTAATTTGCTAAGAAATTCTTTGTAGTTGGGATGTACTTTTGTAGGTTAACGAAGATAGAGAAGGATATCTTCCACTTAGCCTCCAGTAAGCTGCGTAAGGGGCTGCTAACAGGGGCCAAGCTTGACGTCTTCTATCCAGGATTCCCCACCCTCAAACACATACCACATAAGGTAACATGCACCTTCTATCCAGGCTTCCCCACTCGCAAACGCATACCACATAAGGTATCATGCACCTTCCATCAAGGCTTCCCCACCCTCAAACACATACCACATAAGGTATCATGCACCTTCTATCAAGGCTTTCCCACTCTCAAACACATACCACATAAGGTAACATGCAACTTCTATCCAGGCTTCCCCACTCTTAAACACATACCACATAAGGTAACATGCAACTTCTATCCCGGCTTCCCACCCTTTAACACCTACCACATAAGTTAACATGCAACTTCTATCCAGGCTTCCCACCCTCAAACACCTACCACATAAGGTAACATGCAACTTCTATCCAGGCTTCCCACCCTCAGACACATACCACATAAGGTAAGATGCAGCTTCTATCCAGGCTTCCCTACTCTCAAACACATGCAACATAAGGTAACATGCACCTTCCATCAAGGCTTTCCCACCCTCAAACACCTACCACATAAGGTAACATGCAACTTCTATCCAGGCTTCCCACTATCAAACACATACCACATAAGGTAACATGTAACTTCTATCCAGGCTTCCCACCCTCAAACACATACCACATAAGGTAACATGCAACTTCTATCCAGGCTTCCCACCCTCAGACACATACCACATAAGGTAACATGCAACTTCTGTCCAGGCTTCCCACCCTCAGACACATACCACATAAGGTAACATGCAACTTCTATCCAGGCTTCCCACCCTCAGACACATACCACATAAGGTAACATGCAACTTCTATCCAGGCTTCCCACCCTCAGACACATACCACATATGGTAACATGCAACTACTATCCCGGCTTCCCACCCTTTAACACCTACCACATATTTACATGCAACTTCTATCCAGGCTTCCCCACTGTCAAACATTTTGCCAGTATGCGAGCCTAAATTCGAACCCTGCTCCCATCCAGGATTGTCCACCCTCAAACACATAACACATACGGTAATATGCAACTTCTATTCAGGATTTCCCACCCTCAAACACATGCCACATAAGGTAATATGCAACTTCTATCCAGGATTTCCCACTCTCAAACACATTACACCTAAGGTAATATGCAACTTCTATTCAGGATTTCCCACCCTCAAACACATACCACATAAGGTAATATGCAACTTCTATCCAGGATTTCCCACCCTCAAACACATACCACATAAGGTAATATGCAACTTCTATTCAGGATTTCCCACTCTCAAACACATTACACATAAGGTAACATGCATCTTCTATTCAGGATTTCCCACTGTCAAACACATACCACATAAGGTAACATGCAACTTCTATCCAGGATTTCGCTCTGAAACACATACCACATATGGTAACATGCAACTTCTGTTCAGGATTTCCCACTCGCAAAACATAACACATAAGGTAACATGCAACTTCTATTCAGGATTTCCACTCTCAAAACATAACACATAAGGTATCATGCACCCTCAAACACATGCAACATAAGGTAACATGCAACTTCTATTCATGATTTACCACTCTCAAACACGTAATACATAAGGTAACATGCAACTTCTATTCAGGCTTTTCCACTCTCAAACACATAACATGCAACTTCTATCCAGGATTTCCCACTCTCAAACACATGACACATAAGGTAACATGCAACTTCTATTCAGGATTGCCCACCATCAAATAATACTACATAAGGTAAGATGCAACTTCCATCCAGGATTTCCCACTCGGAAACACATATTATATTAGAATTTAGGTGACCTGCGACAGTTTTTTCAAAGTGGCAAACTTTATTGGTGACAACATAATTTTAGACAGTGCTAAATCTGGTTTGTGAAATCTCAATTGCAACAAAACAGGGGGCAGATTAAGTTACACAGAGCCTCAAAACATGGCCTTATGGCATTGTTTGTTATCAGATCATTAATTAGCCAGTTGTTGCAGACGAGCGTGTCATGGTGTGAAAGCCTGTCTCTGAAGTCACAGCATCAGTTTTCCGCTCGGTTAGGCAAAGTCACACTCAGTTGAAATCCAAATCAGAACTATTGATTTTTAATCTTCTGACTAGTTATTATTGTGTAATGATTTTTTCTGCAATAGGGGAAATTTCAGTTCAAAATAAGAACACAGGCAGCAAAAAAGATCAACTTTGGGCATGTGGAAAACACGGAGCAACAGATAAGGCTCGTAATTGCGTAAATACGCAATTCTGAAACCCCTTTTACGCAATTGATCTTATACTTATGAGTAACAAAACTCAATTAAAATACCCAATACGCAATTGTGAAACCCCTTTTACGCAATTGATCTTATACTTATGAGTAACAAAACTCAATTAAAATACCCAATACACAAAAAACGGCAAACTTGGTGCTTAAAGTGATTGACTGACATGGGTTAAAAAAGAACGATAGATGTTAATGAAACAGCAAAAAATTGTTATGTTTCGAAAGGACAGAGTCTGACACCTATAGGACGAAGCAGTTTGATTGAGAACCATTGAAATATTCAGTAATTTTTTTTTCACTGGCATTAGATCTTCTAAATAGTATCAAAACAATGGCGAATTGAAGTTACATTGAATTGGGTACACACCAGGGTAATCGCATATTGGATATTTTCCGACGTCATTTAAGCCACAAAAACCAAGGGGCAAAAATTGACAAGAATAGCACTATCAGTGTTAATGTTTTGTGGCAATGCTTTATAATGTGTCAAAATTGGGTCTGCTAATCAGACTGCGCCTTGAAAACTGTTTAAAATATTTCAGAATTTATGCAGTTTAGATACTTAGATCTATGTGTTGAGAACAATATGCAGGTTTAGTGCTGTGCAACAAGAAATGGTTATGTTTGCAATACATTAAAGAAAAACTCACGTATTGTGGTTGTTGTACAAAATTGGGAGATCATCTTTGTCTAATACTCAATTATTTTTACTCTAATGGGGTAACATAATTTACAGTACTCAGATATTTTTTTCAGTACTCAATTTTTTAAAATATGATGGGGTAATACCCAATTCTGACAGAATCCTTATGTGTTGCTCTGGTAAACATTTATTCCAAAACGAGGCTGATAGCTTAAAATGAAGGTAAACAGTTCTGTGTCTGGATTTATTTCTGAACCTTAACAAACTGTTTGTCCACAGTCATGATGAATTTTAACATTTTGAATTATGGACAGACAGTTGTTATATCAACAAATGAAGATCTAAATTAGAAGGAGGATTTACCAATCTTCAAGTAAAGTGTTATTTTGATATTGTCATATATTTTCGTGCCCCTTCAAAACGGTCAACATTACTAAATCTGTTCAAATGAAGTGTTGTAAAATCTTAATTTCCTACAATTAACGATTATAACTGCTAAGTTTTAATTATTAGAATGTAGTTATTAATGCTATATGATAGTGACAGTTACAATTAATTAGATTCTGAAGCATGTCAATAGATGATTGACAAATAAAATTGGCTCAAACTTTTCAAAAGTGGCGAATTTTAGTGGCAACAACTTTTTTTGAGCCAGCGGAACCCCTGCAAACTCACTGATTTCCTAAATTGTTCAAACCTTTGTTAGAATCTGTGCTTCATATCAAGATTAATAATTGTTTGATTCATTATTTGAAGGTAAACATAGTAATATGTCTTGAATATGAGATGCTACATGTACATATTCGAACAATTTTAACAGTTCATATGATTTTGTCTCCTCAGAAATGACAATTCCAGTACATTCATTTGTTTGAATTCAATCCTGATTCTCACCTGATACTTGTAGGCCAAACTCAGGAAAGAAGGGGTGAAGGTGTTCCAGGCCAGTGATTTATGTCTCATCAAGCATGTTATATATTGCAGTTTCTATTTCAGTCATATGTATTTAAATCCATTTCACTTCAGTTTCTCATATGCAGAACAGAGAGTAAGGAGGGAGTGAAGGTGTTCCAAGCCAGTAGTCGTGGTTACATGATGAATTTCCAAGCCAGTAGTAATTGTTACAGCATGATGCATTTAAAATCCAGTGCTCACCTGATACTTGTAGGCAGAACTGAGCAAGGAAGGGGTAAAGGTGTTCCAGGCCAGTAGCCGTGGCTACAACATGATGCTGTACATCCAGGAAGGCTGGTGTAGCGAGGACATTGACCTAGTGGCCAAGGAATACCTCGGCAAGGAGATCTACGTCAACTGGCCCCACCTGTATGAGGCCAAGGTCGTGGCTGTCTGTGACGACTTATACAGGTAAGACTTGTCACTGAATGTTGGTCATTGGCACATATACATGTATGTTATTGATATACATGTATGTTATTGATATACATGTATGTTATTGATATACATGTATGTTATTGATATACATGTATGTTATTGATATACATGTATGTTATTGTTTGTTTTAAATTGTAAGGTGAATGTTTGTGTGGGATGTATTCTTTTCAAATCTCTAAAGCCATAATCAGATTTGTAGTTAATTGTAAAGCTGTTCTGCCATTGCTTCAGAGGACAATTTTTGATACTTTTGTCTTACTGACGTAGTGTACATTCATATGAAGTGTTTGATTTCTATGTTTTGAAACATGAATTGTATACTTTCTTTTATCTTCTGTTGTTAACAAATGTATTTTTGAGTGGAAAACTATTATAAACCAAAAGCAACAAGCATTTTGCAAATTTGAACAGAATAACCTTTTTGTCTTCATATGAGTTCTAAACATAGAGCATTTATACACATTTAAATAAAAAAATCACTTATTTGAAGTTTGTGTATAAACTGAAATGACGCTGAAACAAAACAACAAAACATAGCAACAGGTACAAATACAAATTAAAGAAGTGTTGAGTTCAAATATGTGAATAAATATTTAAATGAATAAAATAATAAAAATTCATATTGCTGAAATGAATTTGTGTGAAACATGTGAATGGAGAAAATGCTCATAATGCTCCTATTCCTGAAATTGTGTGAAACATGTGGTGTTCTGTTGCAGCTACTCTTACGTTGAGGCCGAAACGTCCAGTAAATCGGGTAACACGCATAGTCCATGCATCAAACGAGAGAAGCTTGATGGGAACCTAGCAAACACATGGTACAAGGAGAGGGACTCCATCGCTGAACGGTAAGTTAGGAGACTTGGCATGCATTCCAGAAATAGAGACCACATCACAAGGTGACACCACCTGGTACAAGGAGAGGGACCCCATCGATGAAAGGTAAGTTAGGAGACTTGGCATGCATTCCAGAAGTAGAGACCACATCACAAGGTGACACCACCTGGTACAAGGAGAGGGACCCCATCGATGAACGGTAAGTTAGGAGACTTGGCATGCATTCCAGAAGTAGAGACCACATCACCAGCTGACACCATCTTTGTGGACAAATGACATCCAGTGGATGCAATGAAAACTGTCTGATAGCTTAAACCTTATGTTGAGAACCTTCTCATTCCAAAATGTTTTATTTTTCCTTTCTGAATCTAGCAAAAATGTTTTATTTTTTTTATTATTGAAAGGTAGCTTTTGTACATGGTGGTATATAGAAATATCTGTTTTGCAAAATAAATCGTCAGCTATTGTAGTCAGTGTGTAGACTGTGTACCTAGTAATGGCGTGCTCAATGATAATACAGTCACTGAATTAATGCAAACACAAAGATTTTATTGTGACTGGATTTCATGATAATGTAAACAAAAATTCAATGCTGCAATCACCTATACCGAATGTCACTTGATATAAGTTATATGCATTATACATGTATGTTGCAGATACAAGGATCGGCTGGGAGTGGTGGTTGGGAACACTAGTATTCTTCTGAGAGCTTTGCCCATGACTGGCAGGAAGTAAGTCATAGAGGGACTCAGACTCTGAATTGAACTGATTCTGAGTCTAAAGAGAACATAAAAACTGGTATAGTAGACAGGCGTGTGATTCTTCTCATTTTGAATGGCAATTTAGTTAAAAAATAGTTACTTAATTTGCTGACTATGTTTGGAAATGAAGAATTGTTGAACTCTTTGGGGTAGGATATTTCCCTCCCAGAATTGAGAATGAACTCTTTGTGGTAGGGTATTTCTTTCCCAGATTGAGAATGAACCCTTTGGGGTAGGGTATTTCCTTCCCAGAATTGGGAATGAACTGTTTGGGGTAGGGTATTTCCCTCCCAGAATTGAGAATGAACTGTTTGTGGTAGGGTATTTCCCTCCCAGAATTGAGAATGAACTCTTTGTGGTAGGGTATTTCTTTCCCAGATTGAGAATGAACCCTTTGGGGTAGGGTATTTCCTTCCCAGAATTGGGAATGAACTGTTTGGGGTAGGGTATTTCCCTCCCAGAATTGAGAATGAACTGTTTGTGGTAGGGTATTTCCCTCCCAGAATTGAGAATGAACTGTTTGTGGTAGGGTATTTCCCTCCCAGAATTGAGAATGAACTCTTTGGGGTAGGGTATTTCCCTCCCAGAATTGAGAATGAACTGTTTGTGGTAGGGTATTTCCCTCCCAGAATTGAGAATGAACACTTTGGGGTAGGGTATTTCCCTCCCAGAATTGGGAATGAACTCTTTGGGGTAGGGTATTTCCCTCCCAGAATTGAGAATGAACTGTATGTGGTAGGGTATTTCCCTCCCGGAATTGAGAATGAACTGTTTATGGTAGGGTATTTCCCTCCCAGAATTGAGAATGAACTGTTTGTGATAGGGTATTTCCCTCCGAGAATTGAGAGTGAACACTTTGGGGTAGGGTATTTCCCTCCCAGAATTGAGAATGAACACTTTGGGGTAGGGTATTTCCCTCCCAGAATTGAGAATGAACTCTTTGGGATAGGGTATTTCCGTCCCAGAATTGGGAATGAACTCTTTGGGATAGGGTATTTCCCTCCCAGAATTGAGAATGAACACTTTGGGATAGGGTATTTCCCTCCCAGAATTGAGAATGAACTGTTTGTGGTAGGGTATTTCCCTCCCAGAATTGAGAATGAACTCTTTGTGGTAGGGTATTTCCCTCCCAGAATTGAGAATGAACTGTTTGTGGTAGGGTATTTCCCTCCCAGAATTGAGAATGAACACTTTGGGGTAGGGTATTTCCCTCCCAGAATTGGGAATGAACTCTTTGGGGTAGGGTATTTCCCTCCCAGAATTGAGAATGAACTGTATGTGGTAGGGTATTTCCCTCCCGGAATTGAGAATGAACTGTTTATGGTAGGGTATTTCCCTCCCAGAATTGAGAATGAACTGTTTGTGATAGGGTATTTCCCTCCGAGAATTGAGAGTGAACACTTTGGGGTAGGGTATTTCCCTTCCAGAATTGAGAATGAACACTTTGGGGTAGGGTATTTCCCTCCCAGAATTGAGAATGAACTCTTTGGGATAGGGTATTTCCCTCCCAGAATTGGGAATGAACTCTTTGGGATAGGGTATTTCCCTCCCAGAATTGAGAATGAACACTTTGGGATAGGGTATTTCCCTCCCAGAATTGAGAATGAACTCTTTGGGGTAGGGTATTTCCCTCCAAGAATTGGGAATGAACTCCTTGGGGTAGGGTATTTCCTTCCAAGAATTGGGATTGAACGCTTTGGGGTAGGGTATTTCCCTCCCAGAATTGAGAATGAACACTTTGGGATAGGGTAGTTCCCTCCCAGAATTGAGAATGAACACTTTGGGATAGGGTATTTCCCTCCCAGAATTGAGAATGAACTCTTTGTGGTAGGGTATTTCCCTCCAAGAATTGGGAATGAACTCCTTGGGGTAGGGTATTTCCTTCCAAGAATTGGGAAGGAACTCTTTCGGATAGGGTATTTCCCTCCCAGAATTGAGAATGAACACTTTGGGATAGGGTAGTTCCCTCCCAGAATTGAGAATGAACCCTTTTGGGTAGGGTATTTCCCTCCCAGAATTGGAAATGAACACTTTGGGGTAGGGTATTTCCCTCCCAGAATTGAGAATGAACTCTTTGGGATAGGGTATTTCTCTCCCAGAATTGAGAATGAACTCTTGGTCGTAGGGTATTTCCGTCCCAGAATTGAGAATGAACTCTTTGGGATAGGGTATTTCCCTCCCAGAATTGGGAATGAACTCTTGGTCGTAGGGTATTTCCGTCCCAGAATTGGGAATGAACTCTTGGTCGTAGGGTATTTCCCTCCCAGAATTGAGAATGAACTCTTGGTGGTAGGGTATTTCCCTCCCAGAATTGGGAATGAACTCTTTGGGGTAGGGTATTTCCCTCCCAGAATTGGGAATGAATACGGGCCAATTGAAAGAAGAAAACTAGTATATTTTAAGTAAACAACAGGTACATCTGAATCTATAGAGACAAGTTCACTTTAACTATGCAGAAGAAAATATGCCATTTGAAGCACAAAAGAAACAGTAATATAAAGATGTAACTGAAGAAATTATTAAAGTTTGTGAATGTTATTGATTGTAAATGTTTGCCTGGTATGCTTATTGCAGATACATACTTGGATCACATGGTAGAGTTACTATGGAGAAACAGTTTGGGAACCAGCCTGTCGCATTTGCCTTACAAGCTACAGTGAAGGTGGGAACCATTATTTGTTCCGTTGTTCATCAGATTTGAAAAGTTATCTGTACATGATAACAGGAATTCTAAATGTTTATTAAGACATCATTAAAAGTCACACAGTCAGTACAGCTACAATAGTTATCTTATGCCCTCATTGCTGACTGAAATAACCTATATATAATAGGTTGCTTGACACAATCTCTATTGCAGGACATAGCGGTGCATGACTCCAGCTTCTGTCAGTTCACGTCCCTGACGGACTATCTGCCCACGGGGTGTCAGGTGTTCATGCTGGGCTGGCCCCACTACGGCTGCCAGGGGGAGGTGCTAGACACAGATCTACAGAGTGGGCGGGTCCGCATCAACCTGTCCATCATTGAGGAACCCAAACTGAACGATCTGTTCAACAACCAGGCGGTAGGTGCCCTACAATTTAGGGCTGTGTCTGGCTAAAAGTTTTCATTAATCAATTTTTATGTAAAGGAGAAAAAGTTGCAGCCAAACATAATTTTTTAAGCTAAATAATTTAGCCATTGGTATGGCAGAGTGAGCCTGCAATTTGCACATGTGCCGTTTACAATAGCCAGTGTTAAAAACTGAACATGACATTTTAAATTTATTCTGATTTGTGCTAAGATACCTATATATGTTGAAAATTATTTAAACGCCTTGATCTTGGATGACATTTGAACGTTTTCACACTATGAACTTTAAATTTCTGTTAAAATTTTCTGAAAATTGAAATTACTATAGGTTCAAAAGGAAGAGATCAAAACAAAACATTGAAATTTTCTACTGCAAATTATACTGTAAAATAGATTCAAATTTGCTATCTTTTGCTTCATGAAATAAGACTGTGCTTCTTCTTTTTGTTTCCACAGCAACATGATGAGCAGTACTTCCAAGGGTTTGTGTTGGCACAGAGACTGGGTATAAGCAGCCACTTGTTTTCTCGGCTGACTGGTTGTGTATTTATCACGGCTGGAATAGCTGAGGCTGCCAGGCAACAGCAGAACCCACACAGGTGATTCTTATAATTATTAAGCTTACTACTTTTGTTATTTGTAGTTTATACTGTTTTACTAGCAGCTTTGTATTTCCTAGACAAGGTTGCTTGTGTTCTTACATGTTTTTACTTTTTCCAGATGAAGTCAACATTCAATAATACTGTCATAAGCTGTGCTAAATAATTAAAACATATTGCCTTTATAATGGTACTGAATTTGATTGGTCATTATCAGCATATTAATTTTATTGTATTTAGTCAGTACTTACATGATCATAGTACAAAAGAGTAGATTTTAAATCAGGTCTTATAATTAACAAGTATGGAAAAAACAATTATCTATGCACTCTGGTATGGCATTCAAAAAACCTGTACCGAGCCCGGCTACGTCAGTTGGCAGAGCGCTGGCCTGTCAATCCGGGGATTGTGAGTTCAAATCCCAGACCGGCCATATGACTTGTGTGGGAATTGGTCATGAAATTATTTATATGGCCATTCTCCACCTACCTCTGATTCAAGTAGGGCAGTTGTCAGTTATTGACATAGGTATGTGCACTTAGTACTGGTAAACCGCTTAGATCAGCTAAGCTTGCCGAGGAAAAGTGTGGGTAGGTTAACTGACTGCTGTGATATGACTGAAATACTGTTAAAAACTGCGAAAAATCCAAATAAATCAACAACAAACCTGTCTGTTCGCCTCATTAAGCTGTTCCAAAGTCATGCCCGTTTCTCAGGATGTAGTCTTGAGTGTCCACCTGATTAAACAAGATTATGGGATTTAAATTCCGTAAACTGCGTGGTAAAACTGACATGAAAAACCTGCGTGGTAAAACTGACATGAAAAACCTGCGTGGTAAAACTGACATGAAAAACCTGCGTGGTAAAACTGACATGAAAAACCTGCGTGGTACAACTGACATGAAAAACTGAGCATATTGTTGTTCAATTGTGCAGCATGAATAGTGTTCACAGAATGATTGGTGAATTGTTATAACGGAAAACAGTCTTTCTGCTGTGCTGTGCTAATTTTAGTGCCGTTTAAAGGCAGTTTAGCCTGACAAAATCTCTTCCATTTTTCCCCAAAATTGTCCATTTTCTTCCCATAAGTAATTTATAGTATTTTACAGGTGGGTGCATAAATAGAAAAACAATTATTTGCACCATTGTCACAAAAGACGTTTAGTAGATGAAAAATTTGAATATATTAATCATTAAAAAGCAAAATGAACTTTTTGGAATTTTCCCGAATTTGAAATTCTCTATAAAGTTCCCCATTTCGTGGGAACAGGCAGTTAGGAAATTTTGAAAAAAAAATTCTGTGTGCATAAAATGTAATTGACACAAATTCTTAAAACTTATGTACATGTTTACGCAGTTATTCATATAAGGAATTCCTTTGCGCTGTTCCAGGGTCAATGTGGGTTTGAACCTGAAGTTCACAAAGCGCCAGGAAGAAGTTCCAGGCTTCACCAGGCTGGCAGAGGGCCAGTGGCTCTACTCCAATAAATGTGTGGAGATACTCAAGGACTACATGAAGAAGTAAGTTAGACCCATCATGGCATGGGAAGGAAAGAACCATAAGTATTTCTACAATATTGGGGTGGTGTTACTGCTCTTTAATTTTCCTTTGGGGTATTTCTCAGCTGCTTGGGAATTCAAGAGTCATAAAATCTTGGCAAATTTATACATAATACAGGGCTTTCATTAACGTTTGAAAACAGGAAGTTTGAACTTCCTGGCCTCTGATTTTGGAAGTTTTGTTCATAATATTTTGAAGTTTTGGCAGTATTGAGCTACATAAGTCCTGAGCATTTCAGAAATGAAATGAAAAACTATAAAATTCAAGGTGTTTTTTTTAGGCGAGTTCTTTTTCATCAAGTGCTTATATGCCAATTTATTCAGTGAAAGAGGTATACATTTAGATATATTACTTCAATTTTCTTCTAACTTGTTCATTCTTACTTGATGGAACTTCCATGGCTGAAATTTTGGAAGTTCTGCAACTTCCATGGCTGCAATTTTAGAAGTCCTTGTGACAAAAACTGGGAGTAAATTACTCCTAAACTTCCCTGAATGCAAGCCCTGGTAATAAGTCAGACAAAACGAAATTCAGTGTTTTGTCAGTTACACCCTGCTTTGCATACAAGGATTTACAACAAAACAATCATAATGTGTCTTTCCAGGTTTCCAGAAATGTTTGAGATCATATCCAAGTCTGATCCGAAAGGAAACGATAACTTCTATGAGTCAGAAGTGATACCTGCACAATGGTAAATGTTTGCAATATTTCCTGCAGAATATCATGTAGTTCATTGTGTTCTTACCTGTCAGTTAGTAAATATTTTAAATACCTAATGTAACAAAGTAGCCTATGTTACAATAGATACATGTACCTGTGCTTTATGAAATCATAAATATATATATGACATAAATAAAACTATGAAAAATGGTATCATAACAGTAACTTGGTGTAATATAGTTAACGAAAAAAGAGCAATCCTGGTCATTTAGACCATTATTGGATAATCAGCCAAATCGCCCCAGGAATTGCGGAGTTATAGCCCGTGAATTATCTCATATTGGCCTTTTAGCTGTTTCTGCTCTCAAAAGTACAACAGTTTTCATCAGATCTGCACTATACTTGATATAAGTCTTTGTGGGCATAAAATCTCAATCAAGTTTGATACTCAACCGAATCACCCCAGGAAGTGTGGAGTTATAGCCATTAAATTATCTAAAATTAGCCTTTTTCGCCGTTTCCGCCTTGTTAGTGCAACAGTTTTCATCCTATCTTCACCAAACTTGATATACTATATCTTATTATACCCCCACAAACGAAGTTAAGGGGGGATATATAGTAGTGAGCTTGCGGTCTGTCTGTCTTTTGGTTTTGGTTTCCGGAAGATAACTCAAGAAAGGCTTGACATATTCAAATAATTTTTGGTACACATGTGTAACATCATAGAATACAGGTCAAGTTCGATGTTGGTTACAAACCACTAAATTTTGACAGAGTTATGGCCCCTTTTAAACTTAAAATTCCCTAAAAACATGGTTTCCGGAAGATAACTCAAGAAAGGCTTGACATATTCAAATAATTTTTGGTACACATGTGTAACATCATAGAATACAGGTCAAGTTCGATGTTGGTTACAAACCACTAAATTTTGACAGAGTTATGGACCCTTTTCGACTTAAAATTCCCTAAAAACATGGTTTCCGGAAGATAACTCGAGGAAGGCTTGACATATTCAAATAATTTTTGGTACACATGTGCAACATCATAGAATACAGGTCAAGTTCGATGTTGGTTACAAACCACTAAATTTTGACAGAGTTATGGCCCCTTTTCGCCTTAAAATTTCCTAAAAACATGATTTTCTGACAATAAATCAAGAATGGCTTGACATATTCAAATAGTTATTGGTATACATGTGTAGCATCATAAAATATGGGTCAAGTTCGACTTTGGTACAAACCACTAAATTTTGACAGAGTTATGGCCCTTTATTTGACTTAAATTCCCTAAAAACATGGTTTCCTGACGATAGCTCAACAATGGCATGACATTTAAATAATTATTGGTACACTTGTGCAGCATCATAAAATACAGGTAAAATTCGACTTTGGTTACAAACCACTTAATTTTGACAGAGTTATGGCCCCCCTGTTTGACTTAAATTCCCGAAAAACATGGACAATAACTCATGAAAGGCTTCACATATTTAACTTATTTTTGGTACATTGGTGTAACATCATAAAATACAGATCAAGTTCAACTTTGTTACAAACCACTAAATGTTGACAGAGTTATGGCTCCTATTGAAGTTACATTTTTCCAAATACACTGTTGACCATTCACAAATTAAAGCATTCTCTCTGTCCATTTCTTTCGAATGGATGCCATAGTTTGTTGACAATGCCATATTGTGGGGGTATATCCGTCACTCATGTTGAGACACTTTCGAGTTTGTTTTCTAGGTAGAACCAGTACTTAATGTCTTTTGAAAAAGATCATTTGAACACTACCCCAATAGGGATCAAACTCACATCTCCTGTTAGCCAAGCAGGCATTATATCTATAACACCACTGACTCACACAGATTGTAATTAGTTACAACGCATCTTATCGTTCGATCCTTTAATTGCTGACTAACTGGTACAAAACAACAACTATGACGTCACCATCCAATATGGCCAATGTTTACAAGCCGATATGGTGGTACTATACATTTAAACATTGCATATTCTCAGCAAGGGTCTTATACCGGTAACTTGTAATATAGTTGAACACTTACCACATGTTGTTGCTGTTGACAGCTCGTACAAGTTGAAAGATGTACAGGAGTACATCAAGGGTCTGGCGTGCACGAACGTCAAGTCACAGAAGACTGGGGCTGACATCATGCCAGAGGGGGTGATCCTCTCACTACAGCAAGAAACAGACAAGATCGTGGTGCGAACTTGGAATTACTTTTTGCAAAGCTTTTTAAGCATGTATTTCAGGCTTCAGTTTAAGCTTTATATGTGGCGCGTCATGAGAAAACCTGTTTTAATGCATGTGCTTAAAGTGTCGTCCCGAATTAGCCTTTGCAGTCCGCACAGGCTAATCCAGGACGGCACTTTCCACTTTTTTGGTATTTTCTGTTTCAAGGAAGTCTCTTCTAAACATATATCCACTGTAGGCGGAAAGTGCCGTCCTGGATGAGTCTGTGCAGACTGCACAGGCTAATCCGGGACGACTCTTTACGCACATTCATTAAGACCGGTTTTCCCACGATGCGCCTCATATGCTCTCAGTTCTCTCATTCTTCAGAGAATTATTTAATGTCTGGTTAACTGATTACTGATTTACTCTTTTTTGCTGCCCTTACCTAAAATTTAAATTTTGCGATTAAATTGCAGGAGATAAACAGAAAGCGACAGAAGAGAATTAAGATGCAAGTAAAACCACACCTTCTGTATCGGGTAAGTGTCTAGTTAGCGAGGAACTGCATAGTCAAAATATTTTTCTTGCTCAAATGAACTATTGTGAATATTTTACTTGCATTAGTCTTTAAAATCCATTTCACGATTTGTATGAAAACTCTGCCATCTTTTCTGATACACAAATTAATTATCAAATATCTTTCAGTTTTTGGTTTGATAAGTTAATTTACCATGTAAAGATGTCTATGTTTTGCAAGTCCCTAAAAAAATATGAGCACCTTGTTGACAAACACAAAGCGCAGCTCAAGCGAAAGAAATATTTGATTCGCCATCACGAAGTCAGATTGTTCAATTTGCATAATTACTTGGCATATCATTGATTCCAAGTGACGCCACGAAAGTTTGTGTTGATTATTTGTAAAGTACATCAAGTTTCCTTAACGTCTATTTGAGTCTGCGAATCTGTTAGTTCTGCTTGAGGCAGACTGTTCGTTATGAATGCCAGCTATTTACGTGGAAGCCTTTTCGTACATGTTGTAGCCGATGGTGACCAGCGGGGCTCTGATTCCCGATTCCAGCGCCACCTACCAGCTGTTCGACCGAGTCGTGAACACGCGTCAAGGCTTCTCGGTGCCATTCGGACTTCGGGGTACTGTCGTTGGAATCCATCCCGCGGAGGTTGAAGTGAACACGATGTACGAAGTGCTGTTTGACGAAGATTTTGCGGGCGGTATTGCTATCAGGTAAATTACTGTCATACTCAATGCTATTTTAAACCTCACTATTAAATTTCTTTGCTATTTGACCATTTTATGATTACAAATACATGCAAAATTGAATATTTTAATACGAAACAAAATTTGTGAGTGTTAAATAATTGTTAAAAACCTATTCATTAAACTTTACCTTTATCTTCAAAAAAAGATAAACTGTTGCATGATGAATTGATAAGTTACTTAAATGGATTTATTTTATTATACAGGGGTAATTCTTTTATGATATTCAGTTACATTTATTCTATTAAATAACAGGAATTCTTCTATGAGAGGATACAGAATGCCACCATCTGCACTCCTAAATCTGTCTCATGGTCAACGCAAGAACGGTTCCAAACCTGAATATGTCCCGAATGCCCCAGCCCAGAACACATATGGAAAACACCGGAATGTTAGTCAAGATTTTTCATATGCTGATGCCAGTGCAAATCGATCTCAGGGACTAGGTCAGCACACACGGCCTGGCAGTTCTGGTTTCCGTGACAATAGGGGAGGGTACAGTGAAGGGTATAAAGGTCGAGGCTCGGACAATTCCGGCCAGTACCATGGTGGGTATCAGCAGGCTGACAACCGTGGAGGAAACCAGAGACAGGCCGCTGGTCCTGGAATCAAGGTGATTCACGCCTTTTGTGTGATCTTCGTTTTATCATTTATTAAATTATGCCCCCCATGGAGGATTGCGGGGTATATTCGTTTGCTAATGTCGAATGCTAGACAAATTTTGTTTCCTCTTAAGTCGAACAGTTTTCATCCGATCTTCTCCATACTTCATAAAAATATTTGTTGGCACGATATCTCGGCCCCGTTGGGTAATCACCCAAATGCCCTAGGAATTGCAGAGTTATGGCCCTTGAATTATCTCAAATTGGCCCTTTAGCTTTTATGCTATCCAAGTACAACAGTTGTCATCAGATCTTCACTTTACTTGATAAAAGTCTTTGTGGGCATAAAATCTCGATCAGGTTTGATACTCAACCAAATCACCCCAGGAATTGTGGAGTTATGGCCATTGAATTATCTAACATTAGCCTTTTTTGCCATTTCCGCCATGTTAGTTCAACAGTTTTCATCCAATCTTCACCAAACTTGATGTTGTAGGGCATAATATCTAGGCCAAGTACGATGATCAGCCAAAGTGCCCCAGGACTGGTGGAGTTATGGCCCTTAAATAATTTTAAAATTGGCCTTTTTAGCCATTTCTGCTCTCTAAGTCCAATAGTTTTCATCCGATCAGCTAAGTTTGATGCTGCAGAGTTATTGCCCTTGATTTATCTACAATTTTCCGTTTTAACAGTTTCTGCTTCTATGGCTACATTTTTTCATTGCATCTTCACCAAACTTGATATTTTAAAGTTTGCTTTTAACTTTGAAGGGGCATAACTATTTTACAAACAGCTCTTGTTTTACATTCATTTCTACCTCTTGTAAGTACATATTTTTTAAGTGAGTTTTTCTTCTGAGGTGTTTGAATTGTATACTAATTGGTTTAGACCAAAACTGAAAATATGATTTTATTTTTCTGTTACAGTATTCAAAAACATGGAAAAATGTTACAAAGTATTCAAAAATTTACATCACAAAAATTTTGCATCAGCAGCAGGGAAACTTTAGAAGCTTATGTCCTTACATCATGCAAGTGACCATTTCACTGTCAATGGCCACAATTCACATTGCATTCACAACTCATTACTGTTACAGATGGTGTTCAACGGTGCTAGCGCCGGCAACATGTCACCCAAGTTTGTGACTCCTAAAGTTGCTCCCGGCAGTGCTGGCAGGGGGTCTCAGAGAGCAGCAAATCAGAACAGGGCTGCAGTGAGTGCTTAATTATTGCATATACTTGTTCTTCTTGATGGGCTTTATGTAATGTTTTTAATTGGTAAACAACGAGTGCATAACTCAGTAGACATCTTGACAGTGTAAACAGCTGTTTATGAAAGTAAAAAAATGTACCAACTTCAGTTGTATTAGCTCTTATTAACCACTAAAGGTTCTTTATGCAAGGCTGGTATCCGATTATGCAAGGCTGGTATCCGATTATGCAAGGCTGGTAACCGATTATGCAAGGCTGGTATTCAATTGCCTGTTAAGTACAGTATACAGCTTAAAAAACATTCACAAAACACAGTCATGATTAAACTGCGGTTACAATTATTCAGTCTGACTCTCTGAATAGCTCTCAGGAATAGTTCATATTTATCATCTTGGTATATATCTACTTTACAGGCTGCAAACCAGAATAACAACGCCTCAAATTCAGAGTTTGCAGACATGTGGCAACAACTGCAAACATCTGTACCACAGGAACCTGTGGGTGATAAGGGGACCTCACTGGCCCAGGCTGCAGCAGTGCTGCCTAGAGTGACCTCCCCTGAAAATTCAAAATCCACAGAAGCAAGCACTAAAATCAGTGTGCAGGACTTGTTTACCCAGGCCAGTAAGGCCAGTGATGTGGGCAAGAAGCCAAGTCCAAGTCCATCTGCTGAGCAGGTGGCATCCCAACCAGACAAGCCTGCTAGTAGTGTGGTACCCAAGGATGAGTTTACAGCTATGCTGAGGTCTTTGGAAGATACCCATGTTTCAGAAGAATCTTCAGATCATCATCAAGTTGAGGTAAATCACTGGTCCATTTATAAATCTCTCATAATCTGCTAGCTGTGTTTATACCTTTATTCATGAATATCATTGAAGCTATGTCTTTAGATGGGGAAACTTGTCAACTGTGTATTAAATTTATGTATATGATTTCAGTTCTTCCAAATATTTTTGTCGTTAAACAGGATGGTTCTTTGGCAATAAAGAAATTGCTACAAATAGATGAAGAGAAGACAACTGCAGAAAAGCCAAGTGAGAATGTTAATCCTCCCAAGAGCTATGGGAGACAAGTCTCTGTGCAGGAGTTGTTCGAGGGAGCCAAGAAACAGGCCCCTGGGGAACCCCAGCAGTCACATACCGGGGGTACCACTCAGCTGCAGCCTCAGAAACCGACACAGCCCAGAAATGAGGGGGCCAGTTCCCAAGCTAAGGGTCCTATACCACAGCAGCAGTATCATCATCAGCAGCAGCAGCAACAAGGTGGTAACCAAGGCAAGAGAGGCAACACCAGACCGGCCGTGCTGAATCCACAGTCACGAGGAAGCCATAGGTAGGTTTGTTGTTCAAATGTCTGTGTATTGGCTAGTAATATGTAGTCTGGGTAATTGTTTGTAATGTGTAATTGCTTGTAATATCTAGACTAGGTAATTGTCTGTAATGTGTAATTGCTTGTAATATCTAGACTAGATAATTGTCTGTAATGTGTAATTGCTTGTAATATATAGACTAGGTAATTGTCTATAATGTGTAATTGCTTGTAATATATAGACTAGGTAATTGTCTGTAATGTGTAATTGCTTGTAATATATAGACTAGGTAATCGTCTGTAATGTGTAATCGCTTGTAAAATATAGACTTGGTAATTGTATGTTATGTGTAATTGCTTGTGATATACGAGGGATGATAAAAAATAATGTAGATTTTTTTTTTTTTGAGACATATTATTATTTCATAGAAAAAAAGTACATTAAAATATATATTGCATCAATTTACAAAATTTCAGCCATTTTACTCTTCTCTGTTAAAATGGCAGGCATTTAAAATGAGTCACTATAGGCACATCAATTGGAATTCAATGCGCGAAGGAAATGTTCTTGTTTCAATATTGTTAATTCACTATTATTCAATATTTTCGGATATTTTAATTACATTATCTTATCAATGATTCTTGTTTTGGAATCTCCGTAAAGTTGCCTTCCTCATCATGTTCTTGCGGCAATATGATAACCAGTCTCGCATACATTTTTTTGTACAGAGCGCTTTATGGCGTTTTGAATACCAATATATATAATATATTTTGAAACATTCTGCATTTTAAGTATGTCTGATTACATTTCAAACGTGTATAATGTTAACATATGCGTACATCAATTTACTCGGATCAAGAAAGGAAATACCTGTTTGAAATATTTAAAATATAATAATATTTACGTCTTATTTTAAATCTGCATGTACACTGAAAAATTAAAATAATGATGTAATTTGTCATTGACATTTTCTACTTATTGCTTACTAATCAATATGTATTAATCATGGAGAAATAAACCAAGCGAAACTACCTGACCATTGACTCTCTGAGCTGATCAAGCTAATTTAAGCTGATTAACGTCGTCATCGTCGCATCATTTTGTCCTTATCCACTCATGTCTCAATGCTTACAATGCCATTTGAAGATTCTATTGCACTTACGAAAAAAAAATGCCCTACTCAAAAACTGTATTCTATGCGGCTTCTTGATAAAATCAAATGTCTGCATAGATGATTTACAAATATCTTTACTTGATTTCATTACCAAGCGAATTTAGAGTTGATCGCACAATTATATTTTTTCTCAATTGACGCTGTGCATCACTGTCATATCAATATTGTTTTTATTAATAGGTATTCTTAATAATAGAAGCCAACTTTTGGTGTGATGTCAATGTATGTTTGTCTTACATTGTACCAAAATTTTTTGAAGTAAGAATACGTACTTCGTACAGAATTTACGATCTATTTATTTGTTGTAATGCTCCGCTTAACGGTTACCATGGTTATATTATCAAATAGATTAGGCGCATAACAAATTAATTTCAAAATATTACTTATTAAACATGTTTCATTTGAATTTGATTCATTTTTATATCGGTTTTATTTAATTTAGTGGTAAACAATATGAAAAGTCTACGTTAATTTTGAACATCCCTTGTATACATGTAGTCTGGGTAATTGACTGTAATATTAGGTCAGGCTAATTGCTTGTAATATGCATTTTAGGTAAATTGCTTGTAATATGTATTCTGTGTAATTGCTTGTAATATGTATTCTGGGTATTTGCTTGTAATATGTATTCTGTGTAATTGCTTGTAATATGTATTCTGGGTATGTGCTTGTAATATGTATTCTGTGTAATTGCTTGTAATATGTATTCTTGGTATTTGCTTGTAATATGTATTCTGTGTAATTGCTTGTAATATGTATTCTGGGTATTTGCTTGTAATATGTATTCTGGGTAATTGCTTGTAATATGTATTCTGTGTAATTGCTTGTAATATTTATTCTGGGTATTTGCTTGTAATATGTATTCTGTGTAATTGCTTGTAATATGTATTCTGTGTATTTGCTTGTAATATGTATTCTGGGTAATTGCTTGTAATATGTATTCTGTGTAATTGCTTGTAATATGTATTCTGGGTATTTGCTTGTAATATGTATTCTGGGTAATTGCTTGTAATATGTATTCTGTGTAATTGCTTGTAATATGTATTCTGTGTAATTGCTCGTAATATGTATTCTGTGTAATTGCTTGTAATATGTATTCTGGGTATTTGCTTGTAATATGTATTCTGGGTAGTTGCTTGTAATATGTATTCTGCGTAATTACTTGTAATATGTATTCTGGGTAATTGCTTGTAATATGTATTCTGGGTAATTTCTTGTAATATGTATTCTGGGTAATTGATTGTAATATGTATTCTGGGTAATTGCTTGTAATATGTATTCTAGTTAATTGCTTGTAATATGTATTCTGGGTAATTGCTTGTAATATGTATTCTGGGTAATTGCTTGTAATATGTATTCTGGGTAATTGCTTGTAATATGTATTCTGGGTAATTGCTTGTAATATGTATTCTAGTTAATTGCTGGTAATATGTATTCTGTGTATTTGCTTGTAATATGTATTCTGCGTAATTGCTTGTAATATGTATTCTGGGTAATTGCTTGTAATATGTATTCTGGGTAATTGCTTGTAATATGTATTCTAGGTAATTGCTTGTAATATGTATTCTGGGTAGTTGCTTGTAATATGTATTCTGGGTAGTTGCTTGTAATATGTATTCTGGGTATTTGCTTGTAATATGTATTCTGGGTATTTGCTTGTAATATGTATTCTGGGTAATTCCTTGTAATATGTATTATTGTTAATTGCTTGTAATATGCAGTCTGTGTTATTGCTTGTAATATGCAGTCTGGGTAATTGCTTGTATTATGTAGTCTGGGTAATTGCTTGTAATATGTAGTCTATTTGCTTGTAATATGTAGTCTGTGTATTTGCTTGTAATATGTTGTCTGTGTAATTGCTTGTAATGTGTAGTCTGGGTAATTGCTTGTAATATGTAGTCTGGGTAATGGCTTGTAATATGTTGTCTGTGTAATTGCTTGTAATGTGTAGTCTGGGTAATTGCTTGTAATATGTTGTCTGTGTAATTGCTTGTAATATGTAGTCTGGCTAATTGCATGTAATATGTAGTCTGGCTAATTGCATGTAATATGTAGTCTGGCTAATTGCATGTAATATGTAGTCTGGCTAATTGCATGTAATATGTAGTCTGGCTAATTGCCAGTAATATGTAGTCTGGCTAATTGCCAGTAGCATGTAGTCTGGCTAATTGCCAGTAATATGTAGTCTGGCTAATTGCATGTAATATGTAGTCTGGCTAATTGCATGTAATATGTAGTCTGGCTAATTGCATGTAATATGTAGTCTGGCTAATTGCCAGTAATATGTAGTCTGGCTAATTGCCAGTAATATGTAGTCTGGCTAATTGCCAGTAATATGTAGTCTGGCTAATTGCCCGTAATATGTAGTCTGGCTAATTGCCCGTAATATGTAGTCTGGCTAATTGCCAGTAATATGTAGTCTGGCTAATTGCCAGTAATATGTAGTCTGGCTAATTGCCAGTAATATGTACCGTATTTACCCTCAGTATTGGGGCACCCTAAATATTGGGACACCCCTTATTTTTTGAAAAAAAAATTTTTTTCTCGCCCCTTAATATTGGGAAACATTTGAAAGTTAATTATTTCTTGTCCCTTTGTATTAGGACACCAAAATAACACCTTATGTTGTTACTGTATAAACATCCATACTCGGCCACTACGCTGGTTGCATCGTTACTTTAGACACGGTATATTGCACTTGATTATCTACACACCATAATGAACGCCATCATGGGTGCGTTTGCATGGAGTTGACACGTGCTGCAAACTGTGTACTCTAATGGAGCATGGTCTTCTCAATTAAGCTTCTGAATTAAGTCCCCATCAAGCAATAATTGATCTTGTAAACATCAGTCACCTAAACATATTCCTTCTAATTATTTATGAGTAAATATTTAACAAAAATAATTTCATAACCGATTATTATCCCAAAGAGAAAAAAAAATTCATTGGTTCAAGACATAGTTAAATGCAGAATAGATTGTATCATATATTGCCAGATTGCATCATATATTGCCCTAAATGTTGGGACACAATTTCGAGAATTATTTTGTGATGTCCCTTAATATTGGGACAATAAAAGTTTTAATTATTTTTAAGTGTCCCAATACTTAGGGTAAATACAGTAGTTTGGATAATTGCTTGCAATATGTACGTTTGGTAATTGCTTGTAATATGTAGTCTGGGTAATTGCTGGTAATATGTCATCTGGGTAGTTGCCTGTCATGAGTGTAGTCTGGATTACCCACAGTAATTACTGCTTGTAATACTTAGTCTGGGTAATTTCTTGTAATACGTACATGTAGTCTGGGTAATAGCTGGTAATATAGTTTGGGTAATTGCTTGTAATATAATCTGGGTAATTGCTTGTAATATAGCTTGGGTAATTGCTTGTAATATAGTTTGGGTAATGGCTTGTAATATAGTTTGGGTAATTGCTTGTAATATAGTTTGGGTAACTGCTTGTAATATGGTATGGGTAATTGCTTGTATTGTAATCTGGGTAATTGCTTGTAGTATAGTTTGGGTAATTGCTTGTAATATAATCTGGGTAATTGCTTGTATTATAGTTTGTGTAATTTTGTGTAATATAGTTTGAGTAATTGCTGGTAGTATGTACTCTGGGTAATAGTTTGTAATGTTCTCTTGCATGTATTTGTATTTTTGTCATTAAGTATGTATGTATTACTTGTTCTTACATGTTCTTGTTAAAAGTATTATCCCTTCACATTAATTTTCAATTTTTGATTAACTTTATTACAATTAAATGTTTAGATTTTGCATCCAAGAATAAATTACCATTGTCAGACAATCAAAGCAAGTACCAGTATTTAGATGGAATAAACTTTTGTTACAATATAATTTGCTTTGACATATATCTATTGGAGACATTAAATTTTAGCAGCATAATCTACATGTTCTAATGATGAAATTTAAAGCTAGATGAAAACAACTTGCTCAAACATTTTCTTCAGTTAAGATGTTTCATGCTATTTCTGTAACAGGAATCCTGTGATGGAGCTGATGAATTTCTGTCAGTCTCTGCAGATGATGCTGCCATTATATGAGTATAATCACAAGGTAAACACATTTCATATAGCAGTCCAATGGCCCAGGTAAGGAGCATTCACTAGTAAAATATGCATACAAAGATATGCAGAGAACATACAAAGATATGCAGAGAAAATAAGATTTGGGTGTACATATATGCACAATTATTTCCGATGTTCGCATACATTAGTGACTGGAAGACAGAAACAGATGAAATATTTTTGTCAGGCCTGCCTACCTGTGCAGTTGATAGTAATAAAAATCACAAAATGTTCAGAATTCTTACCTGAAACATTATTGTATTCAAATTGTGTTGCTACATGTATTACATATATTTTACTGGAGAAGGGATTCAAGGAAACAAAACAGTGATTGTGACTGTGTTTTAGCTCACCTGAGCACAAAGTGCTCTAAGGTGAACTTTTGTGGTCAGTGGTTGTCTGACTTTGCCATTTTCTGTTGTCAACAATTTACTTCAAACATTGTCTTCTCTGAAATGGTTTGGTGGAAATGAAACATATTTGGTATGATTCATTAAAGATGTGGTCACTCAGGTGATCTACTTTCCTTGATATGGAAATAATACTTCTAGTGTCAGGTGAGCTACCCAGGGCCGCTTTGGCCCACTTGTGTAGGTTTTAAGCTTCTGTGTAATAAAGTTATTCTGTCAGAACCTTTACAATTATAATTGAATAACATAACAGGTTTTCATCAGGTGTGTAGTCAAGGAACTTAAGTGTACATCAACATACACTATACAAAATACCAGTGGGTGCCCTAATCTTAACTCATGTGTGTGTTTGTTTCAGAACGGGAAGTTCTTCTGTGTTGTGTCCCTGGTCAATGGCAGCCGGTTCCAGGGCTCATTGTGTAACAACAAGGAGGAGGCAGCCGAGTCGGCAGCCAGCTTCGCCCTCCTGCAGATGGTAGGTCAACAGTCCTGGGCTCACTCTGGAATGTTAATGTTACTTAGAGTCTAAACTACAGGCTTTTGATGTGTTGATTTTAATAATCACTCACATAAACCAATCTTTTTAATTGCAATAATTATGAAATTACAAAAATGTAAATTTTCTAACAAAATTTCAATATTTTCAGTTATTTTTCCATAATTTCATGATATTTCATAAAAAAATGATGTTTATGTGAATTATTATCATAGCAACACATCAAATGCTTGTGTTCTAACCTACTTTGATAGGTCAAAGTTCCAGGGCTGCCTCTTGAAATATTAAATCTTTATCAAAACATGAAACAACATTACAGGGTCAGCATTTGATCAAACTGCACAAGCCTAGTTAACCTGGATTTTCAAGTACTTCCAGGAGAATAGGTGTATTTAAGACTATATTAGTTGTTTTATTTGCCCCTACCATAACTTCAGTGTTCTCTCACTCCAGCGTGGCAGCATGCAGCAGGTGGCTATGATGTCCATGCCAGGGTTCAGGCCGCCAGGGCTGCCCCAGCAAGGAAGGCAGTTCTCATCTGCCAACTCTGCCTTCAGTCCTGTCAACCATCCACCTGGTAAGCTAGTCTTCACCAGAGCAACAGATAGGCGTCTATTGGCATAAATACCCTATTCTGAAACACCATTTACTTTAATTTTGAATTTAATGAGTGACAAAACTCGATTCATATACTGAATACTCGAACTGTGTAAAGATTAGTTAATTTTTAACTCATATAGTGAAAATATGAGTGTTAAATGCAAGTTTAATGACATGTGACCTGCAGTATTTTAATTGCATGGTTGTATTGATGGAATTTGTGTATTACAATTTTACTTAACTATGGTATTTCCAACTATCAGTTAATGTTCATGATGCAACATACTTTCAAGCACTTAATTAAGTCACTCAGTGGTGTACTCAATTATTTTTAAAATGATTGGGTGTAATACTCAATTCTGACAAAATGCTCATCTGTTGCTCTACTTTACTATACCTGTGGTCCAGTATATAGATCAAGGTCGAGTATATATTCAGGTCCATTGAAACGGATACTGCACAAACCATTTAATCTGGTCCAGTTTAGATATAGGTACATTCTGTTGTGTCCAGTTTAGATATAGGTACATTCTGTTGTGTCCAGTATAGATTAAGATAAATTTAGTAAGGTCCAGTATCAAACTATAATGTACATTCTGTCTGATTTAGTATAGAGCCACATAAATTCTGTCCTGTGTAAATGCGGATAATTTAATTCTGGTCTGGTGTAGACCCAGATAAAATGTGACTGGTCAAGTAGGGATCCATAACCATTTAGTTTGATTCAGAATAGATGATGGCTTGTCCAGTTTGATCAGTGTCCATCGTCTACCATCTTCGTAGTTAACGTTCTGTGCCAGTATTAGACAGTATATCACATAAAAGAATATTTGCTAACAATTATTACATAACAAGTTTCATTCTCTGCATGTGATCACCCAACAATACATCGGTTAATTGCATAACTTTCAGGCATGTATCCACCGCAGTACCCGAGGGGGCAATTCTCTGGTTATCAACAGCAAAGGCCTCACTATGGAAATCAAGGTCATCAGCAGAACTACTGGGGACACCCCCAGAACGTGCCGCCAGCAGCCAATCAGTATGGTACTTACCAACAGCAGGGCAGGCCATCCAATCAGCATGGCGTTTACAGCCAGCGACATGCTGCCAATCAGCATTCTTACAACAGTCAACACCAGTCTGGATTAGCCAATCAGAATGAAGGAAACAGAGCTGAAAGTATGCCATTGGCCCAGCAGACAGCCAATCAGCCAAAGAGCAAACCAACCAGTGTTGTTACCCCATTTGTACCACTGCAGGTAAGAATAATGAATATAGTTGTCAGTATATTGGTTAATTACCTTTCAGACTTTAAAAAGATAACATTGCTCTAGCAAGTTTTGAGTTCTACTTATTGCTTAGTTTTTAAAATAAGTTTCCACAATCTCGGAAATAGTGTTTCAACATTTAATCCAAGTCATTTTTAAAATAAAAAAGTACCTAAGTACTTATGCACTCAACAGTTCGTTCAATTGTTCACATTAAAAAAAAAAGATACCTGTACTTCTATATGGATTTTGTTTAAAAAATCACATAAAACATGATTCTGTTGTTTTATTCCGTTAATGCTCGAGACAAAATTTGTAGTTAAATATAATAATACATGTTATATTTTGAAGGTCACACGGAAACACACTCCTCAAAAGAATAGAAAAGAATCTGTAACTGACGACAGTTGTTTGAAAGAAGAAGGTACTTCAAGTAGTCAGAATGCTGAAATTCACATGACTGTTGAAAGTTCATGTGAGGGTGGGGCATCAAACAGTGTGAGCAAGACTCGGGAAAGTGTTAGCACTTCCCCACGGGAAAGTCATACAGAGGGGCAGACAACCCCTCCAAAAACACCCAGGGAGAAAGAGGCACCATCTTCTACAAGAAGGTCTTCAAAGAAGTCCAAAAGAAGGCTGGCTGCAAACTTTGGCAACACAGCGGATTAGGAAGAATGGGAAAAAATGAAACATTTTAATGGCATATAACACTTGATGCAAATACTGGCCAAATATGAGTTTCCACAACTGAACAGCAATAACTCGTCTTAACAAACAACTATGACTTTCCACAACTGAACAGCAACAACTCGTCTTAACAAACAACTATGACTTTCCACAACTGAACAGCAATAACTCGTCTTAACAAACAACTATGACTTTCCACAACTGAACAGCAATAACTCGTCTTAACAAACAACTATGAGTTTCCACAACTGAACAGCAATAACTCGTCTTAACAAACAACTATGACTTTCCACAACTGAACAGCAATAACTCGTCTTAACAAACAACTATGACTTTCCACAACTGAACAGCAATAACTCGTCTTAACAAACAACTAGTTCGACAAGACAAAAACATGTTGTAATAATTGCTGTTGTTTTGTATATTACACGAGACATGAACTCGAACCAGACCCGTTATTGTTTAGTTTCTTTATACAAAATTGAGTTTGAACGACCCATTTTAGCTAGAAGTGTGCTCTTATAATTTACTCCAGTTTGCCATCAACCATTTGAAAGTCCTAGTATGGAAGTACCGGTATATATATTTTATTTATACATGTATGTATGAAATATTATTTATGTATATTAGTTTTAGTTGCCAATCAGTTAATTTTTATTCGTCATTATTTCCAAGTTTCAAGAGTTAATAGGAATTAATAGTATAAAAATTTTCCACTTTTAAAACAGTGTGGTGAATACATCTTTATAACAAGATGTGCTGTGCACAGGTGTCAATATTGTTTTTCCTCAATCATTCATGATGGTAATATAAGACACTAAACAGCAAGTTTTGTACATGTTGGTCAAAAAGCTTTTCTATGAATTTTTATTGGACCTCATTCTTGATATGAAAATGGAATGTTTTACTTTGCATTTTTACCAAATTGTTGTTTTTATAAATATCCTGCACATGTATGTGTACATCATCGTTACTTTGTATGGACTGAATTGATTATGTCAGGAACATGACTAAAATCATATATGACTACTAAATAAACTCCTGTAAATATTGGCCTTGCGCCATTGGCGCAAAAATAAATGATTTGTCCCTACCACATTTTTGTAAGCGGGCGCACACAATTTACAAGTAAATTATTAGGCGTATTTAGTAAAATTTATATCATTGATCGTGACGTCAATTTATAACTAATTTTTTCCATAAAACACTAATTCATTTACGCTCTGTCGACGGCGCTTGAACAGTATCTGAACAGTAGTATCAATCGATACGCGGTCAACATGCTAAGCGTGAAACACGCTTTTCAGCGATAAACTGATAGACGACAGCTGCATGTCAGCAGACACATCAAAGACTTTTGAAGTCGAATTAACCGACACTGTTGCTATGGGTGTTGCTAACAGCTTGCAGTTTTGGATGCCCGGCTAATTGATGATGTCACACTGTTACACTTTGTAGTTTTAACCGGTTTCATTATTAACGCCTTGTCTTTAAAACGGATTTTATTGTTTGTTCAAACTGGAATAAATAATGCAAGGTTATAAAGTATGCAACGTTGATCAACAGAACGTTATGAATTAATTAAGAACTGAATATTATGTATTAATCCTTTTTCGAACAGAAAATAAAAACAAACATGAATGAAAACAGCTAGTACGTACTTTTCAAAACAAAAGCTAGCTGCTTTGGGAATATTCATGAGGTGAAAAACGTTTTTTTGTCTGTGTCCCTTCATTGTTGTAATTTGTCCTGACTTTTTCAAGCCTAGAGGGCCCTTGTCCCCAATAGTCCAAATTCACGGCAGAACAGTGCTGGCCTTTTTAGTTCATTCCTCAGTTGTTGTTTTTTCTTTTGTACTCGTTAATGTCACTCCTGGAGTGCACAAAAAGTACTAAAGTATACGTTAATTCTTTTTAAACGCTGGCATTAATGCTACACGTACCGGTATGTACAAGGGCTGTTTTGCGTCTTTGAAAATATATAAACTTCATATCAATTATTGTTTACATCAAGCATTAACAATTTATGAATTTTCTGAGTATTTGGGAAAATCTAGGGAAAAAAATATCAAGGATGCAAATTGCGACTTTTGACCTTAAAATATGATCTAAACCTTTGACCCACACTCCTTGTTCAAAACGTGTGACATGCCTTCTCATTTGTGAGAAGAAAATTTGAAAATCCCTCAATCCATGGCCCAAAATATAGTTTGAACAAAATATCAAACAATTTCGACCTTTGACCGCTAAGCGTGACCTTGACCTTTAACCTATAGGCCTGGTTCATGTGTACTTCATGCCGTCTCATGGAGGATAAAATTTGCATCAAGTAGATTTAAAATCAATGGCAAGTTCAAGTGCAGAAACTCTTAAGTGCAAACTTTGACTTTTGACATCTAGGTGTAAATTCGACCTACGGACCTTATTCACGAGTGCTACACACCTTATCATTGCAGCAGTCGTGTTTGGCAAGTAACTAAAATCCCTCCATTCATGGCCAAGTTATAGTCGGGACAAGATAAAATGCCAACTTAAAATAAAAGGGCAATTACTCCCTAAAAATGAATCAGACCAGAACGACATGACAATATGAGCATGTCCTCTTGGCTTAAATAATGACCTTGAAGACATGTGTAAACATGCTGCACATAAGTTTCATTGAATTCAAGTCATTAGTTCCTGAGGTCTCACTCAGACACAAAAACAACCTTTTAAGTATTATTTTTATATGAAAAATGCAATAACTCCCTAACAAGAGCTGTCTCAGGCCAGCGCACTCGACTATTCAACCGCTTGGTTAAAGTTATTGGCCTTTATCACTACAAAAAAGGGGCATAATTCTGCTAAAATGCCGGTCAGTTACGTGCCTTGGCCTGTGACCTTATATAATGACCTTGAAGACATGTGTGAAGTTTCAATTGAATATCTGCAGTAGACAAAGATATGGAGTTGTTGCAAGCAAACTTTAAATTGATTTTCTAAGGAAAAAATGGGTCATAATTCTGCTAAATTACATGTCAGAGTTATGGTTCTTGGTCAGTAACCATATATGATATGACCCCGAAGACATGTGTGAAGTTTCAAATGAATATCTGTAGTAGTTACAGAGATAGGTTAAGGTTTGCGTGCAACAAGTACCTGACTTCTAACTACAAAAAGGGGCATAATTCTGCTAAAATGCTGGTCACAGTTATGGGTCTTGGCCAGTGACATAATATTTTGACCCTGAAGGCATGTGTAAAGTTTCAATTGAATATCTGCAGTAGACAAAGATATGGAGTTGTTGCACGCAAACTTAACTTGATTTTCTAAGGAAAAAATGGGTCATAATTCTGCTAAATTACATGTCAGAGTTATGGTTCTTGGTCAGTAACCATACATGATGACCAATACATATGTGTGTAGTTTCAAATGAATATCTGTAGTAGTTACAGAGATAGGGACTTTTTGCATGCAAACCTTAACCAGTGCAATACGCCGACAAGCAGGTGAGTAGTATAGCTCTTTGGTGAATTGTCGAGCTAAAAAAATCATTAGACCATAACGAGTTGACATAATGCGCATGTCCTTTTGATAGGGATGCTGCATTTAAAAGTTTCAGTGAATTCGAATTATAGTTCCCGAGATCTCTCGCAAAACTAAACATTTCTATGAAAATGGAATGGCAATAACTCGATGAAAAAGCATCTGACTGGAATGACCTGACAATATGCGCATGTCCACCTGGTAGGGATGCTGCATATAAAGTTTAGTGAATTCAATTCATTAGTTCCAGAGATCTCACGCAGAAACAAAGCACCCAACAGACGGATGGACATGGAATATGATGGATAAAATCTTCGGGGACGAGCATTTGATACCTGGACGAAATGAATGGCAGTTGAATTAGAAATCAGGGGATGGACAAAGTGGCAACTATATGCTCCCCCCTTTGGGGAGCATAAAAATAAGCAAGAGCGACAGTAAAAGAGAACAAAACAAGATGCATTTCTCGTAATGTGCCATTAGGTTCTAAATCTCTCCCTTGCTTCAGTAGTTTTCGAGCAGCTCATTAAAAAACAACAACAAATACTTGAATATTATGAATTATAATATATTTCATAAATGAACAGCACATTCATAGATCAATCTACATCTTTTGGGAAGTTTACCCACAGCAGTTGAAATACATCAAAAACAACATGCACAGAAAGTGACAACATCTTTAGTTACTTAGCTGTTGCACTATTAGTTATAAAAAATGTTTTATACCCAATCAAATAAGCACAAAGCTGAAGACTCCAATGATAAGGCACATAGGTAGTCAAATGTGCAAAAACATGTGCTATCAAATGTGCCATCAAGTTAACCACCTTGATCTGCAGAGTATGCAGACTGACCCTGTAAGTAATATGCAGGTACATGTATTACTAAAATACGTTCGAAAATTTAGCATTATCATTTAATTACCATTTGTGTCAAGCTACATGTCTCATAATCATATTTCAACAACAGACTGCAATACTTGTAGCATTATCTAGATTGGCGCCGAGAAATATATATTTTGTTCCAAATCAGACCCTACAAACATATGCCAAAACATTATCCTTTTTTAAATATTTTCCAAAATAGTAGCAAATGGCTATTGTCGCTGCTGGTGATGCAAACATAGATTATAACTGCTATTGGATGGCCTGATGCACCCCTTGGCAGGACGGCACCTCACTTGTCCAGGTAGCCGTACACACGTCTCAGTTTCTCCTTCTTGCCTCTGTTGTTGTGCTTCTTCCACGGCTTGCTGGCAACACTAGTCTGGCTTCCGGAAGACGGTGTCGCCTTGTCACTGTGGTTTGTTCTTGTATGCACAGTGGGAAACTCCTGAAAGGACAAATTGTTGTTGTTTTTTATGGTATATGTAAATATGGTTTTGTTTAAACTACTCGATGCACATGTTAGAAGTGTGCATATTTATTTCTGCTTGGGTTAAAATTTCTTTTAAACAAGATTCTGTGTTTGATAAACACACATGACCCCGGTTGGTGCTAAATAGCCCATTTCTTAGTCCAAATTAGGTCAAGGTCAAAGTGATGTTGGGTGATATGGGTGGAATGGGGATAGTCATAAGCAACAACTGTGTAAGTATCCAAGTGTTGTAGCAAGCAGTGTTGGTGCTAGACGAAACGGTAAAATCTAGTTAACCAAGAAACAGCCCATTTGAATTATTCTAAGTGCAAACTAGGTCAAGGTCAAAGTGAGGTTGGGTGATACGGGTTGATTGGGAATGGTCATAAGTAACAACTAAGTAACTATCCAAGTGTTGTTGCAAGCGGTGTTGGCGCTAGACAAAACGGTAAAATCTAGTTAACCAAGAAACAGCCCATTTGAATTATTCTAAGGGCAAATTAGGTCAAGGTCAAAGTGAGGTTGGGTGATATGGGTGGATAGGGAATGGTCTTAAGCAACAACTGTGTAAGTATCCAAGTGTTGTAGTAAGCGGCGTTGGTGCTAGACAAAATGGTAAAATCTACTTAACATTGTCACTGACGCAAGGACAGACAGGAAAATCACTATATGCCTCCCGCATCAAGATACCGGGGGCATAAAAAGTTCCAAGTGACAATCAATATTTTACATTTGAAATATGGTATTATAACAAGCATATATGAGGCGCATCGTGGGAAAACCGGGCATAATGCATGTGCGTAAAGTGTCATCCCGGATTAGCCAGTGCAGTCCGCACAGGCTAATCGGGATGGCACTTTCCGCTTTTATGGTATTTTCTGTTTCTTCTAAACATAAATCCACTGTAGGCGGAAAGTGCAGTCCTCGATTAGCCTGTGCAGACTTCACAGACTAATCCAGGACGACACTTTACGCACATGCATTAAGCCCTGTTTTCCTAAGACGTGCCACATATTGTTTTTTCACCAGAATAAACTTTAAATGAAACAGCCACATACTTCAGAAGTGTTATGGCTTTCAAAAGTTTACTTCAGTTTTTACTAAGGAGGTGTATGTATATGGGCTCTGACCTTCCGAAAGAAATCTGCATCAATTTTGCTGGGCGCTGGCAGCTGCGCGTTTTCCATCCCGCCAGACTGGTCGCCACTGGCTGGGTCTGTTTTGACTGGTTTCCTGTCTTTAAACTTGTTAAATCCCTCTGAATCCACATCAGGGGGTGGGTGACAATACAGCAGCTTGCCCTATTAATGTTACAATCAACAAGATGATAATAAACCCAGTGAAATGAGGGTCACTATATAAAATTCTATTACTCATATTAGGCCCCATTTTCACAAATGAGTAAGTGTAGGATCAAGATAAGTCTTAGCTGATTTTTAATATCCAAGCTCAACCAATTGTTAATCATTTTCAAATAACTTTTTCTCCAGATATATTTATATGAATAGCTGAATGGTTTGGTTTTTCCATTTTTCATGCCAGACAGTAAATGTATGCAGAGCTGATGTCAAAATTACGTATATGTTTTTAACCAAATATTTAATATTTAAATTGATCCAGATATTTTGTAAACACAATTTTTGTGCCCACTCCTAAATATTTGGCTCAAGTTTATCTTGAACCTGAAAATCGGGCTCTATGTATTTTGTGAACACGGGCCACAGGTGAGTACATAAAAGACTCTGGGGTAATGAAATACAGTTAAAAAGATCCATGTGTTCCCATGTGGTATTCCAGTAAAGTTCAGTTAATGAGAAACAAGTGGTATAAAATTTGATAATTGCTTATTTGACTTAAAAGTAACATTGCTGCTTACATTGACAAAGTCCTTGAGGAGATAGCGTGATGACCGCGGCATGTCTGGTACACCTCTCGATGTCATGTAACCTCGCATGGCTGCAATGGGAACAGCATGTGATCAACGGGGCTCAAACTTGTGTCAAACTCATAATAGTTGAGTTTTTGTTTTCCTTATGCACCGAATCATTTAAATGGTGTACAATACATGTTTTAAAAGGAGCATACATTCTGATAATCTGACGATTACAATTAATTAACTGTATCAGCAGAAAGAATACTAATAAGCTAGGTTTCTACAAATAAGCTAGGTTGGTGCAAGAAACAAATGTATTGGCCATTTTATTGTTGTTGTTAAAAAAACGACATATTGAAATAATTTCCCCAGAAATTGAGCAAATATGCCTCATTTTCAAAAAATTTCAGACATTTAACTAATCATTGGCTATTTTGGCTAAAAGTAGGAATATTAAGTAAGAGGCCATAGGCTATTTTGGCTAAAGGTAGGAATATTAAGAGGCCATTGGCTATTTTGGCTAAAAGTAGGAATATTAAGTAAGAGGCCATTGGCTATTTTGGCTAAAGTAGGAATATCAAGTAAGAGGCCATTGGCAATTTTTGGCTAAAAGTAGGAATACTAAGTAAGAGGCCATTGGCTATTCTGGCTAAAAGTAGGAATATTAAGTAAGAGGCCATTGGCAATTTTTGGCTAAAAGTAGGAATATTAAGTAAGAGGCCATTGGCAATTTTTGGCTAAAAGTAGGAATATTAAGTTAGAGGCCATTGGCTATTTTGGCTAAAAGTAGGAATATTAAGTAAGAGACCATTGGCTATTTTGGCTATGAGTAGGGCTAACATCAAATAAGAGGCCATTGGCTATTTTGGCTAAAGGTAGGGCTAACATCAATTAAGAGGCCATTGGTTATTTAGGCTAAATGTAGGGCTAACATCAAGTAAGAGGTCATTTGCTGTTTTGGCTAAAGGCAGGGCTAACATCAAATAAGAGGCAATTTGCTATTTTAGCTAAAGGTAGGGCTACCATCAAGTAACAGGCCATTTGCTATTTTGGCTGAAGGTACGGCTAACATCAAGTAAGAGGCCATTAGCTATTTTAACCACCTTTAGGGCTAATAAATCAAAGTCTTATACCTCCATAAATATTCAGGAGCTCGTATGCTGTGGGCGGCCTGTGTGGGTCCTCCCCCTCCCCCGGGGCTGGCAGGTTGATCCCGTATGTGGTCTCCAGTAGCCACCGCGGCAGCCTCTCACACAGCTGGAGAAAGTTTTACTAGAGATATTACTGTATCAACATGGTATACAGTCAGATTATGGGAAAAATAGTATGCTGTAACATTAATGTATGTAAGCATTAATTTGTTTTAATTTAGACACATTGTCATGATGTGCGGAATTATCATGTGCATTGAAACTAACATATCTAACTAAAGCACTCAGAGAGAGAGAGCTAAGGTTGGTGCAAGGCAGCATGTTCCACCCATGCTTTGTGCAACTAACGAGTCATGCAGCATAGTATGGAAATTCAGCCATATCTTTCACTAATACAGAATCCTTTCAAAATTACTGCACCCAACAGTGATCCGACAATTACCAACAAAATTCAATCACTGGTTTTAGTGGTCGATTTTCAACCTTCATATAAAATTTCAATCCGTTCATAACATTTTATGAACAGTTGCTAACTTAAAAACAGACAAATCAATTACTGTAAAAAAAAATAACCTCCTTGGGGCAGATAATAACCGAAAATCAAACTGTGAAGGAAATTTCATACATATGAAGACATATTTAGACAAAGGAAACTCAACTCAAAACTAGCTAGTCTATTTGGTTTGTACCAGTGCTGTTGGTGCTATGTATTCCTTCATCTGGTCGATGGGCAGTATCCCACTGACCACGAGATCTGCCTTGGTGGTCACAAAAGAGGGGAACACCAGACCCGGGCAGTCAACCAGCATCAGGCCTGCATCCACGAACAACGTCTGCAAGAGACATATACAGTTACTTATCAGGCCTGCATCCACGTACAACGTCTGCAAGAGAAATGGCATATACAGTTATTTATCAGGCCTCCATCCGCGTACAACGTCTGCAAGAGAAATGGCATATACAGTTACTTATCAGGCCTGCATCCATGTACAACGTCTGCAAGAGAAATGGCATATACAGTTATTTATCAGGCCTGCATCCACGTACAACGTCTGCAAGAGAAATGGCATATACAGTTACTTATCAGGCCTGCATCCTCTTACAAAGTCTGCAAGAGAATGGCATATACAGTTACTTATCAGGCCTGCATCCACGTACAACGTCTGCAAGAGAAATGGCATATGCAGTTACTTATCAGGCCTCCATCCATGTATAACGTCTGCAAGAGAAATGGCATATACAGTTACTTATCAGGCCTGCATCCACGAACAACGTCTGCAAGAGAAATGGCATATACAGTTACTTATCAGGCCTGCATCCACGAACAACGTCTGCAAGAGAAATGGCATATATGGTTACTTATCAGGCCTGCATCCACGTACAACGTCTGCAAGAGAAATGGCATATACTTTATCAGGCCTGCATCCACGTACAACGTCTGCAAGAGAAATGGCATATACAGTTACTTATCAGGCCTGCATCCTCGTACAACGTCTGCAAGAGAAATGGCATATACAGTTACTTATCAGGCCTGCATCCTTGTACAACGTCTGCAAGAGAAATGGCATATGCAAATACTTATCAGGCCTCCATCCACGTACAACGTCTGCAAGAGAAATGGCATATACAGTTACGTATCAGGCCTGCATCCACGTACAACGTCTGCAAGAGAAATGGCATATACAGTTACTCATCAGGCCTGCATCCACGTACAACGTCTGCAAGAGAAATAGCATATGCAATTATTTATCAGGCATGCATTCATGTAAAACACCTACATGTATAAGAAAAATTGACAATCATTGGGAAAGCATTCTTTACCAAGAGGGCCCAGAGGGCCCTAGGACGCTCAGCTGAGACCTTGTTACCCAATTGGAATTTGCATCCCCGAATTTGTGTGGCTTATTTTATCCCTGGGGCATAATATGAACAGTCTTGAACAACCTCTGAACCTTGCGGTTTCTGGTAAAGATGTTTAAGTAACTTTGCTAGTTAAGTCTATATAAAGCATGTGGCCCCTCTGGGTGCCACCAGATTTAACCCCAGGGGCATACTTTGAACAATCTTTGGAGAGGACCACTATGCAATGTTACGTACCAAATATAGGAAAGCTGTCGGCTTTGCCGTTTCAAAGGAGAAGATTTTTAAAGTCATTTAGCTTTTTAAGTCTATATATACCATGTCACCCCGGGGCATGACCAGATTTGACCCCAGGGGAATAATTTAAGCAACATATGTAGAGGACCACTATACGGATGTTACATACCAAATATAAAACCTCTAGGCCTTGTGATTTCAGAGAAGATTTTTAAAGTCATTTTGCTTATTAAAGTCTATATAAACCATGTGACCCCTGGGGTGTGGTCAGTTTTGAACCATGGGGCATAATTTTAACAATCTTTTGTAGAGGAACACTTGAGGATGTTACATACAAAATACGAAACCTCTGGGCCTTGTGGTTTCAGAGGAGATTTTTAAAGACTTTTTGCAAAAAAAGTTGATATAAACCATGTGACCCCCGAGGCATTACCAGCTTTTAAGTAACTTTGCCACTTAAGTCTATATAAAGCATGTGACCCCTCGGTGCCACCAGATTTGACCCCAAGGGCATAATTTAAACAAATCTTTGTAGACTACTACTGTAAAATCATTATTATTTGTGGGACACTAATTTTCGTGGATTTCGTGGATAGACAAAACCACGAATTCAAGTGCCGACAAATAAATGACGCATCTGATACCAAATAGCAGGTCCACTTCTTAAGCTGACTATGAGGGATTAAGACATCTATGTAAAGAGCATATCGCGTGTGCAATAATGAATCATAAATTAAATATTTACCATATAAGAATATCTTTTAATCCAACTTAATCCATTGTTAAGGAAATCTAAAGTATTTTAACATAACACATAACGCATCAAACCATACGCATATTTTTAGCCTAAAGTTCATCAATCACAATTTTGAGAACGATATACATGTCAACAGTCGTCTGCAGGAATACATTCCTGAAATGTATTTCCTATAATAAGCAGTTCTTCAGTCCAGTTAGAATAAGTTCATAACACAATCTTAAAAATGTCAATTATATACTCTTTTAAGTGGGTATATACGGTTGTGTCTGGGTAAATGCATTGAAGTGTGAAATCACTGGGGACTGCCTAATCCCCTTTGACAGGTCTTGATGTAGACAATAACCGGTTTCAGCCAGTTGAATTAGCACTATTCTTTACACGAAAATCATGGGATTTGTCTGCATGTGTATTGATTTTCTTCACACGAAAATCATGGGATTTGTCTGCATGTGTATTGATTTTATTGCTGCCTGACGGTGCAGCTGGGGCCAAACAAATGATTTTAATTGGTACATGATCACAAACTGCCATTACATCTCTAATTACATATTTTGGTGACCATGATTATGTAATCCAGACTAAATGACGGACTTGCAAGTTTACAGAGTAGTGATGTCAAACTGTGGATCACAGGATGTATTTTTTTTCAAAATTTGAAATCCACAAAATTGTCATTTTTAAAGAAACCACGACATTTCATACTGACAAATTTAAATACGTTTACAGTATATGATGCTACAAACCAAATAAGAAACCTCTGGGCCTTGTGGTTTCAGAGAAGATTTTAAAGACATTTTGCTATATAAACCATGTGACCCCTGGGCGTGGCTAGTTTTGACCCCAGGGGTATAATTTGAACAATCTTTGTAAAGGACCACTTGAGGATGTTACCTACCAAATATGAAACCTCTGGGCCTTGTGGTTTCAGAGAAGATTTAAAAAGTCATTTTGCTATATATTCTATGTAAATCATGTGACCCCCGGGGCGTGGCCCGTTTTGACCCCAGGGGCATAATTTGAACAAACTTTGTACAGGACCACTAAAGGATGTTACATACCATATAACGCCGTGTATAACGCGCAGTTTTTTGCCCCCAAAATCAGTTTCAAAAATTTGATGCGCGTTATACACTACTATAACGATGTAAGAGGAATTTTCCACTGCATTGTGTAACTTACGACATATTGCTTCCTGGGAATGTAAATACAACTGTTGACATAATTATATTTTATTTACGATTAAAAATAGATGGGCCAAAGTTTATAATGATACAAAATATTTATTATCTTTTTCAGGTACGTATCCAGTATTTTAAACAATGAATTCGAAGAGAAAACCGAACAAAAGGAAGCCATTTTGATTTAAATGTTATTGCTGTATTGATAATACTATGCCGTACTGTACTTTGTAACAACCAACATTGTTGAGGGCCATTGTCGATTTACGATAGCATTTCTGTTAGGGGCCGTTGTCGAAATGTGTGAATAACAGTTTCCTTTGCAATTCAAAGGTGTTAATAAATATTTTACACTTTCGTTGTTTCTGTTTGTCACGGCTCGTGTCAATAATGGTGTTGAGAAGATTGAGCTGTTCACGTCTCATGTCATAAACGACAGCAACAAAGGTCCTTTTTAGGGCCGCACAAATTCTTGAATTATATGAAATTGTCAATAACATGTTGGTGTTATCTAACCTTTGCTCTATATCAAATAGGTGCTCGGGAAATAACGCAGGAGATCGGCGATGTAAATATAACTGATTTTCTGTGCAATTTTGTGCATTTTCATCAAAAAAAACGCCTGCAAAAGCACACAGCTGCTTAGTTCAGCTTTTTAAATTTTCAATTAAAATCTTTTTTCCCCCGATTTTTTGCTTTAAAAAGTAGGTGCGCGTTATACATGACCGCGCGTTATACATGGCGTTTTACGGTACCAAATATGAAACCTCTGGGCCTTATGGTTTCAGAGGAGAAGATTTTTGAAGTCATTTTGATATATATTCTATTTAAACCATGAGACCCCCGGGGCGTGGCCAGTTTTGACCCCAGGGGCATAATTTGAAAAATCTTTGTAGAGGACCACTATAGGATGTTACATACCAAATATGAAACCTCTGGGCCATGTGGTTTCAGAGGAGAAGATTTTTTAAGTCATTTTGCTATATATTCTAATTCTATATAAACCATGTGACCCCTTGGGCGTGGCTAGTTTTGACCCCAGGGGCATAATTTGAACAACCTTTGTAAAGAACCACTAAAGGATGTTACATACCAAATATGAAACCTCTGGGCCTTGTAGTTTCAGAGGAGAAGATTTTTAAAGTCATTTTGCTATATATTCTATATAAACCATGAGACCCCCGGGGCGTGGCCAGTTTTGACCCCAGGGGCATAATTTGAAAAATCTTTGTAGAGGACCACTATAGGATGTTACATACCAAATATGAAACCTCTGGGCCTTGCAGTTTCAGAGGAGAAGATATTTAAAGTCATTTTGTTATATATTCTATATAAACCATGTGACCCCTTGGGCGTGGCTAGTTTTGACCCCAGGGGCATAATTTGAACAAACTTTGTAAAGAACCACTAAAGGATGTTACATACCAAATTTGAAACCTCTGGGCCTTGTGGTTTCAGAGAAGATCTTAAAAGTCATTTTGCTATATATTCTATAGAAACCATGAGACCCCGGGGCGTGGCCAGTTTTGACCCCAAGGCCATAATTTGAACAATCTTTGTAGAGGACCACTATAGGATGTTACATCCCAAATATGAAACCTCTGGGCCTTGTGGTTTCAGAGGAGATTTTAAAAGTCATTTTGCTATATATTCTATATAAACCATGTGACCCTCGGGGCATGGCCCGTTTTGACCTCAGGGGCATAATTTGAATAATCTTTGTAGAGGACCTCTAGAGGATGTCACATATCAAATATGAAAGCTCTGAGCCTTGCAGTTTCATAGAAGAAGATTTTTAAAGTTTTCACTTTTTAAATCTATTTTTAGCTCTGGTGACCTACATATTCAGCGGACCGGAAAGATTTGAACATCTTTGAAAGAGGTCCACCCAAGGATCATTCCTGTGAAGCTTGGTGAAAATCTGCCAAGCGGTTTAGGAGGAGATGTTGTTTGAATGAAAAGTTGAAGGCGCACGCACGACGGAAAACGGGCAATCACAAAAGCTCACAATGAGCACTTCGTGCTCAGGTGAGCTAAAATTGTACACAGCAGATGGGCATACTCAGAGTAACGGAGAACACTTACAACTACACAAAATGGTGAACTGACATTAATATATGATTGTAACTATTTTTCTCACTTTAATCTATGAAGCAATAATAATTCAGTGACAGACCACCAGGGCAAAATTCTATGATTTTGGATGGGGGAGATATTCATGCATAAAAACTTAATTTTCCCACCTTTTCAAATGAAAGATACAACAATTTTCTTGATATCAATCGATTATTATATTATTCTTTCTACTCCAAAAATTCACCTGAAAGTGTTTGGTTCGTCCTGGAGTTGCAGACACTGGCACCTTCTTCATTTTCAGAATGGCATTGATAGTGGAGCTCTTGCCCACATTGGGGTATCCGACCTGTTGAAAATAAGTTCCACATGTTTCTAAGAAAATCTAGCAATGTGTTAGATAATTATACTGTGCTTACATTTTGAGATTCAAAATTACTATTATAACTTCTGTTGCCATTCACAGATATTTAGATTTTACAGAAGAATGTTACACCATTGTTAAAAAAGCTTATTTAGAAATCTTGATACTGTTAACATAAGTGGGCAGTTTATTTCAGTTGACAGCCATATTAATGTGAATCAGTGTATATAATCTATTATTTTAGTGGTGTGACTTACATGTACTCTGACCTAGTGATCGTAATATAATGTTTAAGTAGCCCTAGTAAGAATTTAAAGAGTGCTTGTGTTCATAGTGCATTTACTCCAGTAGTAGCAATTTACAATGAGCAAGTATTGATAAGCAACAGCTTCAAAATATAGGAATAACAAAGTTCATTACCATTCCCACTGTGACTAGTCCCTCGTGCACCTTTCTCCCGGCATGCAAGTCCTTCAGCATCTGGAGCAGCTCTGGCCCTGAGTACAACTGGGATGTGTTCCTGATTTGCAAGGCCCGCAGTTTGCCACACAGGCTGCAGACATCAGAACGCGGAGCTGGGCCCGCGAGTTCACGGCTTGAAACCTTGCATGAGCAGGTCTCCCTGCTGACAGCACATGCAGTGTCCATGTCAGTACCAGACTGGCTGTCCTTGTCAGTACCAGACTGGCTATTTACTTGTGCATCTTCTTCACCAACATTTCCATCAACTTGCTTGTCTGTCATCACAGAAGTTTCCTCTGTGCCACAAGTAGACAGTTCATTTTCATTATCAACTCTGTTGTTGATACATTCAGTATCACACTCGTCGGTATCATCAGAGTCCTCCTCGGGGTCAGTATCACAACCGCTGCCTTCCTGACCCTGTACTTCAGTATCAGTATCACACTCGTCGGTATCATCAGAGTCCTCCTCGGGGTCTGTATCACAACCGCTGCCTTCCTGTACTTCAGTCTCACAGGCCGCACTAGCGTCCTCCTGCTCCTGTCGAAGGGTTTCCTCCACTGCGGACCAGAAGGCCACCCTGATGCCCTTCTCTGTGAAATAGTCGGCCCATAACTCCCTGCAATGATATAATCTCTGAAATAGTTTGCCCATAACTCCCTGCAATAATATAAAATCTGTGAAATAGTTTGCCCATAACTCCCTGCAATGATATAATCTGTAAAATAGTTTGCCCATAACTCCATGCAATGATATAATCTGTGAAATAGTCGGCCCATAAGTCCATGCAATGATATCATCTGTGAAATAGTCAGCCCAAAACTCCCTGCAATAATATAATCTCTGAAATAGTCGGCCCATAACTCCATGCAATATGCAATGATATAATCTGTGAAATGGTCTGCCCGTAACTCCCTGCAATGATATAATCTCTGAAATAGTCGGCCCATACTCCCTGCAATGATATAATCTGTGAAATAGTTTGCCCATAACTCCCTGCAATGATATAAACTGTGAAATAGTCTGCCCATAACTCCCTGCAATGATATAATCTGTGAAATAGTTTGCCCATAACTCCCGGCAATGATATAATCTGTGAAATAGACGGCCCATAACTCCCTGCAATGATATAATCTGTGAAATAGTCGGCCCATAGCTCCTGCAATGATACAATCTGTGAATTAGTTTGCCTATAACTCCCTGCAATGATATAATCTGTGAAATAGTCGGCCCATAACTCCCTGCAATGATATAATCTGTGAAATAGTCGGCCCATAACTCCCTGCAATGATATAATCTGTGAAATAGTTGGCCCATAACTCCCTGCAATGATATAATCTGTGAAATAGTCGGCCCATAACTCCCTGCAATGATATAATCTGTGAAATAGTCGGCCCATAACTCCCTGCAATGATATAATCTGTGAAATAGTCGGCCCATAACTCCCTGCAATGATATAATCTGTAAAATAGTCGGCCCATAACTCCCTGCAATTATATAATCTGATAATAATAACATAATTAACATGATACATACTGATTAACACTAAAAAAATACATAATATTTTTCTTTCAATTGGCATTCACTACAAACATTATCAAAGCGTTGAAATGGTTTATGATTGTATGATATTATGTGTCTACTGTTATAATGTACAGTAAAACTTCTTTAACTCGAGGTCGCACTGGGATGATAAAAATGCTCAAGTTATCAAATGTTTCGAGTTATCGAGGTGTCCATACTGATAAGTGACAAATATTCACTAAAATGTTTAATCATCGGATTTATTAAAAATAAGTCGGTAAAATTAATTCTTAAAATGTTCAATTATTAACTAGGTTTATAAAACAAACCATAAAGTACACATGCAATAAACTTCTTATTTGTCAGTATTATTTTAGAAGCATACTAGAATTGTCACATGAGTAACGGATATACCCTCACAGTATGGCCTTGTCACAAAACTTTGGTATCCATTCGAAAGAAATGGACAGAGAGAGAATGCTTAATTTGTAAATGGTCAACAGTGTATTTGTTAAAATTATTTTTAATAGGAGCCATAACTCTGTCAACATTTAGTGGTTTGTAACCAAAGTTGAACTTGATCTGTATTTTATGATGTTACACCTATGTACCAAAAAGAATTTAAACATGTGAAGCCTTTCACGAGTTATTGTCCATGTTTTTCGGAGTTTAAGTCAAAAAGGGGCCAAAACTGTGTCAAAATTTAGTGGTTTGTAACCAAAGTCGAACTCGACCTGTATTTTATGATGTTACACATGTGTAGCAATAATTATTAAAATATGTCAAGCCATTGTTGAGTTATCGACAGGAAACCATTTTTTAGGGAATTTAAGTCAAATGAAGGGCCATAATTCGGTCAAAATTTAGTGGTTTGTAACCAATTTCGAACTTAACCCGTATTTTATGATGCTACACATGTATACCATTATTTATTTGAATATGTCAAGCCATTCTTGAGTTATCGTCCGGAAATCATCTTTTTAGGGAATTTTAAGTCAAAAAGAGGCCATAACTCTGTCAAAATGTAGTGGTCTGTAACCAACATTGAACTTCAACTGTACTCTATGATGTCACGCATCTGCACCAAAAATTATTTGAATATGTCAAGCCTTTCTTGAGTTATCATCCAGAAACCATGTTTTTAGGGAATTTTCAGTCAAAAAGGGGCAATAACTCTGTCAAAATTTAGTGGTTTGTAACCATCATCGAACTTGACCTGTATTCTATGATGTTACACATGTGTGACCAAAAATTGTTTGAATATGTCAAGCCTTTCTTGCGTTATCATCCAGAAACCAAAAACCAACAGACAGACCGGTCTGACAAGCTCACTCCTATATACCCCCCCCTAAACTTCGTTTGTGGGGGTATAAATATGTTATACATTGTATACCAATAGGATAATAAATGTTATAACTAAGAGCATATCAGTTTTGTTATTTAGGTTAATTAATTTCTTGTAATTGACATTTGTTGAGAACACATCCCCTTAATCGATTCGCAGCTATCACAAGGTGCTAACAGTTGGCCCCTGCCAGACAGACAGTCACTGCATAGAGGTGTGAACAACCGCCTCGAGTTATGGAGGGCAAATTTCAATAGAATTAGGGACCGACATATGTGCTCAAGTTATTGATATTGATGCTCGAGTTAAAGGTGGTAATTTCTTATAAAGGTATTAACGATTTCACTGGGACTTTGAGATTTGTTAGAGTTACTGCAGGTATTTGAGTTATCGATGCTCGAGTCAAAAAAGTTATACTGTATATGGAAACATTGAACATAGAAAAAAACATCTAACATTATATAAACAATGTTCTAGAAACACGTGCAATCTCAGATGCACTTATTTTTTCACAATTTACCATTATTTATGCACAATTTAACAATACTTATTTTTTCACTATTCACATTTTTTGTTTGTTTATTTGGATTTTTTCGCTGTTTTTAACAATATTTCAGTCATATCACGGCGGTCAGTTAACTACTCACACTTTTCCTGGGCAAGCTTAGCCGATCTAAGCGGTTTACCAGTACTAAGTGCACATACTTATGCCAGTAACTGACAACTGCCCTACTTGAATCAGAGGTAGGGGGAGAATGGACGTAGAAATAATTTCATGACCAATCCCCACACAAGCTATGTGGCCGGGCTGGGAATAGAACTCACGATCCCCGGATTGACAGTCCAGCGCTCTACCAACTGAGCTAGCCCAGCCAATACTTAAGGAAACTTCAAGAAGTATTTCAACAAAAATTACTGTGGTAAAAATGTTAACATCAAAAATGGCTTTACTGTTGGCACACCACAAACTGACGAGGCTAAGCATCAAAAATGGCTTTACTGTTGGCACACCACAAACTGACGAGGCTAAGCATCAAGAATGGCTTTACTGTTGGCACACCACAAACTGACAAGGCTAAGCATCAAGAATGGCTTTACTGTTGGCACACCACAAACTGACGAGGCTAAGCATCAAGAATGGCTTTACTGTTGGCACACCACAAACTGACGAGGCTAAGCATCAAGAATGGCTTTACTGTTGGCACACCACAAACTGACAAGGCTAAGCATCAAAATGGCTTTACTGTTGGCACACCACAAACTGACGAGGCTAAGCATCAAGAATGGCTTTACTGTTGGCACACCACAAACTGACGAGGCTAAGCATCAAGAATGGCTTTACTGTTGGCACACCACAAACTGACGAGGCTAAGCATCAAGAATGGCTTTACTGTTGGCACACCACAAACTGACGAGGCTAAGCATCAAGAATGGCTTTACTGTTGGCACACCACAAACTGACAAGGCTAAGCATCAAGAATGGCTTTACTGTTGGCACACCACAAACTGACAAGGCTAAGCATCAAGAATGGCTTTACTGTTGGCACACCACAAACTGACAAGGCTAAGCATCAAGAATGGCTTTACTGTTGGCACACCACAAACTGACGAGGCTAAGCATCAAGAATGGCTTTACTGTTGGCACACCACAAACTGACAAGGCTAAGCATCAAAATGGCTTTACTGTTGGCACACCACAAACTGACGAGGCTAAGCATCAAGAATGGCTTTACTGTTGGCACACCACAAACTGACGAGGCTAAGCATCAAAAATGGCTTTACTGTTGGCACACCACAAACTGACAAGGCTAAGCATCAAGAATGGCTTTACTGTTGGCACACCACAAACTGACGAGGCTAAGCATCAAAAATGGCTTTACTGTTGGCACACCACAAACTGACAAGGCTAAGCATCAAGAATGGCTTTACTGTTGGCACACCACAAACTGACGAGGCTAAGCATCAAGAATGGCTTTACTGTTGGCACACCACAAACTGACGAGGCTAAGCATCAAAATGGCTTTACTGTTGGCACACCACAAACTGACAAGGCTAAGCATCAAGAATGGCTTTACTGTTGGCACACCACAAACTGACGAGGCTAAGCATCAAAATGGCTTTACTGTTGGCACACCACAAACTGACAAGGCTAAGCATCAAGAATGGCTTTACTGTTGGCACACCACAAACTGACAAGGCTAAGCATCAAAATGGCTTTACTGTTGGCACACCACAAACTGACCAGGCTAAGCATCAAAATGGCTTTACTGTTGGCACACCACAAACTGACAAGGCTAAGCATCAAGAATGGCTTTACTGTTGGCACACCACAAACTGACGAGGCTAAGCAGAATGTCAATTAAATGATTATAATTTTATTTGTTTTCTGAATCTCAAACTATGAAGATTAACTTAAACCTCGTAATAATGCTCAATCCGATTAAAGAAAGATCTAGAATCAGAAAATGTACAGGATTCTGGAATATTTTCAATACACTTTTTTGCATTGGATAATTGCAGGGTTTTCACCCCAAGTGCTTCTATGCTCGGAAGCACAATTTATCATTGAATACTAACCAAAATACATTTAACTACAAAAGAAAAGTTCAGAGGGAAAGCAGGAGGAATACCAGAATATAGCAAGGTGCCGCACTCTGCTATGTTGCCCTGAATCTGTCCCTAATTAAATACTGAAATGCAACATCACGCATCTCTGTTACCTCTGCTCCTCTGTCAAGTGGTCGGCCTTGTTGATGAGCACGAGGCACATCTTGTTGGAGTCCACCTCCACCACGTAGGTCTCCAAGTCCGGGCAGTAGAACAACAGCGGGTTACGAGCATCAACGATCTGCACAACAATGTCACTGAAACCATCAGAAGACATTTATATTATACAGTAAAACCTGTCTAAACCGAATGGCGCCTGGACCGGACCCATCGTTCGGTTTTCAGAGGTGTTCGGTTTACCCAGGTTTTTTTTTAAATGTCATTTTCTTTTAAAAATGTACGTTCTATTATATATGTTTATCCGAGTATATAATAAGACAACAGAACATGTTAATGTTTACACTTTTATAATTGTTTATTATTTTTGTTATTTGCAAGTAAAAATGTGTATTTGTACATAAAACGACACTCAAATTATCAATCAAACAAGTTCATGAATGTATTTAACGTACAACTTATTTACATCAGTTTAAAGAAATCACCAATTGTTGACTGCTTTGATTAGTTTAAACATATTTATTTTAGCTCGATTATATCGCAAGCCTTAGGCTTAAAGAGATCAGTGCCAGAATTTACTATATGTATAAATTAACTACATTATTGTGAAACATTAAAATTTTTACAGCGTACGTAAATTTCAACTGTACTGATAAAACACGACAGAATAATCTCTTTGTTTTGTTTTCACAAGTTGACTAATGTCGTATGCACAAACTTGCTGATCGCTAATTGCAACACTGCCGCGTTATCACCACGTCGAGGATGCGCTTTGTGTGGACTTGTGTCACCAATTATCGGGTTCACGCTTCCGCGGTATCACGAAGTGACACCTAACAGGATACACCGTTCGGTTTATTCAGGTTTTTAAGGTTGAATGAGATCAAATTTGTGCAAGAATGGTTCGGTATTTGGTTTGGACAGGGTTCGGTTTATTAAGGTTTTTTATATATAAAATAAGGAAAAAAATCGGCACCGACACAGCCGTTTGGTTTTGATGGGGATTTGGTTTTCATAGGGTTCGGTTTGGACAGGTTTCACTGTATAATCATTGATTCCATAGCATGGGTCACGTATAACTAGAAATCTGCGAGGCGGATGTGTCACCTGACGGGGCATAACTCAAGTAGGATAAGAGCAATTATGCAGAAAATCAAACTTAACCTTCCTTTTATGCCTACTAACACCGCCATATATATGTAGTTTCATGTTTGTTTGTTTGGATTTTTTGCTGTTTTTAACCAGAGCATCAGATAAGGATTCTGTCAGAATTGGGTATTACCCCATCCTATTTTAAATAATTAAGTACTGAAAAAAATATTTGAGTACTTTACATTATGTTACCCCATTAGAATACAAATATTTGAGTATTAGACGAATATGACCTCCAAATTTTGTACAACAACCACACTATGCAAATGGTGTGAGGTTTTCTTTAATTTATTACAAAAATAACCATTTCTCGTTGCACAACACTAAACCTGCATATTGTTCTCAACACATAGATCTAAGTATCTAAACTCTGCATAAATTCTGAAAATATCTTTAACAGTTTTCAAGGCGCAGTCTGATCAGTAGACCCATTTTTGACACAATATAAAACATTGCCACAAAACATTTACACTGATATATAGTGTTATTCTTGTCAATTTTTGCCTCTGTGTTTTTGTGGCCTAAATGACGTTGGAAACCATCCAATATGCGATTACCCTGGTGGGTCATCAATTCTATGTAACCTCAATGTGACAATGTTTTGATACTATTTAGAAGATCAAATGCCAGTGTGAAAAAATATTACTGAATATTTCAATGGTTTCCAATCGAACTGCTTCGTATTAAAGGTGTCTGTCCTTTCGTAACATAACAATTTCGTAACCATTTTCGGCTGTTTTGTACACATCTATCGGTCATTTTTCCCCATGTCAATCAATCACTTTACGCACCAAGTTTGCCATTCTTTGTGTATTGGGTATTACCATGTGATTACCCTGGTGGGTCATCAATTCTATGTAACCTCAATGTGACAATGTTTTGATACTATTTAGAAGATCAAATGCCAGTGTGAAAAAATATTACTGAATATTTCAATGGTTTCCAATCGAACTGCTTCGTATTAAAGGTGTCTGTCCTTTCGTAACATAACAATTTCGTAACCATTTTCGGCTGTTTTGTACACATCTATCGGTCATTTTTCCCCATGTCAATCAATCACTTTACGCACCAAGTTTGCCATTCTTTGCGTATTGGGTATTTTAATTGAGTTTTGTTACTCATCAAGTGTAAAATTAATTGCGTAAAAGGGGTTTCAGAATTGCGTATTTACGCAGATACGCGCCTTATCTGTTGCTCTGTTTAACAGTATTTCAGTCATATCACTGCAGTCAGTTAACCTTCTCACAATTTTTCTCGGCAAGCTTAGCCGATCTAAGCGGTTTACCAGTACAAAGTGCATGACCAATCTCCACACAAGTTATGTGGCCCGGCTGGGGATTGACAGTCCAGCGCTCTACCAACTGAGCTAGCCGGGCCCGGCATATATACCAACTGAGCTAGCCGGGCCTGGCATATATACCAACTGAGCTAGCCGGGCCTGGCATATATACCAACTGAGCTAGCCGGGCCTGGCATATATAGTTTCATAATGATTGCACACAAACTTCTGGGGATTGACAGTCCAGCGCTCTACCGAGCTAGCCGGGCCCGGCATATATAGTTTCATAATGATTGCACACAAACTTCTCAAGTTATTGTCTGTACTAACTGAAGGGGGAGCTGACGCCACCAAAAGTAACCCCTAATATGTCGCCCTTTGAGGCCACACAAAAACAAACTAGCTACCAAATATTGAAAGCTTAATTCATTATATAAATGTTAGTTCTTATCTCAAACAATCCAAACATCCTAACACAGTATGCATGATAAAAATAATTATCCTTGACACTTCACAAATATTTTTTGAATTTACAGCAATATTTGTTAGGTGCTTTCCAATATTTTGACATTTCTTTATGTAGATTTCTATGTTACTATTAAATCACAGACAAAAATAATGATGCCTGCATGTAGTAATGGTACTGAAAACATGCTCTATAATTGAATGGTACTCAAACTGACCTTCTTTCAATCACCCTCCAGAGCTGTCTCCAGAAGTCAAGGTTTTTCTCGTATGGCGTCATCACTATCCTCTCATCCTCTTGTAATCTGTAACACCAACAGAATCATAGATTCCACATATGAAATGATTGCCATCACATTTGACCAGTGATTTTTAACAGTTTTTGGACTGGAACTTTTCACATAATGCAATCTTTGGAAATTGGGAAGAAAATTAAATTTAAGTATTTGAGTGGAATATGTAGGCATGACAAAACTCTTAACCCAATGATTTTGCAAACCATTACAAATAAAATTTAATATTTCACAATTTTCATTGAGAATATAGCGTTTCTTACTTGGCAAGAGATCTCCTCCAGTCCAGGAAGCCCAGTCTTTCCCTCTGGTCCAGCTCCGAGGCAGACATCTCTGTGGTCCATTCTGGTCTGAAGCAAACAACAAACCATGTTACAAACAACAAAAACAATTGTCATACAAAAATTAGTACCATCAACAATTAATAACAATGTAACTTCAAATAACACTCAGTTGCAGTTACAAAAATAATGCCAATTTCTAGTACAGGGGAAGTATCTTACAATGTACCATTGCCAGATGTCATCCTGACATTTGAACTAAATCCAGATTGGTTTTGCTGACATGACCGATGGAAAGAAATTCAAACAAATGGACATGACCTATGCCGATCGAGATCAAGTAATAACTATTTAATGTAAGTCAAATAAGAAGCATCACTATTCTTTTACCTGCGTGGTATTCTCAGCAGATTCTCATGCTGCTTGTGCAGGCCCTGTATGGCCAGAAGATCCTCACCCCTCGGCAAGCCACCAGAGTCACGAGATACAAACTTCACATTCAACTTCTCTGTAAGCACATGATAAACATGAGATAGTCAACATTAAGGACATAATAAAACAATAAATATACAATTATTACTCAAGTTGAAAAATGAAAACAAACCATTGTGTAACAGTCATATTAAACTGCTATAACTTTTAACTCACCAACAATGCTGATGTCTTGTCAACAACTGGCCACATGTCCAGCTCAATAAAAAATACTTGCACAATGATCAAACAACAAAAGTGAACGACACAAAATGCTCAGCATCTTTGGTAGCTTCAAGATTGTTTAATAAACACAGAATAAAGTTTTATTGATTTTGTTTACTTAAGATAGGAATTCTATTCTGGGCCCAATCAAATCTGTCAACTAATACATGTATGCATAACAATTGTGTTTTAATGACAGCAAAATGGTGCATGTGTCAACTCTCAGGGTAGTTTATGACAGTGAACGCTTTATTGTCTTCAGCCTGGAATATATAAGGTGGTCAGGACCAGAACTCCAGTAAACATCATACCCAATCTGCATACAATCCTCTAGACTAATTGTAGTCTCTGAAAACAAACTGCTGAACTGTGTATGAAATGTACAGGTCGACAAATCCGTTTTCTTGTTTTATCTTACCAAGTTACATTTCGTTGGGAGAGTTTTCAGATACTGTATTAAGCAAGATCAAAATGGCAAGCACGTAATACAAGGAGCGAAGTAGCATAATCCATGATGAATTCGATATTTGACAGAAATGACTGCATCAGTCTAACAATCCTTCTAAAAGCAAAATTACCCAGCCGATCAAAAAATACTGTTTATAGAGATCTCACCTGCTGTAAACTCTGTACCGGCAAGTTCTGCTGTGGCCAGGAAGTCATCCAGGTTGTTCTGTTCAGTGACGGACTGCAAGTTCAGTCGTCCCCAGTCATAGCCATCAGACAGCTCCGACGTGTGCAACTGCAATGATTCATGGAGACATGTGCACTATTCAAATCTTCTATGCAACTGCAATGATTCATGCAGAGATGTGCACTATTCAAATCTTGTGTGCAACTGAAATGATTCATGGAGACATGTGCAATATTCAAATCTTCTATGCAACTGAAATGATTCATGGAGACATGTGCACTATTCAAATCTACTATGCAACTGAAATGATTCATGCAGAGATGTGCACTATTCAAATCTTCTATGCAACTGCAATGATTCATGCCGACATGTGCATTATTCAAATCTTGTGTGCAACTGCAATAATTCATGCAGAGATGTGCACTATTCAATTATTGTGTGCAACTGCAATTATTCATGCAGACATGTGCACTATTCAATTCTTGTGTGCAACTGCAATGATTCATGCAGACATGTGCATTATTCAATTATTGTGTGCAACTGCAATGATTCATGCAGACATGTGCATTATTCAAATCTTGTGTGCAACTGCAATGATTCATGCAGACATGTGCATTATTCAAATCTTGTGTGCAACTGCACTGATTCATGCAGAGATGTGCACTATTCAAATCTTGTGTGCAACTGCAATGATTCATGCAGAGATATGCACTATTCAATTCTTGTGTGCAACTGCAATGATTCATGGAGACATGTGCATTATTCAAATCTTGTGTGCAACTGCAATGATTCATGGAGACATGTGCATTATTCAAATCTTGTGTGCAACTGCAATGATTCATGGAGACATGTGCATTATTCAAATCTTGTGTGCAACTGCAATGATTCATGCAGACATGTGCATTATTCAATTCTTGTGTGCAACTGCAATGATTCATGCAGACATGTGCACTATTCAATTCTTGTGTGCAACTGCAATGATTCATGGAGTCATGTGCATTATTCAAATCTTGTGTGCAACTGCAATGATTCATGCAGACATGGGCACTATTCAAATCTTGCGTGCAACTGCAATGATTCATGCAGACATGTGCACTATTCAATTCTTGTGTGCAACTGCAATGATTCATGCAGACATGTGCATTATTCAAATCTTGTGTGCAACTGATTCATGCAGACATGTGCATTATTCAAATCTTGTGTGCAACTGCAATGATTCATGCAGAGATGTGCACTATTCAAATCTTGTGTGCTACTGCAATGATTCATGCAGAGATGTGCACTATTTAAATCTTGAGTGCAACAGAAATGATTCATGCAGAGATGTGCACTATTCAAATCTTCTATGCAACTGCAATGATTCATGGAGACATGTGCATTATTCAAATCTTGTGTGCAACTGAAATGATTCATGGAGACACGTGCATTATTCAAATCTTCTATGCAACTGCAATGATTCATGGAGACACGTGCATTATTCAAATCTTCTATGCAACTGAAATGATTCATGGAGACATGTGCACTATTCAAATCTTCTATGCAACTGCAATGATTCATGCAGACATGTGCATTATTCAAATCTTGTGTGCAACTGCAATGATTCATGCAGAGATGTGCATTATTCAAATCTTCTATGCAACTGAAATGATTCATGGAGACATGTGCACTATTCAAATCTTGTGTGCTACTGCAATGATTCATGCAGAGATGTGCACTATTGAAATCTTCTATGCAACTGAAATGATTCATGGAGACATGTGCACTATTCAAATCTTGTGTGCAACTGCAATGATTCATGCAGAGATGTGCATTATTCAAATCTTCTATGCGACTGCAATGATTCATGCAGATATGTGCATTATTCAAATCTTGTGGGCAACTGCAATGATTCATGGAGACGTGCATTATTCAAATCTACTATGCAACTGCAATGATTCATGCAGACATGTGCATTATTCAAATCTTGTGTGCAACTGCAATGATTCATGCAGAGATGTGCATTATTCAATTCTTCTACGCAACTGCAATGATTCATGGAGACATGTGCATTATTCAAATCTTGTGTGCAACTGCAATGATTCATGCAGAGATGTGCACTATTCAAATCTTCTATGCAACTGCAATGATTCATGGAGACATGTGCATTATTCAATTCTTGTGTGCAACTGCAATGATTCATGGAGACATGTGCACTATTCAAATCTTCTATGCAACTGCAATGATTCATGCAGACATGTGCATTATTCAAATCTTGTGTGCTACTGCAATGATTCATGCAGAGATGTGCATTATTCAAATCTTGTGTGCAACTGCAATGATTCATGCAGAGATGTGCACTATTCAAATCTTGTGTGCAAATGCAATGATTCATGCAGAGATGTGCATTATTCAAATCTTGTGTGCTACTACAATGATTCATGCAGAGATGTGCATTATTCAAATCTTGTGTGCTACTACAGTGATTCATGCAGACATGTGCACTATTCAAATCTTTTGTGCAACTGGTATGATTTATGCAGAAATGTGCACTATTCAAATAGTATCAGGCATATAAAATTGTACAATAACAAGAAAAAATATATGCAGCACTGTGCTAATATTATGTTAAATCAATACGTGGAAAAATCAATCAGCTAGCCCAAAAGGGAGACTGCCGGAAGTGCTTTATATGCCAAACACTACACTCATCCTCACTTTTAATTTTTAAGGAGCCAGGCAATCCATGCCTAGCATTTGTATGCCCCAAAAACTTGTCAGAACTGACTAAGCCAAGAACCGTTGACTTCTGACACAAACATGAGCACCAGCAGGGATTGAACACAGGTCTCCAGTGTGAGAGGTGAACACTCTTAACAGAATTGCTAAAGAGCTAGTACAGCAAACGTGCTTTATAAATCTAATATGCCAATCACTACCAATCTTAGCGAAATTTGACAAAATATGCCTTATACCCCTATTCCACAGACATAACAAACTCATGAATCGCCAAATATTGATAAATATTTGGATTCGTAGCTGAATTGTTATCAGCCCACAAACTCCCAATTCCAATAATTCGTAGTTAATTTGTAACAAATTCTTATGCAGCATAACTGAATCGTTATCAATTGGTAGGCATTTGTAGGTATTCTTAACTCATTTGGGGATTTCGACAATTCGCAGCTTGACCACGAATTGGCTACGAATCTGTCATGAATCCCACGAATACACGCCAAATATTTTTTTCAAAACTAATTTGTACATGCATTGAATCTGCGTGTTCTTAACTGATATGTAATTAATTCCAAACGTCTGTGCAGTAGTCGTAATAGATTCTTGTAAATCGTAGTAAATTCTTGACAACATTCATGCAACTCCAGCCGAATCCCGAGAATATTTGTAACACTATCGTAACTGTATCATAACCAAATCTTAGAACGTCACAATTTGGAGAAGAAAATGTACAAAATTTCATGAATACTCACGAATCCTAAAATTCATCAATTTGTGGTGATTCGTGGGATATGGGGCGTGTGTGGAACGGGGGCATTAGATAAGTAATTTTGCCGGTCTGGACAAAAACACCTAGACTAAAAAGAAACTTTTGGTTATTAATTCATTTTATTTGTTAATATTTTAATTTGTAACTTCTGTTTAAATAAGCTACATTGCATTCATATTGTTAATATTTTCTTGCAATGGTTTTCCTGATTTCAACTCACAAAAAATCTCGTTATTATCAACATATAGGCTGACAGAATTACTCTGGATATTTTTATGGCATAATTTGTGTCAGTCTCCAGGACCAATGTTCTTGGAAAATATACTGGATCAAGTTGAATTTAACTGGTCAGTACCAGCGGACTAGCAAATTGATGGTAACACTTTGGGATTTACTACCACTCCTACTTTGGTGAAATTCTGACAGACATCGTTGACAGTGTACAAATGTTTTTTCAAGACATCTCTGTCAAACAATTAAGCCCCAGCTTTCTGATTATGACTAAATGCATTGCCAATCAAATTTCAGTGTGGCATAACTTGTTAGCGCTGGGCGAATAATCAGTGTTTTTCCTCACTACTTTGGGAATGGTACCAGTACCAGTCAAATTGGGAAAATTTGCCACGTTTTCAACCAAATTGGGAATTTTATCACTTTTTGCATAAACTGCCAAAAAGGATTGGAAAACAATAAATAAACTCTAAAACTGCTTTTTTCATAGACTCTTTCACTTGTACTCCACTGTATAAACTTTAATCAATATTCCGCTACGCTGTAGAAGTATTACGTCATTCTATTGGTCAGTATCAGGATAGCCTCACTCTGATTGGTGTAAGTGCTCAACGAGGCTGCAATTTTTTCGAATTTCTAGATACATGTGATAGATTTATACTCAAGTTTAAATCGGGATTAAATGCATATATATTAGGTACATTTCAGCACGTTTAAGTGTTGTTTATGTAAAGTACATCGATTAATAATCTGATTGGAGCAAATTATAGGAATTTATTAAATTTTAAACATTCAGGTTCCCACCTAATAAAAGGTCCTTCGCCGATATGATGTTCCAACGAATTTATCCCTATATAAAAAGTAACACTAAATTTGTTGCACGTCTTATAAATACCACTTATCTCGGTGTAAGGTCAAATTCATGAAGATTGTACTATAGCCCCTTGTTTTAAATTCGTGACTACTCTTTCCTAAATTATTGGTATGTATTTGTACATGAAGAGATCAATATACCAACACACGAAGAGGTCATGAGATACAGTTGATTTGTAGCACGATCAAACTAGAGTCTAGACATCCTTAGATTCTAAGTTTCTAATCAACCGCCCGATATAATGAATATCTCACAAAACTGTCTCCTGAAGTTCTGTTTTTCTGCCCAAACCGATCCTTGATGAGTGAACGACCAACACCTGAGCGTTGCTTGTTTTTCCCCATGAGGAAATATTCTACAAAAACAAATGCACGTGTTGTGCAATATTTTTATGCTTTTATCATAAAGGCCGCCATGTTGTGACGTATTGACTTTTTAAAGGTTACAAGTCACTAAACTACTTTTCGTGCGTTGGCCGAGTAGCTATTAACGCGGGCGGGCAACCGAACGATACAACGAATTATCTTGAATTTGGTACTTCGTACGTAGTACGAATCAAATAGTAAACGAGATTTGTAATGTGTAAATAATCGAATTCTACTGTATTTATGACACAAAGCCACAACAATGCTCTCGGCGAAACAACGAGGCGAAAGAAGAATAGACAAGCTAATAAGCTGGAGCTCTTCATTTTGCAGTGAACCATTTTCCCCTCTTTTGTGCGTTTTGTGGTATATAAAGACTTGTTAATTATATAGTTTATTACACAGTATTTATAAATAAAAAACATATTTGAGTCGAATTTTAGGATATCTGTATGGAAATCAAAACATGAGGGAACAAAACACGGTAACCTAAATATAAATTGACAAATTACAGGTCTGGAAATCGAACTGGGCAACGTGTTCTTTTTCTTTACTTATTAACGTGCACTGGAAGACCACAGAACTATACCTGATTTAGGTCTTAGCCCCCACCATACTATGGAAAACATACCTATCACTAGTGAAGGCGAACGCAAACTTCTAGCTAACATAAACCCACATAAAGCCACAGGTCCAGACGAAGTACCATTTTGCCTACTTAAAGAGTTCAGCGATGTTTTAGCACCAATCTTCATCAGATTCTTCAAAGCCTCAATAAACCATGCTCCTGGGTGATTGGAAGCAAGCGCGAGTGGTACCCATCTTCAAGATAGGTGACCACAGCAAGGCAGAGAACTACAGGCCAGTCTCCTGCATACTACTGGAACATATCGTCTGCTGCTCCATCATGTCACACCTAGAGAAGAATAACATCTTACATCACGCACAACATGGAAAACAAGATCATGTGAGAAACAGCTAATACAAACCAGCCAAGACCTTGCAAGTACCATAGATTCCGCAGGCCAGACAGAATGTCATGCTGCTAGATTTTTCTAAATAATTCGACAAGGTCCCGCATCTCCGGTTACTCCGAAGAGCGGAATTCTACGGCGTGAGGGACAACATTCACCACTGGATCATGGACATTATAAAAATCGATCAAGCTGTAAACCTTGAGGGTTCAACATCAAACACTGCACCAGTAGAATCCGGCGTACCACACGGCAGTGTCCTTGGCCCACTTCTCTTTCTTCTATTCATTTATGACTTGCCTAACTACGTTTCCCCCACCACAGCTGTTCGACTCTTCGCAGATGATTGTGCTCCCTGTAGAAGAATCAAGACAGGTTCTAATGCCTGTGCTTTACAAGAAGACCTTAACCAGTTACAGAAATGGGCAGATATTTGGCAAATGGAATTCCACCCATAGAAATGCCAAGTACTCCATGTATGGCACCAACAAAAGGAGCCCCAAACATGTACCATACAACATCCACGGCCACACCCTTGAAGTAACCCCATCAACAAAGTACCTCGTAATTAACAGGCAAAATAGCTTTAACCGGATAAAATCACATCAATCTTATCAGCAAGAAAGCAGAATTCACTAGAGCATTCATTCAGAGAAACATGTACAAAAGCCCTAAAAAGACCAAGGAGCTATGTTATACAACCCTAATCAGACCTCTACTAGAATATGCCCCTACTATCTGGGATCCTCATACACAAGCAGACATCAAGAAGCTGGAGATGACCCAACACCGGTCAGCCCGTATGGTTTTCGCAGGCTACAAAAGAACTAGCAGTGTGACGAAAATGCTCAATCAACTTCAGTGGATTCCACAACAAGAGAGAAGAGCACAAGCCAAGGTCATCATGGTGTACAGGATTGTACACCAACTGGTGGAGATCCCCCGCAGTATGCTCACTGTCACTCTATCTGCCAGAGGACACAACATGACCTTCCTTATACCGTTCGCTGGGACCCTCACATACCAGAAGGCATTTTTTCCCGGATACCACCAGACTATGGAACAGACTTCCCCAGACAACAGTGAGTTGCCCCACCATCGACAGATTCAGTGTGGAGGTCCAGTCTGTCGCTCTCCGTTAAGCAGAATTGGCGATTTTTTAACTGCACTGTAAATAGTAATTTTAAATTGGGAACTGTAAATAAAACATGCGCCAGTACGAGTATATGCCAGATGGACAATCTGTACTTTATTAGAAAAAGAAGAAGACTGGATTTCATTGGACTAGGGCTAAAACATTACATTTCTTAAACATCAAAACACCTTTTACTTGTGATTAAACATCGACGAACCTTTTCACAGCATAAAACAACAAACCGTGTTTGCGCTTTGCAGGCAATTATTGCACGTCGATACTATTTTTGCTATTCGTTAATGTTTGCATAGGTTTTAAACATACTTGTATTTAAATCTTGAGAGATTTGACACGACAGTGTTTTACTGCAGATCGAGGTCTGAACAAAATATTGGCAAACTAATTGGTTCGCCGCGATCGAAGCCCTGCCATAGAAATTGATAAATCTATAGCTGACAAATGTAGCCAACTACATAGTACATGTACATAATCATGTTATTAAAGTTAGTTATGCAAAACAGTTTTAAAGATTTGTATTGGCAAAATTTTTAGAAAAAAAGTAAATACAAATTATCACACACACACGCACGCGCGCGCACACACGCACGCACACACACACACCACACGCGCGCACGCACGCACGCACGCTCTCACACACACATACACATATATGCACTAATCGACCATATATATACGCTGTTGCATTAATGCTGATAATAAGATTATAAAATAACAATTTTCATATGGATATAAAACACTCAAACTATATTTTCCTCGTTCTTGTTGAAAACGGCAATTTGATGTACCAGTACTTCCTTTGACCGTATAGATCTGCATAAATTGGAATAAAATGTCAATTATTATCACCATATAGGACTACAACGAATAGTTTGTTCATTTAGCCGAGTACAAAATATTATATACTTCTATGAAAACGGGTAATAACACCATAATTATTACCATGTGAGTTGACAGTTTTATATCATTTCATAATTTTCTGAAAATAGATATCAGACAAAGTAATTTTTCTATAAACTCGTCACGCGTCACACAAAGATTGCAAGTTATCAAGATACTTCATGTATGTAAATATCTGCACATGTACTACTACCAGTACAATATACATGTACACTTTTCAGAAAATGGTTCGGCTATCAGTATTATCTTCACTGTCTACGTAACTTGATAAGACCCAAAAAGGCCATATCATATACACAGTTGTTATGCTACGTCGTTCATACCAGAGACCGCGTGCACGCAACCATGCAGTTGAGCCTGATTTTCGCAAAGTAAAAACAACAAAGCGCTCACAGAATTCTGGATCAATATACTTTTGGCGAATACGTACTTACAAAAGAATGAACTCACACATGGGTACATATTCTGTCTGATTTGACGATTTTTATCAATTATTTAATGTTTACGGGGGGGTATTTCATCTTGATAAACAGAATGATATTTCCATACATAGAAAATGCTGATTTTAAGGTTTAAGATAACATAAGATATTATCTTTAAGAAATAAATGAAAATATTTATCGTTGTTTATCGACCAATAAACAACGATTTGGAATTCTGATGCGTAGGAATAAAACCACGAGGGCGTTAACCCGAATGGTTTAATACCCACGTTACAGAACGACAAAGAGTTGTTTATTGGCCAGTAAACGACGATAATGCGAAAATTATTTGATTCTAACATGATTTGACAAATATTTTTGCAATTGTAATGAGACCTACATTTTATAATGCTCCGCTCATAATCGGGACTACATTTTGCGTTGTTTATTAAGTAGTTTAACAACGATAATTTAGTTCTTTGTCAATAGAAAAATTAGCGAGTATAATGTTAAAATATTAGATATTATCTTATAAGATATTTCTGGTATACGGCTCCAGAGCAATAAATCGTTTATTGAATGTAAAACTTAGTCCTCGAACATTTGGATTGACCCTCGTATAATATCCTGTCTTGATATCAAATCTTTTGTTTTATTTTACAACAAGGTACGTTAACCTAAACATTTTATGGACAGACCTATTTTAATTGGGCCATACTTTTGTATCAATTACATGTTTTATAGATATTAGATAGGCAGACAAAAGCTTATTATGATATGCAGGTATTTGGTTAAATATTACGGTGATCCGTTAAAATCATAATCTTAATAAATATCGTATTTTAAGACTTGGCCTACACTATTTTGAAATACAAATGCTCTATTATATCATAGTCTAATTTTCCATGTGGTCGCAAAACCTTTAATTTCAAGAACGTTTTCGTGAAAATAATAATTAGACAAAACGTGCCCTCTTCTGCAAATCTGAGTTTTATCCGCGAAATACATGTATATACAGTTATTGGGAAAAAAATAATGAAAAGTTAAACCATTCCGGCAAAGTACTTTTTTCATAAAAATCGGCAAACTTTCTAAAAAATAGTTTGCCTTTCACACACAGATATATTCGATCTTTAAATAGTTATCGTGTGCATTTCAAGGCACTAGAGTAACGTGAACATGTCCGTTTAATAGGTGACTGTAAAGGGGCCCATACACTGTCAATAAAATGGTCAATAATGTGGTCAATGCGTTGAAATGACAATTATATTGAAGTGTGTGGGCTATATTGAAGATTGATGCAATATATTGAGAAAAAATAGAAATCGCAGATATGTATTTAGAGCCTGTCAATAATATGGCTAAATGTTATTATATATCAATATTATGATGCAATATTTAATATTTGGGATAAAAAAACCTTCCAATGCGGCTATTAACTGATGCACTAAAGTACTTTTCTTTCGCGTTTAATGTGTTATCATCTGCTGTTGTTGTTTTAAACCACCCTCTGCTTCCCTAGAACAAGTTTTTATAGGTACCTGAATTTTGCCAAGCACAGCGACATAAAACTACAACAGGATCCATCATTGCCAGACCAGCGTTCAAATCACAAATGAGACAAATATTGAGTAAAATAATTGAACAGTGCACAAAATAAATGGCACCAAATAAATATCAATTTTATTGAATTAAAAAAATTGCCTATGATTAATTTATGAATACTGAATTGTGTATTTCACTGTGCTTTCAACACACGTGGCCTCTTGTACATGATTTTGCAGATGAAGGGATTAAAATCAGCGGCGTGCAAAAAAACGAATTTAAGTATATGCACACTAAAAGGTTCAACTTTATTCAAAGCTTCGTAAACACTAAACAGCTATGGACTATGTTAAACAAACATTATTTTTCAGATCTAAATATCACACAATGTATTCGTGCTGATTATATGTCGTTCCAAACTTATTTCCATGCCGTTTCCCCCGTATATTTTATAAACTTACTGGTGTGTATGTGCTACGATTTATACGCACGCGTGTATAGGAGTATGGCTAGTTACGCCCCTCAATACCTTGTGCAAATCGTGCTTACCAGTGCAAATCGTGTGTAATATGTCCCATACGGGACTCCTAAGTTATATTGAAGCGCAGTTTTATTTTCGATTTGAATTTTCAGATAACGAATTGCCGACAATCACGCTTGTCATTTATGCAGTGGTTATCGACAAAGGTAGGTGTTATTTCAAAATTGTTATTCTTTTTGGGTGTTTTGCGTTTTGTAATTAGAAAAACATGAAATAAATCTCGGTATTTAAACTTAGAATTGAAGTAAATCGTGTTAATTAACTTAAGCAATATCAGTGTCGTGATATGCACGTACGCACGTGCGTATACTTGATTAAAATTTCGAACATTTTAAAACTTCCAAACTTCTGTAAGGCGCAAAAAAATATGTTTGTTTCAGGTAACATGCCCTAAAAAATTAGGGTAGGTAGGTCGGGATTATTTTATTTTATTTTTTTTGGTAAATGGTCAACTTGAAGATTCTACAACTGAATAAATATTCAAAACATATCAGTAATATCCTTAAACATTGTTTATAGGTGGATACTATCAAAACAAAACACTTATTTATCCAAAACACATTTAATTATTGAAAAAGGTAAATCAAACAAAAATCAATCTGACAAACCCAATAAAATGTTCTAGGGTCGGGGCATTTTTTTAGGGTAGGTCGAGTTACCTGAAACAAACATATTTTTTGTTTACGCCTAAAGGGACTTGTTCACAGATTTTCGTGTTTTTGAAAAAAAAAGTTATTTAATGTTCTAAGTGCAAAAACTCAAGCAATAAGACTAACCAAAAACAAATATTATATAAAGAAAAAAATTAAGGCAACAAAAAATGATTTGTTTGTTTCCGCTTACATTTTTTTCTGTAACTTTTTTCTTCGCCGCATATTCACCACACAGTTTAAGTATATTGGACTGTATGTAAAATGTTGGGGGTGGGGGGGTGGGAGGGGTGGGGTCAGTAAAGCGGAAACCAACAACGTTTTTTTTTACGCCTTATAACAAAATTTTGCCTTTGCCAGAACTCAAACACTTTCTAAATTATTATCCATTTCATAAACAACACTATATTTGCAATATATTTCTTTGTCAGTAGTATTATTTCTCTTGTTTATATATATTATGTATTTATCTTTTTTCGGAAAACAAGAGAAAATAGTCAGTTCACCAATCTGTAAACAGGTCCCTTTAACATGAAAAATACGTCACTGGTGTAAGGTCTGTATTAAAAAATCTGCATATGTGTATATGTCAAAAGGATTAAAATAATGTTTTACTGTAAAATAAATGTCGTGTTGGAAACGAAAAACATTACTAGAAGCAGGCACGGGATATTAAGTTAGAGGGTGCGGAAATACTAAGTAACTGCCAACAACTGCTGTTGTCTCTTACATGTTCAGATACATGTATCGGGATGATGCAATAGCATTAATACGGAACAATTTAACGAAAATACCCAGAATGGGTAAATACATTTGCAATATATTGATTGCAGAACACGTTATTGCAACGAAATGCAATAGTTTCAGTTATTGTAAGGATTAAAATTGCGAATTTGGACAATTTTCTAAGAAAATTTCGAACCTTTTTAGATAAACAAATTACTATTTTGAGCTCACCTTTTCAAAGTAAAAAAGTCCAGCTATTGTCATTGCTCTGTTGTCTGCGTCTGCATCAAATTTGATCCATTTGAAACTTTAAATACTGGCTCACTAGGGTTAACCATTACAACATGGCAGGTAACTCTGTCCTTTGTATTTCCAGAGTTATCTGCCCTTGTTTGGTCTTACAACTTAGAATATTTTGTTATTTATTTTGATAAATATCGAAAGTTTAAGATTGCATGAATAGTCTCCCTCGTAATATTATTGGCATTTGAATACATGTAGATGCGGGAAATGAAATACCTCCCTATAAGGAAGTTGGAAATTAAATAATGTAATTAGTTTCCTGCTTGTCTTATTTACGAGATGTGCAACAAATTTAGTTCTGTAACTTTTAATAAAAAGTAGCTCAATAATCGCCCAGCCGTAACAAGTTATGCTAGTCTCCTTATACATGTAGAGGTTTATATTTGAGTTAAAGGGACAATACGCTAAAGTCTTATAAAAATGCACATACAAAATGCATTATAATAAGCAAATGATGTAAACCGTTTTATCATCATGTAAACGGTGTATCATATATAAAATCAAAATAATGCATAGAGAGCAGAGCAAGTGTTATGTTATACATGTAATTGGATCTGTTTCAAATTCTGAACATCTTAAACCGATGTATTGTATTTATTGTATAAAGAATAAAGTGGAAAATCAACACTCAGTTTCACAAACATGTTTTTATGCCCCCACACAGTGGGAGGCATTAAGCATTGCACTTGTCTGTATGTCTGTACATAGACGTCCTGAAATTTTGTGGACTCAACTGCTCTTTCTGCTTTGCGGATTTTGCACAAACTTTCACATCTGAAGGACCTTAATGTGCAGGTGATTGTAAAGGAAGGAATTTTGGCTGCGACCAATTTTGGCAGGAATATCGCCCTTTGTCATTTTGTCCATGCCCTTTGTCTTTGTCCATGCCCTTTGTCATTTTGTCCATGCCCTTTGTCTTTGTCCATGCCCATTGTCATTTTGTCCATGCCCTTTGTCATTTTGTCCATGCCCTTTGTCATTTTGTCCATGCCCTTTGTCATTTTGTCCATGCCCTTTGTCTTTGTCCATGCCCTTTGTCATTTTGTCCATGCCCTTTGTCTTTGTCCAAACATGTGTCATGGGGGAATCCATGTCTGTGACACATTTAGTTATAATTTTGCATTATTTGAAATAAAAATGCAATTTTGCAGCTATTTCCTTATACGTAAAATTTATTTAACATTTTTTAAGGAAAGCTTTCTAAGCGTGATAACAGGTATTGGACGTGTTACTATGATAATTATGTGTTTAAACTGTTTTTAATGAGAAATACTTATGAAATTACGAAAAATAATGTTTGTTTCAGGTTACCTGACCTACCCTAAAAAAATGCCCTGACTCTAGAACATTTTATTGGGGTTGTCAGATATTTTTTTGTTTTATTTCTGTTTTTCACTTATTTAAGGTTTTTTGGTTAAATAAGTGTTTAGTTATTATAGAATCCACTTTAAAACAATGTTTAAGGATATTACAGATATGTTTTGAATAATAATTTAGTTTTAGAATTTCGAATTTTCAAGTGGACCATTTACTAAAAAAAGTATACACATTTTTTTTATGCCCTATCATGGCAATGGACCAAATACAGTAAGTGCGCTTTTGTTCATTAATTTATCACGGTTAAAACACGGGCGGTCCCAGGATTTCGGGTCAGGGGGTGTAAACTTTTGACTGTACAGTCAGTATGTTATCTGTAGATCTGCAATGATCAGCTACAGATCCGTATCGAAGATATAAAATATTTGTTGCACATCATCATCGTCATCATCATTATCATCGTCATCATCATCATTTTGTTTGATATGCCTGTCCACTAAATACGTACTTGACATTCAATTTTATACATATTGGGAACATTTTTAAACATGTAAAATCCGTAGCTGACTACTTTCAAACATATACGCATGAAGAATTATTTGTATTATTCATTTACCGAAGTGTAATGGTCTCTTTCCGAAGTAATTAAATAACTTACATGTTCACATACATGCTCATCAATGTTCTACATATGTGCTATGCACTTTTGTTTCATCGAACGGTCAGACAGGCGAACATGTTTTACACAAAATATTGTGAAAAATACTCGTATGATTGCGTTTTGAACTAATAAGGCAAGTGATGCCGACTTTGTCAATTTCGCTGATATATGGTGTTGGAAAAATATGAAATCGCCAGGAATTGGAGCTATCGTTGTGGACATCCCTCTACTTTAACACATTATATCTTTCTTATAAATGCATAAAACAATATGAAGCTTGGTGTGATTGCTAACTGGACATTGAACAAAAGTGGGTCGATTTTGATTTTGGGAACTAAACTATTAATTGAGACAAAATTGATTAAACTCGAAAGTATTCATTGATTTGACTTGAATTTCGGCTTTAAATCATACTTATTCGAAAAGTATAAATGTCTTTTATGTGGTATCCTGTGCCAATGATGTATTGCATCTTACATCTTTATACAATAATAATATATGAATTTATAAAAGAAAACAATATCATTCACAAATAAAGGTATATACCCATTGTCTATAGTTCATAGTTTTCCCCTTAAATTTTGGCTCGGGTTTAATCCATATGTACGTAAAAAATCGGGGTAGGCTAGGTCGGGTATGTTTGACTAAGTTAATGTGTATATTAAAAAACAAAAGTGAGCGAGCGAAAAAATAGCATAATTTATCCAGTTTTGACTGTTTTATATATGCCCATATATGTATGGTCCGGGAGTTTTAGGGATCCACTAGTGAAACAACTATGAAATAGAGTTGAAATAATGTTTAAAATAAACAACAATTGTTCTTGTTTCACTGTATTTGATACGTTTCAGGTGCATAATGTACACACTGATGTGATGAGTTAACACAACAATGGGTTAACACCATGGGTAAGTACCTAAACAGGTATTATGGGGGCATATAGTATATCTTATGTGGAGCATCACTAAAAACAAAAATATAAGAATATAAGATAGTTTGGGATGAAACTTGATTTGTAAGTAATTATGAATGGTGTTGAGCTAAAATGCATTGTGTAAGAAACACAACTCTTGTCTTCAATATGTATAGCATTATTGCCCTTTTTTTTGCAGACATAATCATTACTACTACTGATGAAATAATTCAAATAAAACAGGTAGAGAAAGTGCAAAGCAGTTAACTCAAAAAAGATTATGACAGGAATGACTATTTCATATATCACAGCCATTTTCTGACTTTTTGGGAAAAAGTACCAGGTTTGAAATCTGGAATTTCCAACGTAAAACTTGCCAAATTAGGAAAAATATTTAGATATGTATATAACTTTATTTCCTCCATATACACGAATCTTCATATCAGTATCAATTATTATTGGTTTGTTGATAAAATTGCGGTATAATTGTCAACATGTCATTGGGAGTGTTTCATTACATGCTAAATAGTTCTTAAAATATTTCTTGATATAATTTCCTTCATTATTATTATAGATGTCAAACCAAATTCTGTACCTTAGGGGAATTTAAACCAAATTCTGTACCTTAGGGGAATTTATTTTTGAATTGTGGAAAACAGCCATAATATTCTTTGGGAATGGGTCAGATAGAACTTTTTTTCGTTAAGGTCCACTTTTATTAAAAACAATTTAATATGACAATAAAATAACTGTATTGATTTTTAATAGATTTATGGCCCTTTTTTCCCCTTTTTTTCAAAATGCCCTGAATGTTTTCATTGACGAGTACATATATATTCTCAGTGCCCTGAATGAACCTTCATTGACAAGTACATGTAAATTGCTCTCAATGCCCTGAATGAACCTTCATTGACAAGTACATGTAATTGTTCTCAATGCCCTGAATGAACCTTCATTGACAAGAACATATAATTGTTCTCAATGCCCTGATGTCCCTGTGGGTCAAATGCATGTGTTTTCTCAATGGAATGAATTCCTTCATTGTCAAGTACATGTATGTTGTTAATTTATTAAATGTGTTCCTAGTCTTTGATTCGTTAGTAAATGTAATTATGTTTTCAATGCCATAATAGTCTCAATTGTCTTTCCATGACATGCACGTTTGAAATGCCTTAAAATCTCCCCTTGACAAGTGCATGTATGTTCTCTATGCCTTTAAATCTCCTCTTGACAAGTATATGTATGTTTCCATTGCCTTAAAATCATCTCTTGACAATAACATATATGTTTAGAATGCCTACAAATCTCCCCTGGACATGTACAATGTTCTCAATGCCTTAAGATCTCCTATTGACTAGTACATGTGTGTTCTTAATACCTTGACATCTCTTTTGACAAGTACATGTGTGTTCTTAATGTCTGAAACTCTTCTCTTAAAAAGTACATGTATGTTCTCAATGCCTTAAAATCTCCCATGGACGAGGACATACATGTTCGCTATGGCTTCACATCATTTCTCGATGAGCACTGTATTTCTTAATGCGTTGAAATCCACTTATTTTTTTTAAAACTCCAGTTGACTCGGATTCTGAATCTGATGCGGAGTACGCAGGCATAGAGCAGCCCCCAATAATCCATCAGCTGAGGAGGATCCTGGATGAGTACAGGAATGATGTGCAGATCATCAAGGTAAGCTACCTTGATAGCCAAACTCCTTGCACTGGTTATATCCCCATTGGTACTCTTCAGTTATCACTGCCACGGGTGTTAAAAAACTTACAGATTTGGAAGTTTTCAGGGGAGACAATTATGAGGAGATTGAAGATTTATTTTTTACAAAATTTAGAGTTTATCATTATTATATTATAACAATTACACAGACATGTTGCATTATTGGTCCAGGATATAATATTACGAGTTAAAATTTAAAAAAAAAAGAAAAAAAAAGAAAGAAAAAAGTAAATATAACAACGCAAGAATTTTACGTTGTCCACCTGTTTATCATGTACTTGTCCACAATTTTATTTTGCGCCAAGTGTTTGCCTATTTCACATGGAACTTCATGGAGGCAGGGATTTTAAATTGAGCTATGCTCGGAGCCAGGAACAACATGCACTCACTGGCCTGTATTACATCTGGTATAATCTCATGATGAAAGTACTCATATTATCGACATTGATATGGTCAAGTCCAGAACTGATTATGCATGTATAATTATTCTTGTATAGTTCAGACACATTAACCTGAAATTCCTGAATTTAGTTAGCATAAATTAAGCACTCAAACTGTTCCGTATATTTATACTTTTATTTTATTATTGAATAATTATGTTTCACAAGTTTAATAATAATATTACAGTATTTTTAGTGGGATACTGACTTTCATTGAATTAACTTGATTCCGTTACAGAAACTAATATATGCATTGTAAAATAATTTTGTTAGCTCAATTTTTCAAGGAAAAAAATCCAGATATTGTCATCGCTCTTTTGTCGTAGTCAGCGTCTGCGTTGGTTAAGTGTTTTGATTAAGTGTTTTATCAAGTTTTTTGTCAGAGTCCATTTCTCAAAAACTATGAAAGATATCCTTTTGAAACTTTCAATACTTGTTCCCTATCAAAGGAGGAATTTATTAAAACAATGCTGGTAATCCTGTGATTTGTATTTTCGGAGTTATCTGCCCTTGTTTAGACTTACAACTCAGCCTATTTTTTTTTAAATATAAAAATTTCTAAATAACTATCAAAGACATAAAATTGAAACTCAAGATATTTGTTTATGGTGCTGACCCCATTCTGCAGACATGAGGAGGTAACTCTTTCAAAGATTGTGTTGGAGTTATTACCCTTTTTTCAACTTTTGCTTTAGGTCAACTTTCTTAATACCTGTATGAGGTTTTGACTTGAAACTCAAAGTACTTGATCACAGTGATGAAATTATTCTGTAGACAAAAGGAGGTAACTCTACCAATGATTTCATTTGAGTAACTGCCCTTTTTTCAACTTTTCACATTTTTGCTTTAGGTCAAATTTCATAATAACTATATGATGTATTGACTTGCAACTCAAAATAATTGATTACAGTTATGAACCCATTCTGTAGACAAAATGAGGTTACTATATCAAGGATTTTGGTGGAGTTATTGCCTTTTTTCAACTTTGAATTTTTACTTTGGTTCAACATTCTCAGTATCTATGAGAGGTACTGACTTGAAATTCAGCATACTTCATCACGGTGATGAACCCATTCTGAAAACAAAGGACAACCAGTGACCCCCTTAGCAATCGGTGACTTCCCTAGCAACAGTTCATTTCCGTAGCAATCCATGACTCCAAAGCAACAAGTGACTTCCTTGGCAACCAATGTCTACATAAGCAACAACTAACTCACCTTAGCTACAAGGTTCTACCCGTAGCAACACTTGATTTCATTAGTAACCCTTAACTTCCTTAGCAACTAGTAAATTACTTCCTTGGCAATGAGTGACTTTTTGGCAACAACTTACTCCCCATAGCAACCAGTCACTTCCTTAGTAACCAGTTATTACCCCTATCAACACTTGATTTCCTTAGCAACCCATGACTTCCTAAGCAACTGGTGACTTTCTTGGTAACCAATGACTTCTTTAGCAACAGCTTACTCCCCTTATTAAGCTTTGCGACCTTCGACATACTTAGCAACCACTAACTTCCTCTAGCAATAGGTTATATCCTTAGCAACCCATGACTTCCTTAGAAACGAATTACTTCATTGGTAACCAATGACTTTTTTAGCAACATTTTACTCACCTTGGCATACAGTGACTTCCCCAAGTAACAGTTGATTTCCTTTTCAACTTACTTATTTTAACTTGAATAGTTGAAGTATCAATGGTTTTGTATAACTGTTATTTACAACCCCGGGAACTATCAAATACGAGAAGGTTGAGCATTCAGCACCCGTAGGCACTGCTCTTCTTTCCTTATATAGCATATCAGGGTCCTTTCGCTTCTGACACTCCTTACATAATAAGCCAGTGGAGTGATGCAGGCACTTGTGTGCCTCTTTTAAATTTTGAGCTTTTGTGGTCATGCGATCTTGGGATGATATTCCAACGAGCATAAGCATCTGTGTCAAAGGTGAATTTGGGGGTATTAATCACCTTTAGTGATAGCTCTAGTTGTAGATGTATTTTGCACTTTGACATAGCATGTAAGATCATTAGTAACATTTAATTGATGATTTTTAGGAACTGGTACAAAATGCAGATGATGCAGGGGCTACAGAGCTGAAGGTTTTGTACCAGGGCGACACTTTCAACAATGTGGATGGAGGCAAAAAAGCAAGATTTAGGAAGTTCTTTCAGGTATTTTTTTTTTAAATACGTTTTTTTGTATCCACTGAAAAATATAAGAATTCAATCTGCAATTAATGATCCATAATCCTGTTCATGTATATTTTATGGTGTTTTTTGTGCTTGGTATATGGAGTCATACAATGAAAGGAATCATTTCTTGACTAACAACAACATATATTTAAAATCTGAAAGTACAAAAAGAACTTTCAATGTGTTTGTTTTAAAATATATACATATTAGCTGGTCCGTTAAGGAAAAAACTATTGTCATCACTTGATCGTCATTGGCGTCGGCATTGGCTTTTTGGTTAAGTTTTTCTTTTAGGTCCTCTTTTCTTGAAAACTATATGACCTTCATCTTTTATACTTATTCAGCATGATAAGGTGAGCTTATAGGACAAGAACCACAACTCTGGGATGGATTTTGATTGAATTAAGGCCATTTTTGACAAACTGAGTATGTCATTAGGGTGCACTTTCCTGACCAAGTATTCAAACTACAGCCTTTAGACTTAATACTTAGTACAGTCGACTCCTGATGGCTCGAACTCGCTTGTCTCAAATTTCTCATTGGCTCGAAGTTTCTTCGAGGGACCAATGTTTTATTGCTAAATTTGTATTCATATACATTTATATCATTTGGCTTGAATTCGCGAAGTTTAAATTTTCGGATGGCTCGAAGTGTTTGTCACGGTCCCAAAACAGTTTTCACTCAGTTAATTGTTTGTTTGGCTTGAACACGCTTAGGTCGCACAGAGTTATTAATAGATTAGATGCGATTGATAACTGTTAAGTGTTGAGAGAATGCAATAATTGATTTCACAGCTTTTATAAACTAAATTAAATAACATATATAAATAAATGTTTTAAAACAAAATAATTGTCTGAAGTCTGTAAATAACCTTTATAGGTACCTGAAATCTCTTCAATGAGCGATTTGAAAATAAGGCAGGCGCATTACTGTCCGTACTTGTATAAGTACCCATTCTGGAGCTCCGTTTAGCTTGAAGTTTCAATGGCTTGAAGTTTTCTTGCCGGTCCCTCTGACTTCGAGCCATCTGGAGTCAACTGTACTTATTACTGATTTTAATTTGTTTTGAAGCCAGTGGCAACTCTTAATCTTAGGATGTTCAACAGACTAGGGAAAAGCACCGGTTGTCAGTGTCCTTGTTACACTTCTTTGTTAAAAAATCACCCTCACTTTTGAATGATTTCGAATCTTTGATAAAATATGTTACATTAATAATAACTATTCTTTCTTTACTATATATATATAGCATTTAAGTGAAATGAGGGGTTATGCCCCTTTAAGTTGGATTAACATCAATTTAAAAATGACCTGTACATTTTAGGCTCCAGCTCTAGTGTTCTACAACAATGCTGAGTTCACAGAGGTGGACTGGAAAGGTATACGTCAGATTTACAGCAGCAACAAGGCTGATGATCCAATGAAAATTGGGAAATTTGGTTTGGGCTTCAAGTCCGTGTTTCATCTTACAGGTAAGCTATTTTATGAAATAGTCTATTTTGAAACAAGAAGTATTTGATATTTATGCTCTCTGAAAGAATCATATGAATCAAATTAATTGAAACTTTATGTGCAGCATCCCTACAAAGAGGACATGCAATATTGTTAGGTCGTTCCGGTCTGATAATTTTCCAGGGAGTTTTTAATGCCCATGAACGAGGGCATAAAGTTGTGGCCCTGTCCGTCCGTTCGTCGGTGGGTGGGTGAGTGGTCAAGAATTTTCGTTTCCGCTCTATAACTTCTAAACGCCTGGCAGGATTTAAATATTACTTGAGATTATTATTCCCCATAACCATATCAATGTGTCGCATATAACGCCCATGCTTGTCTGTCAATGGTCAAGGTCACAATTCAAGGTCATATGTCAAGGATTTCCATTCCTGCTCCTTAGCTTCTAAACACCTGCAAGAATTTTAATATTACTTAGATTATTATTCCCATTGACCAGATGATGCATCTCGTTAATCAGGCATTCTCGTATTTTAAAGGTCAAGGTCTCAATTCAAGTTTAAATATCAAATATTTGTCTGGAACATACTTTTTTCTGGCATGGAGGGAAATTCTAATAACTTAGAAATAGAAATGATCTCAAGATCTAATAACTCAAAGAAACTTTGTATGCAGCATCCCTACTAAGAGGATATTCACATATTGTCAGGTCTTTCCTGTCTGGTGATTGTTCAGAGGGTAATTGCTCTTTGATTATTAATTGGCTTTTTGGCTTGTCCGGACTATAATTTGGTCATGGTTGGAGGGTTTCTAAAATTGATTGGCGCAAATCTTTGCCACATAAGAGGGGTGAAGCACTCATGAATCAGGTCCGTAGGTCAAAGGTGAAGGTCACACTTAGAGGTCAACGGTCAAAATTGGACTTTTGCTTGTTCGAATTTCAATTAACTCATCACAAATGTTTGCCTTAATGCGACGGAATAACACAAACATGAACCAGGAATGTAGGTCAAAGTTAAAGGTCATACTAACTTAAAGGTCAAAGGTCAAAATTGGCCTTGTAGCTCAACTATAAGAAGAATAGGTGAGCTTTCCAACTACCCCTGGCGTCGGCGTCCGCGTCTGAATTATTTTTTTTTAGCTCACCTAATGGTGAACATTTGTAGGTTCGCCTTTTGTCCGTCGTGTATCGTCCGTCATGCGTTGTCCGTTGTGTGTCAACATTTTCATTCAAAGAAAATCTCCTCCTAAACCGAAAGGATGATTTTCACCAAACTTCATAGGAATGATCCTTGGGTCACTCTCTTTCAAAATTGTTCAAATCGTTCCGGTCCACTGCATATATAGGTCACAAGAGCTAAAATAGATTTAAAATCTTGTAACTTTAAAAATCTTCTCTGAACCCACAAGGCTAGGAGCTTTCATATTTGATATGTGACATCCTCTAGTGGTCCTTTACAAAGATTGTTCAGGTGATGCCCCTGTGGTCAAAACTGGCCGCACCCGGGGGTCACATGATTTTTATATGTACTTATAGCAAAATGACTTTAAAAATCTTCTCCTTTGAAACTGCAAGGTCCAGAGGTTTCATATTCGGTATGTAACATTGTAAAGTGGTCCTCTACAAAGATTGTTGAAATGATGCCTATGGGGTCAAAACCACACCCCCTGGCTTACATGGTTTATATATACTTAAATAGCAAACTGTACTATTCTTCTGTACAAAGATTGTTCAAATGATGCCCCTGGGGTCAAAACTGGCCACACCCCGGGGGTCATAATTTGTATACAGACTTAAATAAATGACTTTAAAAATCTTCTTTTCTGAAACCGCAAGGCCCAGAGGTTTCATATTTGGTATGTAATGTTATTAAAGTGTCCTCTTCAAAGATTGTTTGAATGATGCCCATGGGATCAAAACTGGCCACACCCCAGGGCTCACATGGTTTATATAGACGTAAATGGCAAAATAATTTTAAAATTCTTCTCCTCTGAAACCACAAGTCCCAGAGGTTTTGTATTTGGTTGGAAACATTGTATAGTGATCCCCTACAAAGATTGCTGAAAAGATGCCCCTGGGGTCAAAACTGCCCACGCCCCGGGGGTCACATGATTTGTATAAACTTAAATAGCAAAATGACTTTTAAATCTTCTCCTCTGAAACTGCAAGACCCAGTGTTTTGTTAACCAAATTTTTCGAAGAAAAAGTTTGGTTATTAGTTTGGCTTAAGTTGCTGTTCGGGCGTGTGATCGGGTGGGCAGCAGGACGTAGCACTTTTCGTTTTGGCTCTCTAACTCGAGAACGAATTGAGCTATTGTAATGAAACTGCATACATAGATAGCTTATAGCGAGGCCTCGCTTAGGATTGCTAATAGGATGGGTGGGGTCAAGGTCAGGGTTACTGTAACTTAAAATAGAAAAAAGGTTTCAGCTCAATAACTTAAGAACGCATCGAGATATTTTAATGAAACTTAGTACAAAGATACCTTACATCGAGACCTCACTTGGGACTGCATATGGGGTGGGTAAGGTCAAGGTCACTGTTACTAAAAAATAGAACAACGGTTTCCGCTAAATATCTTGAGAATGCATTGCGATATTTTAATGAAACTTGATACACATATCTTTTATCGAGACCTCGCTTTGGATTATGTCAAGGTCACTGTTACTCAAAATAAAAAATAAACAGTTTTTGCTCAATAACTTGAGAATGTATTGAGATATTTTAATGAAACGTCATACATAGATATCTTTTATCAAGACTTTGTTATGGATTGCATATCAGTTGGGTGGGGTCAAGGTCACCATTACTAAAAATAGACTTAAAGTTTTTGTGCTGACTTTGATGCATTTTCTTCCAAAAATTTGTTGTTTCCTGGAATTTCCACGTTTCTTGTCATTTTGTATCTCATCAATAGGTGTGTAAAGGTCGAGGGCATCCTCCTCCTCATCGTAATTTGCAAAAAAATACATAAAATTATACAACTAAACCATGTACAATGCATGAAAAAAACAGTCAGATTTGCATTACACTATGTTTGTATACTCCAGTAAAAACCAACAATGACTTGAGCAAAAGCGAAAGAAAGAATCCAATAAACATAGATATGCAGGTGTAAACATTCCTTCAAGTTGTTCAATTTATGATATTACTATTTGTAAAGATTGGCAGAAACATTCTCCATTTGTCAACATCATGTTGATTATTTAATTTCTGTAAAATATTATATTGGATTCTAAAATATTGTTTTGCAACAGAGACAGTTGTATTTTAAGTTTCATTTTGCAACTGTAGATGAACATTTTTGTAATGAGACACACGGTATTCAGTATTGTATCGGATTTACCCTTGTAACAAAGAATAAAGCATTCACAGTTAAGAAAATCTGTTTGTGATACAATTAAAAAAATCCACAATAAATTCATGGATAATTGGACAATGCCCAAAAATATGAACTATTGTTTCTGTACAGTTTCTACAGAAAGTGCATGTATCACTATCAGTATATTTTATTTTAAATAAAAGACTATTAGTTTATAATATTCTGTGAATAATTCTATAGTGTAGCCACTATAAATTCAAGATGCCGGGGGCATAAAAATACCAATATACTGTACTAACCATTATTATACAATCCAGATATAGTAACTGGACAGCAAAGTTTCATCTTTGCTTCTTGGTTTAAAACTGGCATACACGCGAGATTTGATAAAATAAATTAAATTGATGTTGTTTTATGAATACGATGAATTCTGTAAACAATACAACTTTAACCCGAACTATCTTCTTTATCAAGGAGTTATACACTCTGTACATAGATTTCTGAAGACAATTCAGTTAACAGAGAACTATACGTATTTCAAACCGTTTATCCCACCATGCTTACAGAGCATTTTACAACTCTCTAGAGGAAACACAACCCATGTATTCAATTTTAAAAGAAAATGAATCAATACCGTCACGCAAAACTAAGTGGTGTCAAATTTTTGAAAAAATAAAAGACAGTGAGTGACCAATTTTATTTTTAAAATGCCTTTTATAATAACAAATGTTCCGCTTCAATGATATTTCTCAGAGTTAAAGGACTTTGAGATTTTTGAAATTAATATATACTGCATACATTCTTGTCCAGGCTATTTGTCAGCAAATACTGCCCAGAGTTTGATTAATTTATATGGGAAGCTTCATTGCCATGAGGAGGTGTGCATATTAGCAGGATGTGGGCTTCAATGACTTTTCTTAGAGTTATGGGACTTCGAATATTTCTGAAATATAGTATATAGTGTGCAATTCTTGTCCAAGCTATTTCTCAGCAACCACTGGCCAGATTTCAATGAAATTTCATGGAAAGCTTCATTGCCAAGAGGAGGTGTGCATATAAATGGGATGCTCCACTTCAATGATTTTCTTGGGGTTATGGGACTTTGAGCTTTTTGAAATTAGTAAATACTGCATACATTCTTGTCCAGTCTATTTGTCAGCAAATACTGGCCAGATTACAATTTTTGAAATATAGTATATAGTATGCATTTCCTTCTGATTTTTAGTCATTTTAATATCTCTGCCCTTCACATTGCAATTATATGTTTGACAAAGCGCATTAGGGAGCATCCATCAGTTCTACTGATATCCTTGTTATAGTTTGTATACATCACTTATATGACATTTGATTTAATATTTAAAATTACATTATTAATATAATTCTAGATAATAGATCAAGGGTTGCAATGATTTGTCTTTGTAATCATCTGCAATACTTTCAATGGCAGATTAAATCTAAGGGGAAGAACTTTGTACAAACTGGGTTTAACACATCTTAATATATGTTTGATTTCATTCATAATTTATTTATAGTAAGGGGATATTTAAATCATTCGTGTGTAGCATTTGCAACTTAAAACGGAGTTAGATGAGCATGATATTAGGAGAGGAATTCTTACGTGATTGTATTAAAGATATCTACAAAACATGAAATACAGATCTTCTGAAAAATGCATGATAAAACGTGTTTTTATCAAGCAAAATGTCTTATAATTCCCAAGTTAATATATTGATTATCATGTCAGATTAAGTCACCTATGTGACACTAAACAGTCAAATATAAGCTGGTAATGAGTGCCAACTCAACCAATAATTTGGAAAACAAAATTAGTACCATTCAGTACCATTTACCCTTACCATGTTGAAGCCCAAAAATCAAAACTCCGTGTGAGTGGATTTTGGTGGATTTTTCAGTGGTAGTCAATGACATACCATAGAGTGTAAAAACACTAAAAATGCTTTTGTGTCAATTATTTCCTTTTTTGGTATTTCTGACCTTAGGGTTCCTGGACTAATTATTTATTAATAACATACGCATCATTTGTGTCAATTATTTCCTTTTTTTGTATTTCTGACCTTAGGGTCCCTGGACTAATTAATTATTAATAACATACACATCATTTGTGTCAATTATTTTCTTCTTTGGTATTTCTGACCTTAGGGTCCCTGGACTAATTATTTATTAATAACATACGCATCATTTGTGTCAATTATTTCCTTTTTTGGTATTTCTGACCTTAGGGTCCCTGGACTAATTAATTATTAATAACATACACATCATTTGTGTCAATTATTTTCTTCTTTGGTATTTCTGACCTTAGGGTCCCTGGACTAATTATTTATTAATCACATACGCATCATTTGTGTCAATTATTTCCTTTTTTGGTATTTCTGACCATAGGGTCCCAGGACTAATTATTTATTAATAACTTATGCATCATTTGTGTCAATTATTTTCTTTTTTGGTATTTCTGACCATAGGGTCCCAGGACTAATTATTTATTAATAACATTCGCATCATTTGTGTCCATTATTTCCTTTTTTGGTATTTCTAACCATAGGGTCCCTGGACTAATTATTTATTAATAACATACGCATCATTTGTACGGTGCATACATGTATTTGCAAACACACATGTATTAATTCTTGAGTTAAAGTCTATTCTTTATTCTTAAGTCTAAGAATGGGTTGATGAATACGAGCCCGGAGTATTTGCTCCACCATACTACAGTAAATGACCAGTAATTGACTATTAAATGTGACGCCCAGTAATTGACTACAATAAAGACCAGTAATGGTCTACAGAATTATAAAGATGCAACATTTAGCCATGGCTTGATTCGATCGATTTTTATTTCATCTGTAACATCATTTAGTTGAATATTTTGATTCAATTTTCCTTTTACAGGCTTGTTTTTGCGTATTTGTCAGTTCTGACTTTCAAAAGAGTAAAGCATTTTACTTGTTATTATGTGTGCCATTGAATTGGTTACTACATGTATGTACCCTTTATATTAATATAGATTAGAAAAATGGAAAAATTGGTGACATCGTTTAACCACTAGTTCAATATAACAGCAACCTTGATGCCATGATCACTTTGCATGAGTTATCTACACAAACACCATAATTTAATTACCAGGTTTAGGACAGATAATGTATAAATATATAAACATACATACATGTAAATATACATGCATAAATAAATTCAGATCAAAAATGGCTGATTGCATATCGGTAATCGCATCGGACCATTCACAATTGATTGATCGATGTATCGAAAGAATGGTTACAGCTAAATTTATTACTACAATTTAGTATATAAGTTACTTAAACACTGCTCTTGTTTTCACATTCAAATATTAACTTCCTGTGTTTAAAAGAACCAATCAGGAAAGGATTCCTTTCAATATATCTTCACGTTAATAATTATCCAGTAAACCCTCCCTGTATTATTAGTTGGTTCACTTTTATTAAGATAACTAATGTAATACAATTTATATACAAGAGGGCCAAAGTGCCACTGGGTCGCTCACCTACGTTTAGTGAATAATACTGGTTTGTAAAAGTATTAAAGCATGTTCAGAGTTCAAGTAAAAGTTGACAACTGACATTAGTGATGGTCCACTGACATCCATGTTTTTAGCGTATCCAAATAACGTGAAGGAACATGGTGGATTAAAGTCATCCATTAAATAAAGTGAAGGAACGTGGTGGATTAAAGTCACCCATTAAATAACGTGAAGGAACGTGGTGGATTTAAGTCACCCATTAAATTATTTTTTAATTATCCTGCTAGTGGTTATAGAATATTTGCAACGTTTTTATTAAAGCCATATAATGAAACTACTCCCCTGGCAGCCATGTTTTTTTTTAAATCATTAAATAGAAATTTGGTAGAGGCCACCAAAGCAACATTAGTGTGAAATTAATACGAAATCCAACAATTGGTTACTGACAAGAAGATTTTTAAAGTTTTCAGTTCAGCCATATAAGGAAAACGTCCCGTTCCTGGCGGCGATGATTTAGAACATATCAAAATAATGTGAAGTATTTTGCTATAGGGTCACTAAAATATTTGTGTGAAATTATTTCAAAATCCAACCAGGGTTTTTTGATAACAAGATTTTTAAAATTTTCAATATAGCCAAAAAAGGTCCCACCCCCTGTCGGCCATGTCTTTTAAAGTATCAAACTAATTTTAAGTGTTTTGGTAGAGGGTCACTCAAGGAACCTTTGTCTGAAATTATTTTAAAGTTTAACCAGTGGTGACTGACGAGAAGAATTTAGTCTTATAAGTAAAAAAGACCCAGGCCTTTTACACCCATGTTCTTTGACGAATCAAAGTAATTTGAAGCATTTTGGTAGAAGACCACCCAAGGAAAATTCATACCAAGTTTGGTTAATTTCCACCAAGCAGTTTCAGAGGAGATTTTTTTAAGTATATTGTTGACGAAGACGGCGAATGACCAGAATAGCTCACCCTTGAACAGTTTGTGTTCAGGTGAGCTCAAAAGTGAATTTATTTAGCAATAGAATACACAACCCTACAGTTCTGTAAGATCCTGAAACAATTTGTTTACTGCATTGTCTATTATTATTAAAAAAAAATCATACAGTAGTTTCAGTATCCATTTAAACTGGTAACCACACACTAAACTGACATTGGGGTAAGAACAACTAAAATAATGATGAAATCATAGGAATATAATTTTAAGGGAATATGGAGATTAAAATACAAACCATTATTTGTTCTGCTATTCCAATAAACCAGAGTTCTGAAAGAAGTCCTGTATAGTGTGACAGCGACCTCTGAGACACCGAAGGTCAGCACAGTCCATTTTATAAGGGTATCAATGTAATTGCTATTTTAAGTGTCAGTTAATTTCTCATTCATTTTATATATAGTATTCATATAAGGATAAACCGACAACTATCAGCAAAACAAGAATGGTCGAGTGGTATGCACTGAAGATTTTGGTGATGGTGAACCAGGTTTGAATCTGGTCGGAAAGCATTTAAATTTATGTTTAACTGCAATTTATGAAGAGATAATTGTATTTTAGATATATTCTGAGTTCAAAGTTTGTATTTATTTGTATTTTTTTCAAATATCAGTTTCATGACAATAATAGCAATGACAGTGTCATCAGCATTCCATTTACTTCCCGTGTCTGTCACAAAGTCATTAAATATACGAGTATATACTATCTTTATAAATTTGAAAAAACAGTTTCACCAGCAGGATTTGGACTCGTGACCATTTGTTAAATATAACGCGCCGCGCTTTTATTGCCTGAGCCATGAATTCATATTGATAGTAGGAAATATATTCAGACATTCACTGTACCAGGGCAGAGATTTATCATTTCTTTGCAGCTACCTCCATTTTATCTGATTTACCTATTTTTGGGAGAAACCATGAATCTAGAACATGTTCACGTCTCAATGCGTCTCAATGCGCACTGTTTATTTAACACAAATCCATTTATTTTTAAGACATTTAAATATTAATAATTATGCCCCCTTCGAAGAAATGGGGGTATATTGCTTTGCACCTGTCCGTCGGTTGGTCAGTCAGTCAAACGGTCGGTCGTATGGTTGGTCGGTCTGTCCGTAGACCATTTTGTTTCTGCACGATATGTAGAGAACGCTTTGAGCTACGATCATTTAAGTTGGTATACTGGTTACTTGGGTGGAAAGGAAGACGCCTATCGATTTTGATGTCAACAGTTGAAAGGTCAAGGTCACAGGAGCTTGTAACATGAAATTCATTTCCGCACCATATATAGAGAACGCTTTGCCCTATGATCATTGAAGTTGGTATGCTGGTTACATGGGTGGAAAGGAAGATGCCTATCAATTTTGAGGTCAACAGGTCAAAGGTCAAGGTGACAGAGGCTTGTAACATGAAAACTGTTTCCTCTGAGAACGCTTTGACATACGATCATCCAAGTTAGTATGCTGGTTTCTCGGGAGGAAAGGAAGAAGCCTATCGATTTTGAGGTCAACCAGTCAGAGGTCGAGGTCACAGGGGCTTGTAACATGAAAACCATTTCCACACAATATCTAGAGAACGCTTTAACCTAGGATTATATAAATTAGTATGCTAGTTAATCTTGAGGGAAGGAAGACCTCTATCGATTTTGAGATCAAAGGTCAAGGTCACAGGGACTTGTAAAAAAAAACACATTTCCACTTAATAACAGGTGAACCATTGGTACATGGTCCTCAAAATATATAAGTACAATGGTCAGTTTGAGTAGATGACCTATTACATAGTGATAATTACTGAATACTTGGGTCGAGTCATCAAATTTGATAGGAAGAATGCTCTTGCAGAGAAGACAACTCCTATCAAGGTAATGGTTAACATGTCTCAGCTTAGATTTTTCAGAAACAGTACCCTTCTGTGATGAACAAAGGCTGCAAGTCGGGGGGGCAAACATGTTTTACAAACATCTCTCGTTTAAGTGTGTTATGGTAGAGCATCATGGGAAACCTTTTAAATTGATCAAAGCTTATCAAACCACATTTTTTTGTTCATATTACATTTAATCATAATTCTAATTTAAACAGAATTATATCAATTTTGTTAAAATTAAAAATTTGAATGGAACACATGCAATCTATTAGACTTTTAAATATTAAAAAATGTACTGGTATATTACCTTGGTGAAATAAGTTTAATAGTACAAGTCTTGAGTGTGAAACTATTGTAATGCTTCATTAATACTGAATCAGTATTATTAGAAAACAGTCAGTTTCAATGATATTTATTTTACAGAAAAACAAGACATCAAATTATCTGTGTTTTATTTACCTTTATTCACTCTCTTTCTCTCAGATATGTTCTAAGTTCCATAAATGCTAAGAACAGGAATATACAGAAATTGAAATGCAACCATTGATCTCTAAATGATAACGTACAAGCATATGTTGAAATTTGTACTCTTAAATGAACATACCATGGGTTTATTTCCATTTCAAGACTACTAAAATACTGATAATAGATGCAAAGTTCAACAGATGATCAGAAAACAACTTTTCATTTTGCAACTTGAGTAAATGACTAATAAGATACTGACCCAGTAAATGACAAGTAAATGACTATCATCAAGGTCAAGGTCACTAAAATAGAAATATAGTTTCTGCTCAATTTGAAATTGTCACTAACTCGAGAATGACTTGAGATATTGCAATGAAACTTCATATGTAGATACCTTATATCAAGACCTCTTTTGGGATTGTATATGGAATGTTTCGAATGAAGGTCAAGGTCCTTCAATATGGTTTCCACTCAATAACTCCTGAATAAATTGTGATATTGCAATGAAACTTCGCATATAGATACCTTAAATCAAGACCATGCTTGGGATTGCTTCTGTTGTTTGTGGTGGTCGCGTTCAAGGTCACTGTTACTAAAAATAGAAATTTAATTTCTGCACAATAACTCAAGAACAAATTGAGATATTGTAATGAAACTTCATACATACAAAGATACCTTATAGCGAGACCTCGCTTGGGATTGTACATGGGTTGGGTGGGGTCAACGTTAATGTTACAAGTGGGGTTTATTAATCGAAATCCGTTGTTTTTTTTTGTCGTATGTTTTTGTAGTTTTGTAATTATATTCAAGGTTCTTTCATAAAAACGTAATTAATTTAAAGTTTAGAAAACATGTGCTTATTATAAATTATCTTGTGCGTGCATGCATGTATTAATCCGATTTCAGTACATTGACATTACAAACGCACCGTCACAATATGAACAAAACATATATTTTGCCCAAAATAAAATCTCCCCGATTAATGTTCTATCAATAGCGCTTGCTTTGTTTAGGCACTATAGTATCGATCGATGCTTTTTGACACCGACCACATGCTAAGCGTGGTACAGGCTTTCAGATACAAACTACTAGACGATAGATGGCAGTCACATCAAAGATATTTGAAGTAAAAGCGGCATGTATATTTGGATACTTGGCTAATTGGTCATGTCAAGCTGTTTTACTCAGTAGTTTTAGGCAACATTTAAGTGTCATTTTTATCGCCTGTGGGTTTTGACGATTTTTTTTGGTTGTTCAACAAGAGAATAATATTCCAAGGTTCTAAAGCCATATTGTAACGTTAGTAAACAGAATATTATGAATTAGTAACAGACATAATAATATCAATTAAAAACCGATTTTTCCAAAACAAAACTCAAACTGTTCGAATGTTGTTTTTGTAAATTGTCGGACAATAATTATTTTAAGTGTCCGAAAAGTTCGAGTTTTTACAGTATTATTCATTAAACTCAGCTGAGCGACCCAGCCATGTTGGCCCTCTTGTTTCGTTTATATCGAACTTTCATGTAAAGTTCCCTATAAATGAAAGGCCTTAAACGAACAAAATATTGTGCTAGAAAGCATTCAGTGGAAGTGCTGATGTCAAGAACCTCAAAGAACCTTCTATTTTAACGGAATTCCTGCGCAATGTTTAACTTACTACTTTTTAGCTTACCATTTATTCGAGAAAATTAATCTCTTCCTGTGACATGTATTGCTTATATAAGCATAGAAATTTACTTGAATGCAATAGAATAAGAACACTCTTTTGCAGACAATCCATGTATCCTGAGTGGAGACAGGGTCATGTTTATCGATCCTCACCAAGTTAACCCCGGCAAGGTTTGTGTCAGTGTCAAAGTTTGCAAACTGAGAAAGTGGAAACGTCTCGATATCAAGGAGTGTTTGCAGGCGTTTCAAGGCAGGTTTGGTTTTAGTGAGAATACGCTTGATAGTGGGCGGTTTGAGGGGACTTTATTTTGGTTTCCTCTTAGACAATGTGCCTCACGACTGTCTGAAAACATATGCAACGAGGAACAGGTTTTAATGCTTATACGTGCATTTATGGATGAAGCAAAGCGAAGTTTGCTATTTCTGAAAACCATATGTAGCGTGGAAATGTTTGTAAACAAATCCCAACATGAAGGGGATGCTTTTTATTCTAGAACAAGTGAATTTCTCTCTACAATAGCGCGAGGATATGAAAAACCCTTCTTTCTCGTAAAAATTGATAACCATGATGGAAATCTCGTTGGGCAAAAAAAAGAACTTTTAAGAGAACTAGAAGCAGTTGGAAGAACTATTCCTGATCACACGAAAATGTGGGTTTTTAATGTATGGGTCAATTTAATGAAATTTGAAAATTGCCAAGAAGAAAATACTTGTAAGAATTGGATGGTGATAAACTATCTCAAGGGTGAACATGTATCGACGCGTTTTCAAGAACTTTTGTTAGATGATGATATTTGCAATCCTCACTTGGTTGGCCTAGCAGCACCGATTTTGGAAACAGAAACATATGCGCATGACAGTGGACACGTATTTGTTTATCAGCCACTTCCACAGGAGTCCTCTGCAGTGACAGGCTTACCTGTCCACGTGAATGCCTTTTTTGTTCTCAGCCAAAATAGGAGACATATAAGGTGGCCGGATGATGATGACACACAGACATATGACAAAAAAATAGAATGGAACATGAAACTTTTGACAGAAATTCTTCCGGATGCTTATGTTGCCCTCATTACTGAGCTTGCAAATTACAGCGAAAAACGTGAGAACAAAGATATCTTTGTTAGGTCTGTTTACAATGCCATTCCTAACTACGAAACTGTGAGTGACCGTTGGATGTGTCTGGCCAAGGATGTTTTAAAAAATATTCAATCGCAACCCATTTTGTTTACAAAATCAATGAAGTGGACTGATGCATGTGGTGCTCTTTTTATTGACAGAAAGTTGAATGGTTCGTCAGAGACAGTTTGGGAACATGTTGCAAAAGTTTTTATTGAAGAAGCCAAAATGCTTGTTGAAGCGGAACCGCACATTGTCAGATCAATGGAACAAGTGAGATCGGACCGTTTGACGTATGTCGACGCGGCTCTCCTGCGAAACCTGCTTACTGCATATGATGCTTACCAGTCTAAAAACGTTGAAGTGAAAATCGATTTGCTTCTCTTTTTGACTGAAAAAGAGTTAACTCTCATTAAAGGATTACAACTGTTACCACTTGCTGATGGTACGTTCACTGAATTTGACGAAAACATGCCAACTGTGTTTTATGAAGGGAATAATATTGTGTGCTCATTTCCCGAGTTTAGTTCAAGATTTGTTTCTGTAACTTTTAAGGACCTGGACCCCATTTTTGAGAGAATTATTGAGTCTGAGCTCTATCAGGTAAAAAGACTTTCTCCGAAGGATGCCTTTGATCTTATCCGGTGTTCCTTGATTGAACGCAAATCAGAGCATAAACTTAAAGAACACGACCTGTCATGGGTAAATGACATTTGGCAAAATGTTTTGATAAAATGGGAAGATGATTTGAAATACTTTGGTGAATTATCAGTTATTCCGGCTCAAATTTTTGTAAATGGGTTTAATCGCCAACTGGTTTGTCTGAATGACCTGCTCTTATTTGAACCTGCGCCCTCATCTACTGATTTGAATGCTATTTTGACCATGTTGGGAATAAAGGTTGTAAAAAATGAAACAAGTGGAATCCTTGCTAAAGAATCAGTGACAACATTTATTCGTAACAGTAATACTACAGGAATCGCCAACACTATGGAGCAGTTAACCGATGACAATATAATGGCCTTTAACACCCACTCCACCAGTGCTCAGAAGGAATTGTTGTGTAATTTTATTTCATCATTAAATATGACGAACTGTTCTGGCGCTTGTAAGACAAAGTTGTTAAAACTACGTATTTTTAAGTTGGCCAGATCTGTAAATGATTGTCAAGAGAAACATTCCTCGTTAGATTTTGGATATGATATATACGACATCAGTGAATTTGCTGTTGATTTTACAAAAGAAGTGATTCTTGTCAAATCTCAAGGTCTTAGAGCATTCGTGGAGGCATTGGGGTTTCCTGTTTTCCATGAACAAGAATTAATTCTTACTAGCATGGAAAACATTGCACACTACTCGGAATCCGACACACAAACTCTTATGTTTTGGTGTCTTAAATCTCACAGTCAGTTGATACGATCAGATTTGAAAGTTAAAAATAAAGCAAGTGAAATAACATTCTTGACAACAAAAGATGGTCAGACAAAAAGGGCCAGGGATGTCTTTGATCCTGAAGATGTAATTTTACGAAGTATATTTGAGGATGAACCAGTGTTTCCAGTTCTGTGGGAACATGTCCTCAGTTCATCGATGGATGCGTTAAGAAGTATTGGATTAAAGAGTCTTAAAGACACAACTTCCGGAGATATAACACAAACACTGAAAAAAATGAGTGACAACAGCTTTGCTAATGATGTTTCAGAAAGGAAGGCAAAGGCCTTAATGACATATTTGAATGAAAATCACCATTTACTACTTCAAGAATTTGCCGATACGAAATGGGTATTGATAGACACAGTTGATGAGTCATATCCGCAGTGTATTCCAATGAAAAACAGGGATCATAGAATGTCTATTGTAAAACCCTCAGTAGTGAAGTCACTTAAGTTTTCTGAGTTGATTGGATCAGTATGTTTTCTTCACAATTGTTCACAATTTGAAAACCTGGCAAAGTTTTTTCACTGGAATGAAAATCCACACATAGAGACGGTCATTGAACATTTGATGATACTAATAAGCAAATACACGGTTGAACAAAAGGCTGTGTGCTTCAAAATGGTCATAGAAATATACAGATTTCTTTGTGAATACTCAAAAGTCGGAGGTGAAAGCATGAAGATGTTGAAAAATATATGGCATAGTACATTTAAGGGTGAACAAGATTGCTGTATATGGGATGGTCATGGATTTTTACCCTTGGGCGGTGTCTACGTACACCAATCTGGGTCAGATGTTCATTTACCTCGATATATAAAACATCTGCCAGAAGAACTCCAAGCAATGAAAGATCTGTTTTTGGAATTAGGTTGTGTGCCAAAAATGAATCTTGATACATATCTGTTGATTCTAGACAAAATTAAATATAGTGCTGAAAGAGAAAATGACAGTTATGTGGCAGAAGGACTTCACGACTCAATAGCCATTTTAAATAAACTGAAACAGGATTTTGGAAGTGAGCTGCACAATACTGAAGTACGGCAGCGAATATTCTGTCCTGTACAGAATGAAGATAATTCATTGGAATTGCGGAATGTAGAAGTGTGTGTTTTGCAGGAAGCAAATGATTTTCAAGCGCTCAGTTTATATGATGATGAATTGTTTATTATTCATCCAGATGTACCAAAATCGACGGTGGAAGCACTGCACATAAAGTCAGCAAGACAGCTAATGCTATCTGGTGCTGATGCCTTTGAGGAATGGGGCCAAGAAGAGCCACTGACTCGGCGAATTCATGTTTTGCTGGAAGAAGGGTATGTTGACGGCTTCTCTATAGCAAAAGAACTCTTACAGAATGCCGACGATGCAGGTGCAACTAAAGTATGCATACTGTATGATGAACGACAGAACCTTGATTGCCGAGAAAATCTGATAAGCCCAGGTCTTGCACAATTTCAAGGCCCTGCCATATGGGTATACAACGATGCGGAATTCACAGAATGTGACTTTCAAAATATAACTAAGTTAAATGGAGCTACCAAACAGGATGATGCAACAAAAATTGGGAAGTTTGGATTAGGATTTTGTTCAGTGTATAACTTAACCGATGCGCCTTCATTTGTTTCCAGGGACAGCTATGTGATATTTGATCCCCATACACGTTTCCTGGGAACTTCATCCGGTGGGAAATGTCACGGCTTGAGAATTAATTTTGAAAGAAAGCACAATTTAATGATTAGGAAACGTATGAGTCATCAGTTCGAAGTTTTTAACAACATTTTCAATTGCCAAATCACAAATGCAGATCATGTTTATTACAATGGTACATTATTTAGATTACCACTCAGAAGCACAGGAAGTGAGATTAGTAATAAAGTCTATAATCATGAAGAAACTTTGAACCTATTGACGAAGGTGGTTCAGATGGCACCTGACATGTTTCTGTTTAATCAGCATGTAAAAGAGCTTGAAATTTTCCACCTTAACTCAAATTCAACTGAATCTGTTCCGAAACGTGTTTTCCAGGTTGTAAAGAAACTCTCCTGTTTTACAACCATACCGGTAAACCCATCTATTGTTTGTACTGCTTTTGAAAAGAAAAAAACAGGTTCTCTTGCAACTCATCCGTTGAAGATTTTGCAGAATGTTACGATTGAATCACAAACAAACAACTCTGAGCGGCTAGGTCTAACAGACACCAAAAATGAAACTTCCTGGATTGTGTCGTGGGCAACTGGTCGACAAAGCAAAACATTACAGATCACGTCGTCCTTAGACGGTGCGTTACCTCTTGGTTCAATAGCAGTCCCAGTAGCAAATCCGGAAAATGCTGATAGTGCTTTTGCAGATTATTGCTCAATTTCTACTAAATGGGAGAATAAGCAGGGTCAATACTTCTTTTTCCTACCGCTTCCAATCCAGAACAGTTTTGACTTTCATATAAATGGTCAGTTCAGCGTAACTTCCGATAGAAGACATTTCATGGCAGCAACACAAGAAGACACTAACACATCTATTTCTGATTGGAATGAATGTCTAATGTCTGATGTTATTGTAGAGGCATTGCTTTTGTTACTTGAAAGCGGTCGTGCCAAAATATGCAACCAATTTACTGTTTGGCCTCAACACGAAAACACATCCTTAGAGAAAGCATTACTGAAAAACTTTTACTACATCCTCATTGCAGAAAACAGGAGTGTTTTTCATGTCGATGATGCAAAGATTTCATTTACACAAGCGTGGTTTATTGAGCCCGCTTTGAGACAGTCAGGAACATTAGGAACGTTGGTTCTGGAAGTGCTAACAGGTGTTCTTTGCATGGGAGAAAACCGTGTGTTGGTTGATGTACCAGTACAAGTCTATAAGCACCTCGAAGAGTTTGAAATGTCCAATATTCATGCACGAACAATAACAATTGATACTTTTGTAACAAAATACTTTCTTCCAAATATTGTTAGGTTTGGTGAGACGGAGCAGTTGGCAGTGACTAGAAATCTGCTAATGAAATGTATTTTGGAAAACAACTTAGCAAATGCCACAAATGACACTATAAAACAGACGGCCTGCATACCAACGGAGCCGCATGGATTTCTTAGAAAGCCTGTAGATTTGATTGACCATTCATCCAGAATAGCAGAGCTTTTTCTTGATCAAGACCAAAGATTTCCAACTGGGCACTTTTTAGAACCAGTTGTGCAAGATAGGCTAAAGCAGTTAGGTATGATGCAAGATAATCTACCAGAAGATCTTGTACTTGATCGCGCTTACAGTGTACGCATGTTGAATGAAAAATGTTGCTATTGTGCTCTTCGGCGTTGTACTGCTTTACTCGAATTTCTTGAATCCAGTGAAGACATGCTGCTTTCACAGCACGTGCTAAGCAAGCTATTGGAAGTACCATTTATCCCAGTGATGACAAAACCCGAAAATTGGCATTTTTCTTGGAAAGGTGACAAAATTGATTTTCAGAATAAACTTTGTCACACACATGAGTTAAATGAGCACCTTGCGGCGTTTGTTGCTCCCAAAGAGATATATGTGGCAACGGACATGCCTCTTGTTTGTTGCAGTTCATTTATTATGTGTGATAAAATAATTGGTCGCTCATTTAGTGATGGATTATTTGAACGCCTCGGTGTAAGGAAAGTATCCTTGGATGAACACAGTGTAGTTTGTGTCATTCAGCAGTTATTTTCGTTAAAGAACTCCACAAAAGAAGAAAGTGTATGTCCAATTTACGATTTCATAAATCGAGCATGCCATGACAGCCTATTGAAGAACATTGTCAAGAGCAAATTACAGAACCAGAAGATCGTTTTTGCTAATCATTGTTTTGTTTCTACGCTGCAAGTTGCTCAAAGTAAAGATGTTCATTGTCCACCATTTTTATTTTCTTTGGAAAACACTACAATTGGTTCATATTCGTCTTTGTGTGACGTTTTGGAGTTTAAGGTTGCTTTTGACGAAGATGATCTGCTCTCAGTTTTACAACAGCTTAAACATAGCAAGCAAGAATGTCCATTAGATGACGATGATCTCAACCAGGTGATTCATTTGTTGAAAATTTTGAATGACTTTATGGAAGATGCTTCAAAGAAATGGAAACATATAGATCGTGGAATTTATGTACCAGACAATATGAAAGTTTTGCGTCCTAGTACGGAACTGTGTTTCAATGAATTTGACACACTTGGAGAAGATGGTGTTGATGTGAATTTCATTCATTCTGAAATTCCCATGAAACAGGCTAAACGTTTTGGTGTACGATCCATAAGGCAACATATGTTGTCAGAAACGGATGCATTTCAAGAATGGGGCCAAGATGAACCATTGACTCGGCGATTAAAGGTGCTTTTGGAGGAAGGATATGTTGATGGATTTGCTGTATGCAAAGAACTTTTTCAAAATGCAGACGATGCAGGAGCAAGGAAAATGTACTTGTTGTACGATGAGCGTCAAAATAGGTCATTGCGTTCCCATTTGATCAGTGAAACATTGGCGGAATGCCAGGGACCTGCGCTATGGGTGTACAATGATGCATTGTTTTCTGAAGAAGACTTGATTGCTGTTACAAAATTAAATGGCGGTACAAAGCAGTTCGATACTACTAAGATTGGCAAATTTGGTCTTGGATTTTGTTCAGTGTACAATCTGACTGATGTTCCTAGTTTTATCTCGGGAGAAAACTTTGTTATTTTTGATCCACACACAACATTTTTAGGAAAGGCATTACCTGGTAAAAGCCCCGGTATAAGGATTAATTTTGGTAAAGCCAAAAATCGGACAGTAATGGAACGAATGAAGCATCAATTTGATGTTTTTAACGGTGTTTTTGATTGTCATATTACTAAAGATAAGCCCGTTTTTAAAGGAACTTTGTTTAGATTACCGCTGCGGACACGTGGTAAGGAAATCAGCCATAAAGTGTACACGAAACAGGAAATGGTGGATTTATTGCGAAAAATAGTTGAACTGGCTCCAAACATGTTTCTCTTTAACCAACATATTTCTGAGCTGAAAATATTCCACTTGAAAGACGAGGAAAATGTTTCAAACATGAAACTGATTCATTCTGTTGTTAAACAGGAAACGAAGTTTGGACCAACTGATTTACATCAACCTATTATACTCGAAGCGTCATTTAGAAAAATGAATGGAACATTGAAACAGCAGCCAATCAAATGCGTTCAAAAGGTGACTATTTCAACTGAAGTATTTGCAGATAGGAATATTACTTTGGAAGATGAAAATGCGACAAACGTTTCAAATTGGATCGTGTCTTGGGCATCTGGTAAGGACAGTGAAACAATGATGATTTCTGAGAACGAGAAAGGTGCTCTGCCACTTGGTGCAGTAGCAGCCTTTATTTCAGAAAATTGGGCAGAAGCTGATTGTAAAGAAAGTCGTGCGTGGCCATTAGTAGACACGAAGAATGCCCCGAAGTGTTTCTTTCAAACGGGCCACTACTTTTTCTACTTGCCGCTTCCTATTGACAGTAGCTTCTGCTTTCATATCAATGCTCAGTTTAGTGTGACATCAGATAGAAGACATCTTAGAAGTAAATCTGAAGATGACAAGGATTTATCCTTTGGCAAATGGAATGACTGCATTATGTCAGATGTTATTGTGGAAGCACTGCTGCAACTTCTGGCACACAACTGCATCGAGGACCCTTATTTATTGTGGCCTTTGAAATCAAACAGTTGCTTTGAAGCTAAGTTCGTTGACGGATTTTATAGAACACTGGTCAACAACGACAACGATCACTGCGTATTTAGAGTAGCGGATAGACAGACGACTTTGAGGAATGTGATTTTTTTACATCCATCTGTCAGAAATAATGAAATCTTTGGAGATGCCGTGTTTAAAATGCTTGGTTATCTCACGGTTGGGCAGTTGTTGGTGGACATTCCAGGAGACATTTATTTACGGCTCTCGGAGGTGAATGAAGAGGTTATAATGAGTAAAACCGTAACAGCCAAACTATTTGTCTTAAAATATTTTCTGCCTAATATAAAGAATATATCTCAAGAACATTACAAATTACGAAACAAAGTCATGTCTTATGCCCTTACATTGCCACCTGACAGTGAAATTGAAAAAATGATTTCATGCACTGCCTGCATACCAACGGATCCCGACAACGTTCTACGCCCACCGACAGATCTGGTAGATCCAAACTCAGATGTACGTAAATTGTTTTTGAAAAACGATGGTTACTTTCCGTCAGCCACTTTCACTGAATATATTTATATTGAAAGGTTGAAGAAATTGGGAATGATGTTCAACTCTATACGTGATGACTTGCTCGTTGAGAGAGCAAACACGGTTGCAAGCCTGTATGAATCATGCACTGTTTGTGCATCACAGAGAAGTTTCAGTGTTGTGAACTATATTCAGTCCCATATTAGTTCGCTAGAAAATCAGTTTCCAATTTCACTGAAAGAAACATTACAAAGTTGCATGTTTTTTGTTGTTCAAAATAAGCCCCAAGGCTGGGAATATGTTTGGCATGGAGAAAGCATTCGATATGCACACAAATTATGTGAAGAACATAACGAGAAAGGAAGCCCAGTTGTTCTTGCTTGTCCTGTTAAGATGTTTACAAAAGAATCGAAACACCTTGTTGGTTGTCACTCGCTAATAGTGGATGAATCGTATTTATTATTATCAAAAACAACTGAATTTTTTGGTATTAATCAGTTACAGTGCGAGAACGAAAGAGACATAGAACATGTATTGAAACAATTAAAAATGATGGTTAGTCTCTCTGAACATAGAATGACATATAACATGGAGAGAGCAATAAAGGATGTGTATACATTTATTGACAAGGCATGTAGCCTTAGTGAGGCCGTTCCAAAAAAAGTAGTAGAATATTTTGTTAGTGAAAACACTATATTGGCAGGCAATGAGTTTGTTAATCCCGTAAACATTGTTCGGTCATGTTATAAAATTGATTGCAAGCCATACATTTACACTGTAGATGAAACAGCTTTGTCGGTAAATCAGTCCTTGTGTAACGTTTTACAAATTAAAATAAATTGCACAATTGAACAACTAGTTTCACTTCTTCAAAATATATACATGGTAAACCAAGAAATGAGTTTGGATGAAGAGATATTTTGTCACTGTAAAAACCTTGTTAGTTGCTTAGCGCAAATAATGATTAAACAGGAGTGTTTCTTCGAGGATATTTTGAAAGATGTTGGCGAAATATATGCACCAGACACAAATAGGATCCTGCGACCAAGTCATAAGCTTTGTTTCGACGACTATGATTCCATCCCAAAGAGTGGTAGCATGATATATGTTCACGGGGATATTTCAAAGAACACAGCGAAAGCCATTGGTGTAAGAAAGAAAAAGATGAAACATTTTGAAGAAAACTCAGTTGATATAGAAGGAATGGACGAATTTTATCAACATGAGCCATTGATAACACGTATACGAAGACTTATTGAAGGTTACCCTCTTGGAGTTGAACTACTTAAAGAATTGCTGCAAAATGCGGACGACGCAGGTGCTAATGAAGTATGTTTCATTTTGGACTACACAAATCATTCTGAAACGAATATATTGTCAAAGACGATGATACCTATTCAGGGACCTTCCTTATGTGTGTACAACGATACTGCATTTACGCATGAAGATTTAATAGGGATACAGCGTTTAGGCGTAGGGAGCAAAAGTGACGACCCTTACAGAACAGGCAGGTATGGTGTAGGATTCAATGTTGTGTATAACATAACAGACACCCCGTGCTTTTTGAGTGTTGGAGAAGATTTGCAAACCCTTTGCTTTTTCGATCCAGTAGCTGAAACAATACCAGGGGTGACTCAAGAACGGCCAGGTAGACGATTAAAAAATCTGGACAAATTTCGTCAACATCATCCTTCATTATTTAGTGGTTTTCACGAATCACATTTCTTCGTTGAAGGGAAGGGTACAATGTTTCGATTTCCTTTGCGGTCAAAACCAAGCCCAGTTAGTTCTAAAACTATATCTGTGGATGATGTTGAGACTATTTTAAACGAATTTGCACAGTACTTGTCTAGAATGTTATTGTTTTTGAAAAACCTAGCAAAAGTTTCAGTTGTTGAGGTTAAAAATGGTGTTTATATAAGCAAATCCAGTGTTAGAAAACAGTTTAATGATGCAAGTACAACTGAAGTGCAGTCTTTTTTACATCATTATCATGGTCTTTGCATCGCGTATAAAGACTCTAAGAAATCGATTACTGCACTACAGCAGCGTGTATCATCATACAGAATGGACATCATAGAAGAGGAGCATGATAGTGAACTTTCAAAAAAGTCTTACACGGTTGTCCAAGCCCTTGGCTTCAGTAAAAAACTCCCACCATTGCTGGAAGCAGAAATTTTAAAGGGATCGATTTCTCTTATACCTGTTGGGGGTGTGGCGTTCCTTGAAGGCCAGTGTAGTACGGCTACTTTGGACCATGATAATGTTTATTGTTTTTTGCCTCTATCAGTGAACTCTGGTTTGCCAATTTATGTGCATGGATATTTTGCCTTGGATCATGAAAAACGGCACTCACTATGGCGTTTTTCCGAGGAATCTACATGTGTCAAAACGCTTTGGAACAATTGTTTGATAGAAGATGTAGTGAGTGCAGCATATGTAAAGCTCATTGACATTCTGAAATCTCAGTTCACAAACACATGCTTAGAAAAATACACGAGTGAACGTTCTGTTTTAAAACGTGTTGACAAAGTATTGAATGTTTACCCCATTAAATCCTTGGTTCATGGTGCGCACTGGGAATTGCTCATTAAAGGGGTGTATTCCAGACTGGAAACTGACAAGCATGCTTATTTACCATCATACAGGAAATCGGTTGAGGTGTCTTACGTATTAATGTATCGTGAAGAGTCGGTTCTTTTGCGATTGTCTTGGTTGCCTTTAAAACCAACATTGCACACGTTTTGTACGTTATTCAATAACGAAACCTTTGACAAAGACGAGAGCTTTTCATTGGAGAGCATTTTGATGGATATTGGGTTAAAACTCGCGTCTGTAAAAAAAAGTGTCAAGGAAAGCATGGAATTTGCAGGGTTTCCGTGTAATGATATTTCTTCTAAACTTGTTATTGACTTCCTAAAGTCATTTAATCAAGCAGACGTCAGTGACCATTGTCGGCTAACAACAGGGATTGTTGTTACAGATTCAGTACTACATTCGATTGAAAATGTAACAAAACTTGTGAAGTATATTTCTAGAGACACCAAACATTTTGAACAAAATATTGATCAAATTCCGTTGTTGGTAACGGAGGATAATGTCATCTGTTGTCTTAAAGACTGTGGTCCTTTGTTTGTGACGGAATATTCAAGCCTATTTCCACATGAGCAGCATTTATTTGTTCACAAAAAACTACTTGATCGGTTTAAACCCTTGTGTGGTAAACATGAAAAGCTTAAGTCATTTACATTGAAAGAATTTGCCAATTTGGCACGTAAAACTGATAATGTGCCGAAGACACCTGGACGAATACAAATTTCTCCAGAATTAATGACGTGGTTAAAAGAATTTTGGACCTTCTTTCGGGCTTCTTTTATTACCGATTATAACAGTCAAACTAAAGAGGACGAAAACAAGAGAGTTGAGAGTGCAGTGTTAGAAATGTTGCAAGAAATAAGAGAATTTACCGTAGTTCCCATTACTGAACCATTGTCAAAAGAAACATTTCTTTGTTCACCTAAAGAAATACCTACACTGCTAAATATTGCTTCATTTCAGTTAGCCTTGCACACTTCGTTTAAAAGCTTAAATATCCCGCATCTTCATGATGCCATATTGAAAGCGCAAAATAGTAATTACAAAAGTAAGCCTGATGCGTTTGGACTTTTAAGCACTGTAGTTCCTAACGTCGACACACCTGATGCTGTACTTAAAAGTCTGCAGCTAAATTCCGAGCTGATAAACACGTCAGACATATCTAATGATGATGCAAGAATCATTTTGGGATATTTCAATGAATGTTTAAAAGGTGGTACAATATCTGATATTTCAAGGCTTAGGCATTTGAGGTTGTTCATTTCTTCAGGGCATGAGCGAGTGGATATTAGCAAATTTGAATATGCATACATCATTCCGTGTGACATGCCAACTAACGGATTACAAGACATCATACAAAAATCCAATATGCTGCTTATCACAAAAGATGCTACATTAACACCGTTAATGAAAGCTTTGGGTTTGACAGAGGAAGCATTGCCAGACGTATATATTCGATATATAATACCAAAGCAAAAGCAGATGTCACGGGAAGACTTTTACCACCATGTTATATTCCTAGCAGAATATGTAATTCGCCAATTAAATGTGCCTAAATGTCAAGATATTGTGGCACATCTGTCAAATGCTGACTTTATTGAAACGACTTCGAAGTCATATGTAACGGTAAGAACATTGTTTGATTATGAGAACAAAATTTTCCGAGAAATGTGCACACAGGAGGAATTTTTACCAAAACAATTACAAGCATGCTCTGTGTGGCATCGTGAATTTATGTTGAAATTGGGTCTTCAGTCTAAACTTTGCCTTCGTTTATATGAACAATTTGCAAGAGAAATAGAACGCATGGGTGCCACAGATTTGAATGAAAAGGTTAAAGAAAAATCACGTCTGCTTCTTCAGAGTTTAACAAACGAAGATGATAGTTTTTTTGAACAAAACAACTGTGATAATTTGGCAAATGTCAGATTTGTGACACCGAAAAGCATTAAGGATTACTTGCAAAAGCTACATGTACAACATAAATCACCCGGTCTTGTTGCCTTGTCAGAATGTGTCACAAAGTCAAAAAGTTTGATTTGTTGGACAACGTGTAGTATTTTTCCACAAAAAAATCTACATGCCATTGCGTGTAAGAAACTGAAGATTCAGTCAATGCCGACTCGCAATAAATGGATAGAACATTGTAGAAATATTGGCGCCTGTTTTAAAAACCTGTTGTCTTTCAATCCATGGCATGCTGATATTGATACAATACAGAACGTGCTGGTGGCAATTTACCAATCAGTTCATGACTATAGCACTGTAGACAAATTATTACAAGATACACCATTGATTTTATTCCGTGAACTAGGATTACTTCTTCCAGCAAAGAATGTCATAAACGAATGCGCAGCTTCTGATGAAATAAGGCCTCTTTTAATGAAGGCTCCGGTATGTTTTGGATCTCATTTCAGTTCTTTTATTGCTCTTGGTGCAAGACCCCGGCCAGGTTATCAAGATTATGCAGATATCTTAAATAATCTTCCACATAATGAACAATTAAGTCCGTCAGAATTGGTCAAGGGATCGCTAGCAGTGACATTATTCTTTCATTTTGTGAATGATTGCAAGGAGGTCGAATTACAAAATCTCCATCTACTGTGTACAGATGAGACCATTCGTAGGGCAAATTATTTGGTTATAAATGACAAACCTCAATATTGGAATCGGTTTAAAAATATCGTTACCAATGTTTTATTTGCTTCTGTAGACTTATGTGACATAAATGAACAATTTTATAAGCTACCAAAACACCTCCGTCCCTATCTGTTGAGTGATTTAGTCGTTGAATATATTGATCTGGCTAACATTCAAATCGTTGCTGAAAGTCAGAAGGCAAATGCAATTAAAGAATACCTTCAGAGCAGCATGTTTAAGAACGCTCTTATAAGAATAGCTCGACATGAATGTATCTATAAGAAAAAAACATGGGACTCTAAGAATGAAGTTTTATTGTGCAACATGATGGACAACATTACGGTTAACGAGGTGTCAAATATGTTTACTGTTCTTAAAATGTTTGATCTGAAAAATGGAGTAAAGTCTCAAAGTGTAAATTTAGTCCCTGGCTCTAAGCAAAATCGAAGAGTACATGTACGTGTGGAGGAACAATCTAAAATTTCCATATATTTTTGCACTCAACGTAGTACATGGTTATACTGGTTTGGACCTGAAGTAGCAGAGCATCTGAAGATGCATGTTGGAGAACATCATTATGTATTAAGTAGAATATTAAATTATAAATTGGAATCTGATGAACTCCTGGCTATCCTCAGCGAAAATAGTATACTGCTTTATAAGTCGAAAGTCTGCAGACACGTGGAAACAAGTGAAGTTCCAGTTCCAGGAGAATTTGTGCCGAAGAAATATCACAAATTTTTAGGTAACGGGTACGGTGTTATTCAAGAACATGACTTTGACTTTATTGCATTACTTGTCGAAGATCCAGCTTTCGAGGAAAACGAGGATGATAATGATACTTCACCAACATATATTTATGTCCATGTGAAACGCAGGAATCCAGAAACTGTACATGAACTACCGCTTTTTCAAGAGTATGAAATTAATAGCGGAGAAGAAAACACGCGAATGGTCAAAGCCTTCTTATTGTACCGATTTATTCGTAAGGAAAATATTCATGTTTCTAATGATAGAAGTTTGGTACTGTATGATCGGAATGCAAATGGTCGGAGCACAATAAAAACCGAACCTACCCTTACTGACATCTGCAAGGAAGTAAGGAAGATATTGTTGGAATCTCTAAAATTGACAGAGGCAGACAGGAAACATGTTATTAAACGTTTGATGTTCAAATGGCACCCAGACAAGAACCCAGAACGTGTGCAGTTAGCGACTAAGGTTTTTCAGTATATTCGTCAATGTGTACATCATGTGGAACATAGAAGGAGTATTCCGGAATACCGTGATGAAAATGATGATTTTACAGACGCACCCGCAGGTTCCGATAGTCATAACTCATATGATCGATACTGGCGTAGGTATCGAAAAAATTACGATGACGATGATTGGTTTTTCGACCCAAGATCACCAGGAAGGTCGTCGGGAGAATCGTCGTCACGGTCATCGTCCAAGGGGTTTTCGTCTTCCTCATCTGGATTTTCGTTCCGAAACGAAGATACTCCACCATATCCCTTCCCAGCAGAGGCCAAGCGCTGGCAGCGTCAGGCTGAGGCTGATCTGAAGGAGGCAAAGCGGGCGTTCGACATTAACGGATATCCAAACTGGGTCTGCTATAAAGCACATCAGGTGAACTATATTTGTTGTTTAACCTGTACTTTTTGTTTAATATTTAAGAATGTCAAAAATAAATGAAAGTGGTGTTATTATATATTGTTTAAAACAATACCTAATGCCCAGGTTATTTGAACTATACATGTACGTTTTTTTTCCTTTACATAGGCTGCAGAGAAATCATTGAAATCTGCATGGTATGCAAAAGATGCCAACAATGTTAGAAATATTAAAAACAGTCATGAATTGACAAGCATAGCATACGGTAAGTTATGTGTACTATGTATAAAAATGTTAATCAAAGCCTATTTATTTAAGACATAGACAATTTTATTCGTTAATTCGTTTATTGTTTGAACATTATATACGTGTCAACATACTACATGATCCTTTAGATTTATTTCTGATGAAAGGTAAGATGTTTTATAATTTCCCATGTTAATATTATACTAAGAACTTTGACTGGGTTTGCAGTTGTTGCAAAAACATCTTGTATCTGGTCGTAATTTACCCTTACAGTCATGTTAATAGTGGAATATAACTTGGCCGAAAAAAGACATATTAATTGCAAAAACAAGCGTAGAAAATGGCTTATTGTTTTGAGCAATGTCTGGTGTTAAAATTGTCAGCGAATTGCTTGACCTGAATGTAGATCAAAATTAATATATTGTTGCGAAAATGAATGTTATGATTGTCATCCGTTATTAGCTCGACTATTTGAAGAATAGGTGGGCTTTCCTACTCGCCCCGGCGTCTGCGTCGGCGTCCGCGTCTGAATTTGGAAATAAGTTTTGTAACATCAAAATTACAGAAGTTATTCACTTGAAACTTGGAATATACCTTTGTCATCGACTCCATTGTCAGGGTCAACATTCTCTAAAACTATGTTTTGTATTTTGACAGAGTTATGCCCCTTTTTCACATATATTTTCTGGTTAAAGTTTATATTCAAAAGTTTTGTGACTGCTAAACTACATACGTTATTCACTTGAAACCTGGAATATACCTTTGTCAACAACTCCAGTGTCAAAGGCACCATTTCCTGTAACTCTGTTTTGTTTTTTTACAGGGTTATGCTCCTTTCCCACATAGATTTTCTGGTTAAAGTTTATAATCAAAATGTGTGTAATCTCAGAACTACATAACTTATTTACTTGAAAATTGGAACATGCCTTTGTCATCAACGCCAGTATCAGGTGCAACCTTCCTATAACTCTGTTTTGCATTATGACAGGGTTATGTCCATTTTTCACATAGATTTCCTGGTTAAAGTTTATATTCAAGCTTCTTTTAACTTCAAAACTACACAAGTTATTAACTACATAAGGTTTTCACTTGAAACTTTGAATTATTTGATGAAATAATTGCCATAATTCAGTTTTGTATTTCAACAAATATATGCCCCTTCAACTTTCCAAAATATGTACCAACTGAAATACTGCATATAGTCGAGCGCGCTGTCCTGTGACAGCTCTTGTTTGTTTAATTGTATTATAATATTAAACTATTTTTCCTTGAATTGTCATGTTTCAGATTTAGACGAACATTTGGTGCATCTTGCACAACAGATTTGCGCTGTTACAGGACACCACACCCGCATGCGATACCCTGACACGTTGTGTGGTACAATCCCTGCTGATGCCTATACACGAGTGGAAGCGTCCAAGGTCATCGAGTTGGCAGGAACAATAATTGATCATGTTCAAAGTCACTTCCTGTCTTCGTAGACAAAACAGACAGTATCACAAAGCTGTCTCTGCAAGTGCAATATTCAATAAAATAGATAAGTATTCATTCGAAAGGTAATTAAGGAAAGACAGTTAGTGTATACAAGTATGTAATGTAAGGATGCCTTTCAAGACGGATTCGACATCATTGATATCATTTGAAAAGTTACTTAGTTCAGTTATCATTTGTTGTTTATGTTTATGTTTTGTGTGTTGTACATATCGTTATACTTCGTGTCAAGTTTTCTTTGATGGACTTTATATATATCCGTTATTCCATAATCATTGTTTTAATTACATGGTTTTTATTATTTGTATTGTAAAGAAATTGCTACGAATAGTGTCATAATGTTCGCATACAATGTTTTTAAGGGCACACATTTTAATTGTGTTTTTGAAGTGTGAAAGTACTTATGGAAAATGCACTTAGCTTTGCATGTGGTTTTGATGTTAAATGAGACACCATAGGATTCACGTACTTAAGTGTTTTTTCCATTATTCGGTATTGTAAGTTTGATGTTGTATGATAACTGTTGTAATGTGTACTGTTTTAACCTTCATGTGAATATTTTATATGGTTGCATGATTAGATAGTTAGAAATTGGATGCCTAGTGTTAATTTATACGGTTACATGGTGTCCCAGGTAATCAATGATAGTTTACTTTAAATGCAACATGCTTATGATTATTAATATTACAATTATTAGCAAACCTATTTAAATAATTAAATTGGTTAATCAATTCAAATGCTCGTGATAAATTCGTTTGCAACTGAAGATGGGATATTGATACCTAAGTAGTTGCCTTCTTATTTGATGCAAATGGGTTTTTATAATGAACGCTGTTATTTGATAGCCAGTGTGGATAATGTGTGTAGGTAGAATGAGCATTGTTAGTGAGTTCTTATGAAACAATATTTTCAATGCTATTAAAGATGTGTAAGTTAATGTGTTTAAAATGTAAATAATGTTTTGGGAACAATGTTTTGGGGAGATCCATGTTAATATTGTTATCTTTGTTGCCAATGTGAATAATGTTATTGGATTACACATGTAAATAATGATTTTGGAGGTCCATATGAATAAGGTTATATAACTGCACATGTTAATGATTTTGGAGGTGTGTATGAATAGTGTAATAACATTGCATCTATAAATAATGATTTAGGTGATCCATTTGAAAAGTGTTACAGGACTGCACATGTAAATAATTATGTTGAAGATCCATATGAATAATGTTATTGGATTCCACGTGTAAATGATTTTGGTCTATATGACATACGGTTGCATATGTTAATAATGATTTAGGTAATTCACGTGAATAATATTGGATTGCACCTGTAAATAACGATAAAGTTGATCCCTATGACTCATGTTTATTGGAGGGAGCCATATGAACGGCTTTTAAAGGAACGCACATGTAAATGATTATTATTGATATGCTTATAAATAGTCTTATCGGATTAAAAATTTAAAGCAAAAGATTGTAATGATTCATATGAATTCAATTGTGTTTTATTATTCTAAATGTAAATTTTGGATATCCATACAAAATAGTGAAAAGATTTTCATATGTAAATAATATTTTGGGAGATCCATTTTAATCAATATGTTAGGATTGCCAATGTATATAATAATTGTGTATAGGCATGTAAGTTTGAATATCATTGTGAGAAAGTGTTATGTGCCTGGTTTTATATAGTTTTTGACATGTTACTATTTACAGTGTTGTAGATGTGCCTTTAATGATAATGATTTCGTATTTATTATTAATGATAAATATTAAAATATGTATACGAATATTCGGATTTTATTTGAGTTGCCTTTGTAAATGGAGATACGCACATTTGTTCAAATTTAATGTTTCTTATCATGTATGCTATGTAAATATTGTATGTTTGATCATATATTATCATGATTCTTTCTGTTACCCTTTTAAATAACCTTTCTTTGATATTTACCCAGCTAGTTAGTTTTCTTGTTTTGATTATCATTGCTCACTCAGTGAATTTGATGACTATGAGAATGTTCGTTTGAACATTTCTAGCTTTTCTAGCAGTTCATGTTTGTAGAGATTGTTGGTTTTGTTGTGTTTTGTAGATGATCCTTACACTGTGCGCTTACAATGTTCATTGAACAACAGATGTAAATTGTTAAGTGTACGTGTTCATGTTTATTTTAATGAATAAACCGTGGAATAATTAAGTATTATTCTAGGGTTTGTCTAAGTGTTATTTCATAGCAATAAATGATTGATTCTGCATTTCTAATGTGCATTACCCTTAAGATAACCTTCCTATATATGTTGTATTATAATGATTTAATAACTGTATCCTAAATTTAATTGTTATTGTTGTATTTGTTACAGGTTTAAATTTAACATTGAAATTGCAGGTTTGTTGCGCATGCAACTGGATATAATTGTTAAATGTCCAGATCTCAGATTGCCCAAATAATTATACGGATTGCAAATATCAGCCAACATTAATTAATTATCAAACAAATCTATTGTGATTTCAGTTACTTATTATGCATTACCAGTGTATAACCGGTTATGTTTAGTAAATGTGTGTATCCCAAAGAACTCTATGTCATAAAATATACCAAAAGACGAAATTGCAATGAATCTTGCTAATGTAATTTTGATAAACAAAATCTTGGTCAAAAGTGAACTTAAAGATATGTTATACCACATTCGTTATCAGGTTTTAATGATGATAACTAATTTTAATATGCAAACTTGTCCAAACTTATATCATGAAATTGTATTTATCAACATAGTTTTTAGCGACATTATATCATATAAAATTTCAAAAATCAATGGTACATAATGTATCTCCGTATAATAGGGACCAGCATATGGAAGTGCCATTTCGTTAATTCGGAGGTAAATGATGTCACGTTGATGAGCGTAATATTTGAATTTTTTGCCTAAGAGGATATTATTTGCATGATTTTTGTTCTTGACGATTGTTTTTTTTACTGCTGTTGTAAATTGTTTGTTTAATGTTTATTCATGTTTTCAATTTATGCGTTTTATTACTATACATGTATTTCTGACATCTAAAACGCTAATGTTAATTTGATGGCTGGACTCCACTGGTTTTACCAGGTTTCACCATCAATTTTATCATATTAATAATGAACATAAGATGATGTAAATTATGACATCTTGTTTAACACAGTTCATCGTGAATGGCGGTATATTATGCTCATGTTCATTATGTAAATCTGATCTACAGCGTACTGTCAATTATGTACTTCGTGTGATAAGTTCCGTTTCTGTAATATTAGAATGTTATCTCACATCTGAATCTTGTAAGCGTTTCATGCCCACTTATAATTTTAAATTAACACCAAACTTGACATCGTTGGTTTCATGTTAAATATGCAAATATTTAAATATTTTGAAGCAAGTACATGTATTTATATTGCGGTCTGTTACGTTTCATAAATCCGTGACATTTTAAAAAGCATTTGTAAAATGTTCCTTTTTAAAAGTTTGTTGAACTAAAGATCCCAGCCAATCAGCCCGTGCTTTTCTTGTTGCATAGAAGTTCTGTGATTTGCAGCTTGTACATCATGTATTGACATATTATAGGGACCAGTTTATGGATGTGTCATTTAATTGAATCTGATACAAATGATGTCACGGTGATGGCTTTTGTAGAAGTCAACAATTTTATGTATATGCCTTATGTTTGTTGTCGATAAGCATTCATTTTAACCTGCTGCCAATTGTTTGTTAGATGTTGTTACTAAGTTTCACATTCTGTGTTTTGTTTCTATGTTACAATAGATATACAACGACTGTATGCTGATGGCGTGTCACCGCTCTAAATCATCATCGTATATTTCATGCAAGTATATTAATAATAAAGTGTTGATGCTGTTTATTATGGCTTTTTGTTTCACAGAATTCATCATGATTGTCTATAGTTTATTTATGCATCATATTCATTACGTCAGCTTAAAATGCCAATTATGTTTTTTCAGGTTAACAATATTTGTATATTTGAATCATGTATTCGTTTTATGCCCAACAAATATATTAATTTGGATGTTAAATATTTAATAACGTTTTAATATAAAAACACGTTTAATACATTTTGAACGGGCTGTCTAGGAGTTTCAAATTTCATTAGAAGTAAAATTTAAGAACATGGATGACATTTCTTGTATTATATTGTATAACCGTAAGCTAACCACATCAAGTTATTAACAAATAATGTTTCAAGTTATGTTAAAGCTCATTTTAGAAAAGAAGGTTATTGTAATTGACTGCTCGTTAATCTTGCATCGTAATGACAGATATATGTTTTAATTGACATATCGATCCTTAGCTGAGCACTATTGAAACAAACATGGTTGTAACATTTGTTGTAAATTTCCATTTTGTTACATAAATTTGTCATGCGTTTTAACATTGTGTGGCACAAAGTGCTAGACAGAAAGCTTATATAATCAGCACCGTAGAAAGAGATATACAGTTTGTGTTATATATAGTATCATTGGTCAATATCTTAAAAGTCGGTAAATCAGAACCGAGGAGAATTCATATTACAGTTTCAGTTTATATTATTAATAACAGCAGAAAAAACCAGATATATTTGTAACTTATCACATGCTAGTATAGGTTTATTAACATATTTTATTATACAAGTATTACATAAATAACATACACTAAATGACTACGTGATTACATTCGCATCTATAGCGAAATATCGAAACATGTTGTTTACTGATGAATAACGCCAGAGTCGAATTGTGTAAGCTCGTTTATAATTACAGACAGTTATGTGTTATGTGTTAGACACAATATACCATATCAATGTGCGAAACATCCATTTGAAACATGTTTGCTTGGAAAGTATTTTAGTTCATAATGTTTTTTTTTTTTCTTACCATGAAAATAAACATTATGACGTTTGTTGTAACCAGATGGGGGTATAGTATGGTATAGTATGTTAATGCACATGAACGTTGTATTAAGCGGTTGTGTAATTTTGCGAAGGTATATTGTACTTTATTTTCAGTTTTCTTTTTCCAAAATATTACAGACATAATTATCTTAAACAGAATGTGAAATATATAATTGTGTTAATAATGTATTTTAATAGCGTGTAATTGTTCAATGGTAAAGATTTTTTTCTATAATCAGATTGCTTTTTAATCTTCCTCTATCCGGTTTTTTGTTGACAGTTATTTATGTTAATGTTACATGTTAAGGTTTTGACTGCTTAAATTAAATCAATATATTTTGCTATAACATATCTAGCCAGTTTATACCGACCGATCCAGCATGTGAAACTTAGTATAATATCATGCTTAACATTCATTTCAAAAGGTCTTATATATTTTATAGTTATTATAATTGCACTCAAACAAAGATGTAGCGCAATAACAGTAAACATCGAACTCACATTTAACGGATAGGGGATGTAATGTGGGTTGCTTTACTTCTGTTTAGTGCAGTAGACTACTGTCGTGACCTTTAGAAACATTGAACTTGATTATCTATTCACATATAATGTTTGTTTTTTATTATCTATTCACATATAATGTTTTAGTTCTCCTTTTCCATATTATCCTTCCCCTTAAATCAAAGTGGTTACTATTTTAAAACTTGAAAGTCATAGTAAAACAAATAAAATAATATCGACGAGAAGTAAAGACTTATTGAGGACAAACACCATTGGAAATCTTCAAAAAGAAAAACAAACACAACACGGTCAATATTGTTTGTTCTGATATTACTTTTGTCGGTTTTATTATTAGATTTAATAGAATTGCATTTTGTATGTTCGCTCTATACGTTGAAACATGACTTGTTAAAACGGCAGCCATGTTTTACTTATAGAAGCTTTGATCATGTATAATAGCAATTGTACATGTAATGAATATTAATATTGTTTACAATACAGTTATGTTACATTACAGTTATGTTACATTACAGTTATGCTACATAGCAGGTATGTTTATACAAGCTGTCTATACATGTACATGTATGTTTTGTATGACATGTACATGCATGTTTCTTATGATAACATAATTCATAATAAATAATTATATAATTCTGACATGTTTGTCTTTGTCGCACATTATTACAATTTAAGCGTATATTCTAGATCAAAAGCAATGCTGTCCAGTGTGATGAAAACAGAACACATTTTAAATGAGCAGTCCATAGTTTATTTTTGTACATGACTTTTACTCGTCATGTTTGCAATTTTCCAGTAAGATTTCAATGGCTATGGGTACTAATACCTTTAAGTAATTTAAATAAAACTGGCTATATTCGGTTGTTTTCTGAAAATGAAATAATCTACACCACGTAACCATAATATTCAACTTTTGCCGGTCCAATTGTATCTGAATACATATCGAGGGATGAATGCGAAAGTAGTGTATCTGATATATAGAATGTTAATCACATACACCAGTTGCACATACTTTCTGTACTACATTGTATATCATTTTCAGGAAATGGTGGTGGATGAGACTACTATCTGCATTGGCAATATGTAACAGAAATGCAACTGAATAAGGCCATATAAGAAACATTGTTAACACAGTTAGTGCTGGAGTATATATAACACATAAGTATGCTCCCCTTCGAAGAAGTGGGGGTATCTTGCTTTGCACCTGTCCGTCGGTCGGTCGGATGGTCGGTCTGTCCGTAGACCATTTCGTTTCCGCACGATATCTAGAGAACGCTTTGATCTACGATCATGAAAGTTGGTATGCTGGTTACTTGGAAGGAAAGGAAGACGCCTGTATATTTTGAGGTCAATAGGTCAAAGGTCAAGGTCACCGTTGCTAAAAATAGAAAAACGGTTTCCGCCCAATAACTTGAGAACGCATCGAGATATTCTAATGAAACTTTAAACATCGATACCTTATATCGAGACCTCGCTTGGAATCGCATATGGGGTAGGTGGAGTCAAGGTCAAGGTAACCGTTACTAAAAATAGAAAAACGGTTTCCGCTCAATAACTTGAGAACGCATAGAGATATTTTAATGAAACTTCATACATAGATACCTTATATTGAGACCTCGCTTGGAATTGCATATGGAGTGGGTGGGGTCAAGGTCAATGTCACCGTTACTTAAAATAGAAAAACAGTCTCTGCTCAATAACTTAAGAACCCATCGAGATATTTTAATGAAACTTCATACATAGATACCTTATATTGAGACTTCGCGTGGGATTGCATATAGGGTGGGTGGGGTCAAGGTCACCGTTACTAAAAATAGAAAAAAAAACGGTTTCCGCTCAATAACTTGAGAACGCATCGAGATATTTCAATGACACTTCATGCATATATACCTTATATCGAGACCTCGCTTGGGATTGCATAAGGGGTGGGTGGGGTCAAGGCCACTGTAACTAAAAATAGAAAAACGGTTTCTGCTCAATAACTTGAGAACGCATCGAGATATTTTAATGAAACTTCATACATATATACCTTATATCGAAGCCTTGCTTGAGATTGCATATGGGGTGGGTGTGGTCAAGGTCAAGGTAACAGTTACTAACGATAGGAAATGGTTTCCGCTTAATAACTTGAGAACGCATCAGGATATTTTAATGAAACTTTATACATAGATATCTTATATGACACCTCTCTTGGGATTGCATATGTGGTAGGTGGGGTCAAGGTCAAGGTCACCGTTACTAAAAATAGTAAACGTTTTTCGCTCAATAACTTGACAAGCATTGAGATATTTTAATGAAACTTCATACATAGATACATTATATCGAGACCTCGCTTGGGATTGCATATGGGGTGGGTTGGGTCAAGGTCACTGTTGCTAAAAATAGAAAAACGGTCTCCGCTCAAGAGCTTGAGAACACATCGAGATATTTTAATGAAACTTCATACATAGATACCTTATATTGAGACCTCGCTTGGGATTGCATATTAAAAACATTTCCTAACAATTGCACATATTCACAACTTGGCTGCAAGTCGGGGGGCATACATGTTTTACAAACATCTCTTGTTTACATATACATTTGTATTTGCTACTCGGTGAAGTTCGTCGATACTCCGATATTTTACATAATGGACAGTTTGAGGCTTATATGTTACTTAAAACATTGCCAAACCAATTTTAATTGCTATTATTACGAGTAGTTATTATTCAGTCATAAACATCATCAGTTAAATAATGTTAATACCAACGTGTATTAATGAAATCGCTCCGAAAACTTTCAAAAATGTTTTTGACTTGGTCCTAAATTTTTATTTCCTCTGTGGTTTCGTCGGAGACCTTTCTTTCTGGTGTCAGAAAAATTCGGTTATTATGTTCGGTAGGGGGAATGTTTCATTGTGTCACCACAAGAGGTACGAGCGCTTTAAAGTTTTATTTACACTCTACGACTATACAATATGTACATACTATAAACAATAAATGTCTTTTAAAAAGACAATCGGCGTTGAAATTAATATTGAAATGTCATTTAAAAATTGCCTAAACAGACGGCCAAGATGATCGGTTACGTGACTTCTCAGACCCCAGATTTTTAGGTCCCCACCAATATTAGGAGTCTAATTATTGGACCCCAGATTTTTCGGACACTATAAGAAAACTTCTCGGACCCAAAGGTTAACTTGAGATAAATTTATTAATTTAAAAATTAAATAAAATGATCATTAATATCTATGCCGTGAATAAACCAATCATACAGCTCCATGTTTCCACCAGTGATATTTGAATAACAAAATAATTTAGGTTAACATAATTGTTATCTGAATTTGTCAAGCCAATTTAACAAATTAACATTCATTTCGGGAATGAATTAAAATTAGTATGTATCCGACGAGTCTATATAGTTATTTATAGTACCGGTACTATACCATTCATTTTAGTTATCTAATATAGTAACGATTTGAAGTCAAATAAGCATTTATACTGTGTATCCCAATAGAAAGCAATAGTCAGGGAACATTCAGCGATTTTTGAAATGATAAGACTTTATTTTTGATAACGCAAACATAAAAATTCATTAGACTATGACAATTTTAAATTATATCAGTAGAAATATGATATATCAAGGGTTCCGGCGTATAATTAGTATTGCAAATTGTGTATTCATGCTACGCGAATAACAATTCGACGTATTCCGAATCTTCTTTCATAACATTTTATCTATAGAAAATATAGCATCTGTTTACAGATTAAATAACATCTACTGGAGAAGTTGATAGAAAGATGCAATTATAAATAATTGTTAATAAATCGTAACCACAATTTTAATTCAAATTAACAGTAAGTTTATAAATATAAATTCCCCATTTATTGAAATTTTTAGGTTTATGATTCTCTGAACGCTATTATTGACGCATTTACGAGTATATTAATACAGCTATACAACTGTTGCTAGCTACGCGCGCTATTTTTAGAATGACACTATTGTTTCTGGAATGTGATGAACTCGCTAGAACTCGCTATGGAACGGCAACTCTGTGAATGAGATTTATGAATGGCTATTTATAGAGCGTACTGCTTATATAAATGTAGGCTAAACAAAATAGTTATTTCGTTACGTGAATGAATATAGCATACTGTTTATGGCATACAATGAGAAAATACGTTCATAATTAGCCTCAGTTCTAGAGTATATGTCGAGGATATGTTTATAACTTCATTTTAACCGCTTATGTAAACAATTATGTAAATTTTTAATCCCCAAATGTATGCAACAGTTATTGGTATACGTTAAACCATTGTTTGAGGTTTGCATTCCCTAAAATTAGAACATTTGCCCAATTCGATTGGCATTCAAATTTCCCGCTGCATAACTATCGCAAGAAATGTCGGTCAAAAGTGATCTTAGACAGCTACGCCGAATAATTACTACTAATTATTATATTTCTCTGAAGAAATCAGCACCTCTCTTCACAATCCAAAACAAATCTCCCGAAAGCTACACCACTCTAAAAAGCCCATGGTTTCTAACCTGACATTGTTATACAACCCAGCATTCCAGAAAATCCAAGCAAAAGCCTAGAATGCCCCCTACATCCCACTATTTATACCGAAATTGGAAATAAATCAAATGAACAATGGTTCAACTTAACCAACCTGATCAACATATTTAAACAAGTTTTTGCACTGTGGTTGTTGCGCGGTGCAGCAAAATGTTCTCTACAGGCTCAACAACAACCAAAAGACGTATATAACTACCTGAACCAACTGACCTGGGTCACAAGGGTCAACGAATTTTCAATCTAATTTTAGAATGACATACTTATACTATAATAAACATTACATCACTACACAGTACGACATCGTTGCGAAATTAAAGGAAACGAATGAAAACAATGGAGGAAACAACACTCAGCAAATTCACCTTTTGTATTCGTTTTAAAATTTTTGTATGCTACAGACATGTCTAACGGTTAGAAAAGTAAACCACATCGTTAACGAGATCCTGGCATTGATGCAAAATATGTGCAGTTAGTGTTATGATCCAAACAGAAGAACATAATGTGAACAATAACAAATTATTATCATGTGCGCGGGTCGTATTCTACTAAGTATACATGTAGTAAAATTGACACTCCATGACTTTGTTATTAATATTTTTATTACCAGGCTTTTCCCGGATATTGTAGATGGTATGATTGTCTCTGTGCACAAGTCTGGTTCAAAACGATCCTTCATACAGTATGTGTATATCTTTTATAAATGTACTGCATAAACGTGTCTCTGGTATAGTGTTAAGACGTTACGTAAATTGGCAGAATTATACTGCAAAATCGAAGAGACGCAACCTTGGTTTCGGAGACCGGATATTCAACGACCGATAATAAAATATTATATTTACACTTCCATATCCATGGAGATATTGTATGTGTTATACGTGGACTCTCATAAAGCCTTTGTTGGATTGATTATTCATACATTATTTATAATTAACTTAAGAAACCGGTTAAATGGATGACTATTGCAGACACTAAAATTTATATATTCAAATCTTAAAGGATATTAAATTAGAATTGATATATTTTTGTCACACATCACTGAAATTGAAATATCGGAACTATACAAGGGGATGCTACTAGGACTTAAGTAATAGATTTCATAAACGTGTTGTTTCTCATCCTTAAGTGAACATGTAGCAGGGGAATTTGTAACACTAAGGACATTTCGGACTTAATGCGTATCACCTTCGCAAAACTGCGTGCACATGGTTATTCCATTTTGATTTCATTTCATTCCATTTTTTTTTAAACATGGTTTCACACTTGTTAGAAAAATTGACCGACCTCCAGTTTAACGAAAGGGTTCTTGCTAACATAACGCGCGTCCTCCCGGTAAAAATGGCCGATAATTTGCACTCAGACACATACTTTCTAACAGTCTATGACGAGAAATTACTGAGTTTAGCGTTGTTATATGATATCCTGACAAAATCTTTTATATTAATTCGTATACGAACTTAAGTTAGTTAGTTTTAAATTACAACGAGCGTGACTCCCGTTGATAATATAACGTATGGCCTCCAGAACAAGAATACAATGATAGCTTACTAAAAACAAATCGCAAAAAGGACTATAAAACTGACCATACAGATTGTTTTTGATCAGGATTTACTATTCTATATGTTAATAGTTGATTTTAACCTACTTATTAGACTTACAGTAGCTTGTATTACCGAATGTGTAATTATTTCTAATAGTGCTACATTATAATTTTTGTCATAAATTACCGAGGACAGGGGCAGGACCAGGATTTCGGGTTGAGGGGGGGGGGGGCGTAAACTTTTGATCATGCAGTTATAATCCCTTTATGTTGTCTGTGGGTCTGCAGTGATCAGCTATAAATCCGTATCAAAGATATCATCATCATCATTATCATCATCAAGTGCACTTTGTTTCACTAAATAAATTAATACTTCACCGTTTTATGTTCGAAAGGCATCATGAACCTGTTTTGGCAGTAAATTACCTTTTGTTTGACGTGCCTGTCCACTAAATGTTATAGACATCAGAAACATCTTTAAGCAAATAAAATATGTAGCTTTTTTCATGGAATACATCAAACAATATGACATTTTTGTGATTGCTAATGAAACACTGAACAATTAGTTTGTCGATTTAGAATTTTGGGAACTAAACTATTTATTGAGACAGTACTGTTCAAACTCGAAAGTAGTCATTGATTTGACTTGAATTTCGACTTTAAATCATATTTTTTCGTAAAGTATAAATGTCTTTTATGTGGTATCGTGTGCCAACGGCGTATTGCATCTAACATCTCTATACTATATAGGAATGTAAAGAAGGATTTCAATATCATCCACACATAAAGATATATATCCTAGGGATGGGACCGAATACTCGACTATTCTATTATTGGGTAATATTCGAATATAAAAAAAAGAATACGAATATTCGATTTTCTCATTTATTTAAAGAACAACATTTCTTTAAAAAATCATGTTTTTTTTGCAGTTTGATTGCAAAGATAACAAGAATTTCAGTCGTATTACCTGCCTAGCAGGTGGGCGGAAGCAGTGTAACGTTTTTACAACACATGATAAACATGTCCAATTACCGACAATTGATAATTGGGAGGGGAGGGGAGGGGCCACGTCTGTACAAGGGCATCGAGTTAACGGTTTGTGGGAGGCGCGAATATGACGCATTGTATCCACAAATAACAAACTGGGCCATGTTGTGACGGTTTCACAGTTTGCACAAGGCGTACATTGTTGTTTATTATCCTTAAGTGACATCTACACGGCTAACTTGTTTACAGTAAATTACAATTACTCTCTAAGTAAACCAATCAAAATGAATCCATTATCAGCCAATCAATTTCTTTAACAAAATTAGCATGCTCTTACTATTCGTCACTTGTAAATTATTCCCCATTATATCAACACCGTATATTATATAAGAGTCTTTATTATTAAACAATGCTACCATCACGCGCTTGGAAGTACTTTATGCGGTCATTAGACAAAACCCAGGCAACGTGTAATCTGCACAGCAGATACAAGCTTCATGGTTCTGAAAAAAAAAACGGAACGATTAACAAATCAATTAACAATACATTTAACAATATCTTACATTTCTTTATATTTGCATAACACTCACAAAGTTATATCGCTCATTTACCACTGAAACAAGGTAAAACAACTACGTACACGTCATATACATATTTCGGATAGGTAAATATTCGGATAGAGTGCCGTATAAAATAGTATATAGTAGTATTTACAAAACGAATATTCGAATATATTCGAATACCTAAAACGAATATTCGAATATTGATTTCAGTATTCGGTCCGTTCTCCAATGTATACCGATTGTCTATAGTTTAATGTTTTCGATGAACTTTGGCCCTGGTACTACGGCGTACGGAAGAAAACGTAGGAGGACGGGTTAGGTCGAGTATGTTTTACTGAAGTAAATTGTGTATATATTTTTGAACAATTTGAGGCGAGCCAAAAATTCTTTTGCATATTTATCCATGTTTGTGTGCGTTTGTCATTCATCGACAGAATTTTGACTGACCACCATTAATGCCTCCCCGATTATGGTTCTTGACAGCGTCCAGACAGCGCTACGATACAAATAATAAAAAGTCGTCAATGTCGGGATGCTGTCCTGACGCTGTCGGGAGCTGTCGGGACACTGTCGTGACTCTGTCGGATCGCATTCGGGAAAATCGGGACTCTGTCGTGACGCTGTATTGACCATATTCGATCTTTGGATCAAAACTTGAATTTGGAGCCCCGAATCTCAAAATATTGTCCCGACTTTGATTCGGGACGCTGTCGGCTCAATGTACAAATGGAAATGTGTGACTGAGGCTTAAACGAAACAATATTTCCAATATACGAGTCATGAGTGTTATTTCGCTTGTTTGTATATAAAGTATAATTTCTTTTTGGAATCTATGACAAAATGTTTGAAAATTGTAACTTGGCCAATCTGTGAACAGGTTCCTTTAATAGCATTTTAATAAAGAATGTGTTTCGAAATTTTATAACAACGCCACATTCAGTGATTTGTCATGATAAATTGTGCTTTTATTTGCATGATGATTGTGTTCTTTTCGTTATATTATCTGAGCAATTCTTAATTGTAATATCTCAGTACGTCGATTATATTTTGCGCTAGTTACATATAACTGTCTTTTAATACGTGCATTTTAGTTCGTTAATTTAATACAAATACATTGTACATTGTATATTTATATACATCGTATATATGTAATCGTTTATATTCATGTTACTTTTCCTTGAAGAAAAAAAGAAAAAAGCATCTTAAAAGTAATTGTTGTACTTCAAATACTGCAAATAATAGTACATATTAATGAATCATGCCTACAAGGCAAGATGTGCCAAGTGATATTATTTTCAATTTTCTATTACTATAATAGCCTTAAATGCGCGCAAACAATGGAAACCTTCAACAACTAACAAGTAAAAGCACTTGTGTCGTGTATTTATTCGTCATCAATACTATTTAGATTATTAACGATACAGTCGCAAGAAAATATTGCCATTATTCTCCTCGGTAGACAAAACTGATAATGTAGAATTATTATAAATTATTAGAAATTCGGTAATACGAGCTAGTTTTAGCCTAATAAGTAGGTTAAAATCAACTATTAAAATATAGAATAGTCAATCCTGATTAAAAACAATCTGTATGGTCAGTTTTATAGTCCTTTTTGCGATTTTTTTAGTAAGCTATCATTATATTCTTGTTCTGGAGGCCATGCGTTATATTATCAACGGGAGTCACGCTCGTTGTATTTCAAAACTTACTAATTTAAGTTAATATGCGACATTAATAGAAAGATTTTGTCAGGATATTACAAAACAACGCTACAGTCAGTAATTTGTCGTGATAGACTGTTAGAAAGTGTGTCCAAGTGCAAAATGCGTCCAATTTTCACTTGTTTTGATCACCTTTTCATTTACACGTGAAACTATTTCAGGCTAAACGTCTACATCTGTATATATTTTCTTAATTAAATCATGTGTGCGTATTGGGAGCACATATGGGGGTTCCGTAAAGACAGTCGTTTGAAAAGATTTTATGCAAAAAGGGAGAAATATGCAAATACTGAATACTCACCTTCGAAATATTCATATTATCGGCCATTTTTACCGGGAGACTTCGTGTTACGTTAGCGAGAACCTGTTCGTTAAACTGGAAGTCCGGCGGTTTTCCTAACCAGTGTGGGTATGGCGATTGAAAACTAAAGTTGAAAATACTTGTATTAAGAAACGGCTGACCATTAAGATAATACGAAGATTGGGTATATTCGGTGGATTGATTGCACGCCGATAAATGTCACCTCCGTATAGAAATATATGGGCCTTCATTTTACGCCAAAACTATCGGGGAGAAAATATCAGATATTTTTTTTATCAAGTTCAAATTTTGTATTGTAAACATTTTCTGGGAGTTATATGTTATGTTAACTGTTAAAGGTGAAAGGTCACGGTTTTTTAAAACCCTAAAAACCCTTTAATCATGAAATTTAAGGCATATAAAATCGTTATCGTACCTTACTTCAATTAAATAATGTTGTTGTTTGCGAGAAAGAAGGTGAAAAATTACGCCAATTTCTACACATTCCGATCTAGTCGCCATTTTCGTTCAAACCGGAAGTGACGTATAATCATCCCAACTTTCCTTCACACATCAGTAACAAACCAACGTTATAGGGCTTCACATGTTTTATTGCTAACAATTACTGTAAAAAATAAGGTGAATATGGAAGAAGAACGTGATTTTCAAGAGTTTACTGTGGAACATTATATGTATGAGCCGGAATCAAGTGACAGTCAGTCTATTTTGTCCAAATCTGAATCGGAAAGAGATGAATCTTCAGACGAATCTCCCGATGACGACCGCATTGCAAACACGGATTGGTAAATTATTACATCGTCTTATTCTGTTAAATGCACAGTGCACTTAACAAGATTTTAATTTAGTTGATCTTTTTTTACAGCCATTTTGAATGTTAATACGTTTTATATATAACCAAATTTCGGGAAACGTTTCGGGAGTTCCGACAGAATATAAATGTGTGTTTTCCTTTTCAATAAGTATTGACTTTAACAAGTATTTACTAGTTCTGTATGTTTTCAGGTGTACATGTACATACTGCATACCTAAAAGTCTGCAGACCGAGTGCAAATGTTGTTGGGAATATGGGGAACTGGAAGAAAAGATGGCAGAGACAGGTCTGACGTGCATTACTGAGCACGATGGGTTCAGAGGAAACTGCCTGAACCCGGATGTCAAAGTTGTTTCGTTATTCGAATTTCTACAAGAAAACGGTCCGATCGGTGATGATAAACCAATTCATGAGTATGTTGTTAAGTTTAGTTAAACAGCAAATTGAAAACCTAAAACAGACAGACGGTTTATCACGATATAATTCATTGCAGATGAAAGAAACTGAAATGAAATAACTCATGAATTTTTTTTCACTTATTTTATTTATTTCAACATTTTGCGTCTTTCATTCCTACACGCATTTAATAACAAGTGGAAATACAAATAACATTAAAATAAATAACATTTGATCAACATAAAAAATATCAGCAATTCATGAATTAGAACAAAGACCGATAAATTAACAGATCTCTGATTAGAACTTCTGTCAAGCAATACAAACATTTTTACACCCATAAGATGCTCTTAAATGACATGTACAACATACAAGTTGTTGTAGTAGTTGTTGTAACTGTATACTGAAATACAAATCAGCTTCATTATGAATTGTATTCTTTATTTATAAAGACAAAACATGTGCTATTGATGAAACATTGTTTATAAATTGAACAGTCAAGCTAAATACTGATAATCATACCTTCAAATAAATGTATTATTACTAGTATTTGTTTTTGATTCCATATTCCAATGATATAAACAGGCAAGACTTACATCAACTTATAAATATATTTTGAAACCAATGTCTTTTCTGTCCTGATGACCTCATTAACAAGTATTTATTTATCATCCGGAAACCAAAAACCAACAGACCGACGGACCGACAAGCTCACTCCTATATATCCCCCCCCCCTAAACTTCGTTTGTGGGTGTATAATCAACTATAGTTTATTCTGCAACAATTATACGTGTAGCCTAAATAAACTCTAATGTTTTGAAAATAAGTAAAATTAGCAAACTGTTCAGTAAATTACACGTGCTTAAAGATGTGTTCGCTAAATTGACATCAAACAAATCATTTCTGCATTATGTAGCGCACTAAAACGCCATCTTTTAATATTTTTTAAAAATTTATGTTTACATCAAACATTGATGTTTTGTTATTATACCTCACTTTTAATCTCAACGTTATATTTTCACTGTATTATCAATAAACTAATATTAGTATATGATAACAGTGGGTGACTCGACAACAAACTATGATTAATTAATTAAACATTTTCTAAAATTGACACATTCAACCACAGCTCTGAATATTAAAATATTAAACTGCCATCCTAGATTCCCAAACACAAACATTCAAACAGATTTCTTAATCTGATTAGTCAGCAAATAACTATTTTTATTATATATGCTAGATGGAAAACAGTGTTGACAAACAATTTTTATGCCCGGTATCACAAATACTAACCAAATGTTTTCCTCGTCATCTGAAGCACCTTCCTCATCCGACTCGTCTTCCGGCTCCCAGTCAGGATCCTCATCAGTGTCATTGGCAATTTCAGCATCAAGATCCATGCCCTCCTCCATCTGAACCTCTCGAGTTCCAGCAGGCTCGGGTTCAAAACAGGTAGGCTCTGTTCCAGTGTCTGTCATCTCTGGCGCCGCCCCCACACCCCTGTCTTTACACTGTGATCAAATGGTGAACCCCTCGTGCTCAGTTGGCCGAAAGACAACCACCTACATTGATAAAATAATTTCCATTTTAAATAAGTTGTACTGGAAAAGATCATTGTAAGAAGTCTGAAATTTGCTACATTTGCTATTCTATAAAGGAAAAAATTAATTAAACATAATGCTAATTGAAGGATTTAGGTTTAAGCCTTGAAAAAGTGTAGTAAATGATCCAAACTCAACATGATCACAAATAACAACTGCCATTTCTAAAAACGTGTCTTACATCTTGCTAGTAAACTTAATAAGGAAAACATAATGATTAATTTAAACTAGATTATTATGTTAAATGTTTGATGCATTAAATTACCATTTTACTGATTAGGTTTTGTTCACAAAGAGCTTTTTTTCTATAAATCTTTTAATTAATTAATTAAACAATTGTACTTTATCCAAATTTTAGGTGAAATGGAGTTCTAAAATTTTCAATTTCACAGGTATAGGTCATACTCCCAAAATGGTGAAAAAAGCCCTGAAAATAAATAGGCTTGCATACACAATTTTGGCAGGCTACTGGGCTACTTTGTCTTGCAATTTTGAAGCTTATATAAACTGTGAACATAATAATTATTAGTTGAAGTGCTTTCTAACCTCATATGTCTGTGTAGCCTGTGAATGGAAACTGCCGCAATTTGATTCAGGATCACTGATGGATACAGGCAACTGATCAGATGTGATTTCTGTAGATACATCTCCCTCTGCCATGTATATTGCATCTAGGTCCTGCAAGAACAAAAAAGCATAGTTGTATTTGTTATATACATTAACACTGAATGAAAACAAAACTTTTCTGTAAGGTGTGCGTGTTATTTTTAATGACCTAATGAATGTCAAAACTATGCTATTGATGTTGTGTATAATTCATTTATTGCCATTAGTGGCTCATTGGGGGTGGAGGTGGTGATTCAAAGTTTCTGTAGTGAGGATGCTAATCTCTTATTTGATACCATAGTGTGCATTTCATATTCAGCATGTGCTAGATCAACTGATAAGACACATGCCAGAACCACACAATATCCATAAACTACATGACACACTTGACAATGGGCAGATCTGTATGGATGAATACACAATATGGTGTCCACTTGAGGTCTGCCTTGTCTGGTTACCATGGATATTTGAGAAAGTTAAGAAAGCAACTTAGCAAAACTTAGTTGCATAGTACAAAACTCATGTTGGTCCACTTAAATCTGGATTATAATCATTACACAGCACTCATCAACCTGTCAATGGTATTATATACAAATACCTTCCATATGAATCATATTCTGTGCATTAAAAATATCTAAATATTCTTTTATTAGTATTACAATATGTTGAATGCTGGTAGCAAAACTTACTATTATTTTACCTGCCAATTCTAACAAATGTTCTTTGTCACTAGTCTGTGCAGTAATTGTATAGTACATTTGGGCAATATGCCGGTACAAGTTCTTAAACAAGCTGGAGTTTTGACATTTGCATAAATTTGGGAAATTTCTGAATTTAAATTGGGAATTGTAAAGTTTGATAAATCCATGTACAAGTAGAAGAAGTTCATTTACATGTCTATAAACTCATTAGGAAATATCCACGACCATTAATATAATGTTTATTTACTAATGTATTTACCAGGCTCTTTGGTTTGAATTATATGTGTCCATGTGGGTTAAATTTTGTGATTTTAATGCATTTTATGACCACTACTTCAATAAAAACTATTCCTCTTTGTCTTGGAGGAGTTTAAATATATGTTTCTTGTACTTTTTATAACAGTTCTATGTTATGATCTTAAAAAGTCCTGAAAAATAAGGACTGCAAGACAAATGTACGGTAAGATGGGCCACCAGAAAAATAATATATAGAACAAATCAACAAAGCCGACACTAGTGTTGGTTCTTTGAAAATACAAAAAACGAGTAAAGGAATCTACTCAGTATGTCTTGGACTTGTGGATAAATGTTCTTAGTATTTTTGCATGGCAAGGGAAAATTTTCAAGTTTCTTAAAACTGATTTCATGATGAATATGATTTGACAACTTACCACTTTCTGATTCCTTTTTTCAAATGCCCCATACTTGTCGCGTTTCTGTCTGGTAGGGCCAAGATCATTTGGTTTAAGTGGAGCTTTCTGTGCAGCTCTGTACTGGTCTATTTCAGGAAAAAGAGTTGGCACAGCCACAGCCGTACACGAAGAACACTATATAAATACGAATTTCATTGAGCATATTGTCAGTCAAAATGGTTCAATATCCCTGTGTTGTGTGTAGGCTAGAGTGTCAAAATGACACCATTCAATGTAGTAAATGTGCACGTTGGACTCATGCAAAGTGTGTTAACATTAATGAGACTGGACTTAAGTGGTGGTCTGTTAAGAGCCGTAAATTTCTGTGTTATGTGCTTTCCACAACTGGGATTACAACGCAAAAGCTGCACTGTCAAGGTAAGCGTTTTAAGCTTTTTCATGAATGGATGAATAACTTGCTTGAGTAAAGTAAGTGATTGCAATTTAAAAATACTGGGCCCGTATTCACAGTCAGTCAGATGCCATATCGAACTGCTATTAGTGACTGTTGTCTTAGCAGACATCATCCAGTAGCTAGTATCAGTACACACAGATAAGATGTCATTTGTGACACTTTACTACACCATCTGTAACATTCCAAGATGTTGATCACCGGGTGGTAGTGAAATTAAAATATGTAGGCTTTCTTTAAATAATTCGATACCAGTTCATATATGAATATTTGTTTAATGAACCAGCCAATTTGTTAACTATTTAACGTATACTATAGTATATATTAGTATATATATATATGTGTTGTGTTGATTGTAGTAGCTATAATTATAGTGTAATGTTTTGACTTAATTTTTCTGATTTAAGTATACTATTACGCTGATATTATGCACCCGTCAATACCCCCCCCCACCCGTGGGGGGGGGGGGGCTGACCCAGGGGAATTCGACTATTTTTATTTTATAATATCTAATAATATATAAAATCCGACTTAAGGCAAAAGTAAATTTCCCGGGACCCGGAATCATTCGGCGTGTCAAATCACGCCTTTGGGGAATTGCTTTCAGTCTTTAAGTCCCGTATATGCCCGCCGCTTCCCCCGGGTGTGTGGGGGATATAGATAGATGCATAACTTTAAGGGCGGACGCGGCAGTTTATTTTCACATGTTTTTACCATAATACCATTAAATAATTGTGCATATTTCGAATGACGGAATGAAAAATAACCCCAAAATCAATCAAAATACCAAACGTCGCAACCAATGTAAAAAATTAATATATAGCATAAAATTCATTTAAACTGTCGCGAACGTCCTTAAGATGTGGTCATTCTTCGTTACTAAAAATGAGAAACTAACACGTAATTACACTTGTTTTCAGATTTCATTCTGCTCTCCAAAGCAAAAATCCTGCATCGTTACGAAATGCTGCAATGAACGAACGCGAACTTCTAAATACATACAATATCTCGATTGTGACCAATGCCATTTCCATTTCTGACCATCGACCTGACCAAGTTTCGATCCAGATTCTCCGTGCCTATCACCCAGTAGTGTTACAAACAAAAGTTCCATTGAAAACAATAGGTGGAGGCAACTGTTTATATCGTACCGCGAGTTTGTTAGTATCCAATGAAGAAGACAACCACATTATGTTGAGATTACAAGTAGCGATCGAATTAATTGAACATTCTGAATATTATAGTAAGGATAATTTTTTCACTGATTCGCGTTTATTTCTATCAGACATAAAATCCTTGATTAAAGATGCAATCGTCCTTAATACTTCATGTGAGCTGGCACACATGTACTCAATCACTGCAGTTATACACATATCAATTAACTTTTACTATCCGCCTCAGCTAGAATCGTACACATCGTCAGAGCCTTACAATCGTAGGGTAGTCGGTAGGGAGGTAAAAGACATGCATTCGGAATTGACATTCATGTGGACTTTGTGTATTTTTGTACCGCTAGTTAACATAACTGAACCAGAAACATATCTGTCGTAAACGTTCATAAACCAAACGTTTTTGAAGATATCCATTATCGCGATAATGATTACTGCAAAAATGACTAATGTTCCATATGATGATGATGATGATGATGATGATGATGATGATGATGATGATGATGATGATGACAATATCAGATTAGACCGAACATGTTACAATGATGATGATGATCATCATGATTTCAATTTAGAACGAACAGTCTCACATGATGTTGATGATAATGCTGCTGACGATGATAATGATGATGATGATGACAATATCAAATTAGACCGAACGTGTTTCCATGATGATGATGATTTCAATTTAGAACAAACAGTCTCACATGACGATGATGATTATAAAACTGATCATTTTAATGTTGACCCAAAAGTATATATTGATGATGAACCTGCAGGTGGTAGTATTAGAAGTAAGTTGAAAAATTTAGCGCGTGACTATGACTGTGTTATAAAAATCGCGAACAAAGTGCCGGTTGATAGTGTTACTGATCACGATAGTAATAAGCGCAATATCAATTGCATAACTGATAATGATAAATAATTAAATGCTGACGTCAAAGTCGCCTTCACTGGCCAACTAGAAAATTCCTTCCTAGACACAAAAAATGTTATTGAATTATTAACTAACAAGTCTTATGGTCTGGACAAAATTCCTCTAGATTTAAAAACAAACGTATATTTTGTAATGAATAATAACGACAACACAAAAACAAGATCTAAAAACAAACGATCTTCGTTTAATGATGACTGTGAAGTCTGGGACAGCAACACAGGTGCTAGTCCAAAATCTTATTATGAAAGGGACAGTGACGGGGACTTCACAGTGATATATAAAAGAAATGGCCAGTTCTGTATTAGAAAAAAAGTAAACAGCTAGTGCGTTTATGAGCCACTAGAAAAACAGCCTTTAATTAACGAAATTGTTTGTCTGCAACGATACTATGTCATACTCAAGCTTGACCGACAGTACAAAAAACGGGTTTCTTGGTTAGCAAATGACAGCCGTTTGGCAGTAGTCGAATACTTAGGAACATTTCCCGGACTTGCCCCTCATGGTAATGCGAAAACTGTATCGGAGTACACGAGAACTCCGCAATTGGTTATGGACGACATTGAGACAATGTTATCAAAAGATAAACCCAAGGTCATTTACAATAAGTTAAAAGACAAATATAACGATCTTGAATGTCCATCGGGGACTCAACAAATTCGTGACAAAAAGAAATACTTAGCATCGAAGGGCAGGCCCCCAATGTCAAGAAATAACATCGCCGATCAAATAGTAACCCTCGAAAATATGATAACAGACAATCATGAGTTTGTTCGGTCAATTATTCGAACAAGTAATAGAACACCGACAATAATATGTTACACGGACGAACAAATTAAGGACATCAAACATATCTGTGCAACTGGTCATGCAATTCTTGGCGTTGACAAAACAGTCAATTTGTGCGACATGCACGTGACGGTTACTTGTTACAAACAACCATCCGTGTATAGACTTACTTCGAAGGACCATCCAATTTTCATCGGACCTATATATATTCACGATAACAGCGATGTTGAGACGTACGGACAGTTGTTTCATCACTTAAGAAAGAAACTACTTGACTCACCAGTAAATAAACTGGTTATAGGCACCGACGATGAAAGAGCTTTGGTAAACGCAATAACAACGTGCTTCCCGGACTCGACGCATATTTTATGTACTCGACATTTAATGCAAAATGCAAAACAGAAATTGACAGACGACGCTGTAAACATAAAAGACAGAAAGTTCATACTCGACCGGCTTTTCGGTGATGACGGAATTATTAATGCTGACGACTCAATATGCTTTGACGACATGTGCGAAGAACTTGAATCGTACTGTTCATAAATATCGGACAAATTCCGCAAATATTTTGTTGACAGAATGAAGCAACCGTTAAAGCATAAAGTTAACAAGCCCGTTCTCCTGAAATTGGTAAATGTTAAATAGACGAATAATAACACCGAATCGGTAAATCACATACTTAAACAGACCATTAACTGGAAGTCAAAACCATTGACATATTTAGTGGAGTCATTGTTCTGTCGTGTTATTGGTCAATTCAAGGACTTAAGGAGTGCTTTATTTGGGACGGGAGAGTTTCGAGTTAGCAAAACTCATTCTAAATTCACACTGACGAAAACTAACTGGGTGTCTATGACACATGATCAACGGACGATACATTATACCCGTTTCAGGAATTAAAAAATTCCAAATCCCGCATTTATTACGTCGACGAACGGACAGGCAACCGTTGGTGCACCTAAAACTCATGGCAAAACAATTACTGAACGCACGACGACTATGACAAAACGTAAAAAAACTCGAAGATTGAGTTCCTATATTAAATGCAATGAACACTCCGAGAACCTATATGCGTATTTGGGATCCATTCTATGGATTGGTAGTACATTTCTCTGCAATTAGGTAATGTTATAGATGTTTGACGGTGTAGAGACTTTAATGCTTGAGTGTGTCATAAAAAACCACAAAATACAGGTCTGCACTGTACACGCCGAGAACATATATGTGTATTTGGGGTTCAAATTCGTTTTGGATTGTAGTACAGTGCAGTACGTGTAATTAAATCTTTTAAATTAATATAAGGTCATGAATTAAATTCAGTAACTGTATGATCAGTAAATGTGTACAAAAATGCATCACGCGGCAACAAATCGGGAATTTAACAAACTAAAAGACACAAAGATAACTAAAAATTATGATAGGCAGTCAGATAAACAGATTTTGCTAAGTGTATTGTAAATATTGATTAATCTAATGTGATTGTATGGAAATGTCAATAATTGTGTATGTGTAATTAGAATGAAATATCTTTTAAAAATCTATTTGTACATATATGTGATTAAACGAAAAAGAAAAACAAAAATATTAATAAATTTAAATAAAATAAAATTTACTCTCGCGTTAATGCCCGCTGATTGTCACTGATTTGCGATAAGATAAGATGATTAGCGAATGCATTACGACTAACAGAACAAAGGAAATCAATAAGCTATAAACTATTCATGAACTATTCTGTTCTGTTCTGTATTAAGCAAAATATTTATTTAATTTCAATTGCATATATGTAAAAAATAAATGTAATATATAGGAACAACTCTATTAATTCATGTCACGTACTTTAATACTCTGAAATTGTGCACTTGTACGTGTTAAATGTCATAACTTCTCTAGTAACGTTATTAAAGCGTGTGTCAGCTACAATAATATGAAATTCCGTTTTGGCTGCTTCATAATTTTTTTTATGTAACACTATTTTGTTAATACAGACTTTGTAATAGTACTTTTATTTTTGACCAAGAGCTTTTAGCAATGTTTATAGTAATTTTCATACACGCTATAGGTGATAATTTGGACTCTTCAAACTTCACAATTATGACATACGTTTGTCATTAATTAAATGTTATATTTTTTAGTTATGATGATGATGATTGCCACATTATGCAGTTTGTTTTCAGTTCCTTTCTAGTTATTATTATTATTATTATTATTATTATCATTATTATTATTATTATTATTATTATTATTATTATTATTATTACTTTATATTGTTTCGCAAAAGCAAATATGTTACGTTGTATGCAAACATTGTTGTATGAAGCTTAAATTATGATATTCTTTATTGCGTATTTTATTTATAAGCAAGTTTGTTACTTTGTACCTGTGTTTTTTTATATACATTTTATGATATGTTGTAATCTTCATTGTCTTACTATCACTAAGTCGAGTGATATTATTATTTTAGTGCTATGTAGGAGATTTCGGTACCCGCCCGATGGTGTGATAGGCGCAACTTCCATATGTAGAATTACCGACATCCCCGATTAAACTCGCCCTTCTGTTTCAGTAACGGACCAAAGTTGATATTTTTGTGCACGTTTACACATTACCATTTTAGCAATGTAATATATGATGAACAAGACCTATAACTGTTACTATGCAGTGGATTTCGGTACCCGCCCGATGGTGTGAGAGGCGCAACTTCCATTTGTAGAATTACCGAAATCCCCGATAAAAATCGCTCTTCTGTTTCAGTAACGGACCAAAGTTGATATTTTTGTGCACGTTTACACATTACCATCGACTTACAACATTTTAGCAATGTAAAATATGATGAATAAGACATATAACTGTTGCTATGTTGGGGATTTCGGTACCCGCCCAATGGTGTGATAGGCGCAACTTCCATATGTAGAATTACCGAAATCCCCGATAAAACTGGCTCTTCTGTTTCAGTAACGGACCAAAGTTTATATTTTAGTGCACGCTTACACATTACCATCGACTAACAACATTTTAGCAATGTTAAATATGATGAACAAGACATATAACCGTTGCTATGTAGGGGATTTCGGTACCGTGAAAGTGTGTTCGGACTTACCGAAATCCCCCCAAATTTGTCTTTTGGATAACATAAAATACATTATATGTGCATGTCTAAATATTTATATTGTAGCAATATTCTATATAATGTAAATTTTCTTTAACTGTGGCAGCAGATGGGATTTCTGTACCCCAAGTACGTGTTAGAGGCGCAACTATGCATACCTCAGCACATTAATGACCGAAATACTTTTAAAAAAGTTGAAAAGACAATTATACATGTTTGGTTTTGAAAACAATGATATATTATTTCATTTAAACACTATAAATACCATTATTTCATCACATTTGCCAAATTAATTAAGTGAATAGCATAAATATATGGGGATTTCGGGGGATTTCGGTAATTACGGGGATTTCGGTAATTCTACACACCCACTTTAATCTCAGTTTTAGCTCCACACCAACACTGGACATTAGTGACATTACACTTGGAGGGTGCACAAAGCAACTGTCTTCAAAATGTTTCAAACACAGTTTTGACGTTTTACTTGGTTTGAAGTCCACCACTTTTCCATTGATTTCCCGCCGCGAATTTAACGCACGAATCCATTTCTTAGGAGTAACTTCGTCCGAAGGAAAAGTAAAAAAAGCACTTATTTCCCTTGTCAGGACGTTCTTTGCACCCGAAAGCAACACACTGAACCATTTCGAACAAACAATGTCATGCAACAATTTCAAATGAAACACTTGCTTTCGATTACACATTATGAAAATTTATAAACAAATAACACCAATGTGATTGTCGAAGTTGATGTTTTGTGGGAAATGTTTAAGCTCAACTGCGTAAATATAATGGAGGTCTTTCTGGATCATGCGCAGATATAAAGGTTTTACGTCATCACCAAAATAGGTGGCGAAACTACCCGAGCGGGTCATGGAAATTGCCGATCAACAAAATCATCGTTTTTTTAGTAACTATATGATTTTTTCCATTTTTAAAAATAATTTCAATCTACTTAGGTTATATTTATTTATTAAATGACATTTTTCGGTCTAAACATGACCTTCACCTTTAACTATTTTAATGACAACGTTGTGTTAGTGAATCGATGAATTTAATGTATTTAATGTCCAGAATATACCTTGACAATTTTTGCTTGTTCTTTACTAAACGTCGATTTCATTTGACTAAGACTAGCATAAATAATTACAAGACATGCCTATTTTAAAACTTCAATAACAAAATGTCATTGTAACAGAACGTCGCCTACTCATTGTACATCGAATATCACTAAACAAAACGCGTTTGCGATGTGTACTTACTTGTTGCACTGCGATTTACCATCATCGCGATGTATTGATTGCTACGATCGAATTTCTGCCATTGATTTTGCTAGATAGGCTGCAACATTCATGCTGTTAAGTAGTTGGTAATCTTATAGAGCTTCACTATTTTATTTCAGTGAAACATTTTATCGATAGTATATTCAAGGGGCTTATTGAACGTAGTCTGTTTCATAGATATATCAGAACCACTTGATCTGATATATTTCTTATTGTGAACAAACTGATTTTGAATTTAATGCTTTTCCTTTGTATCGCACTTCAAAAACCTTAAATACACGAATTTTTATAGACGCACTTTATTAAAAAACAAAATTAACCCGCACATTACGGCAATAAAATTATTAATACCTTCGATACATTAATAAAACCTTAAGGAAATTTACTATCAATTATAATTTTTATCCAAGGATCCATAGGATTCTTACTCACGACATCAAATCGCGCACTTCATTTTTACAACGTCCATTTGTTGCGTAGCTATTTCAATGTCGCGCATGCTTATAAGGTAATTTTTTATTTATGTTACTACAACTACTCCTTTGCCTGCACCCACGTCCAAAACAATACCTATCTAGTAAATATTTAAATTAATATTTTACTTTAGCATATGTTTTTGTAAATAAGACCATTATAATAAACAATATGTTATTATTAATTTTCTTTAAATGAAAAATTTAAAATTGAATTGTTTAATTAACGTTGATATGCCCCTTAAATGGCAGTTTAAAATGGGTTTCCCTGTACTTGAAATATATTTGTAGAATTATATTGATGTTTTATATATGCTGATTATTAAATTATAAAATAAAGTTTGTACTATAGATATATAAAAAAAACTGACAAAATTTATCTTGGCCTGGTTGAAATTTGCAATATAAAGTATCTGCAACACTAGAATATCAATTAAACAGCATTAACCACAAAGCATGAGCACGTACGCAGACTTTAACTACGTAGTAAAGCCATTATAGCAATACACAATGTCATATACTTTTTACGAGAGCGGGTAACAACACCTTATCAACATGAATTGACAGTTTTTCATTTCCTAATTTTCTGAAAATGGATAGATATATATTTAGTCATATGATTTTTCAAACTCGTACGTCACGCGCCTTACAAAGAGTGCAGTATACCAATACTTCCCATTCGTACGTTGTGTGGTTAAGTAAATATCTGCACATGTATACAACTGTCGGGACAATATACTTTTCAGAAAATGGTTAAGTATTCGACTAAGGCCACACGCAAAAATTGTTCTGCAACGTTGTTCGCATCAAGCGCCGTGTTAAATCAAAACGCTGACAGCGTATAAAGACTGTTGGCGACAAAAGAAACTAAAAGCATGTGAATAACGAGTGCATTTTTGCTAAAAGAAAACATTTGTTTGAATAAAGTTTAATATCCCACCTTTAAACTCTATAATTTGGCTTCTTATTCAATAGTATACAACATCATAATGAACAATAATGTGTAAGTAACGAAAAAAAAATTGTTGGAGCTAATTATCTTACGCAAGCGGATTGATATACATGCCAGTTAACAGGTTAGTCTGCAACGGGCCAGAAAAACCGATTAAGCGTAGAAGTTAGTAGATTGTTAGTAGATTGTTAGTGCTTCTTAGCCAAAGATCTATAAATAAACATGTTTATTTATAGATCTTTGTTCGTAGCCTACTGAGTCAAAATAGATCATACGATGCAAGCTCTCGATTGTCCATAGTACAGTTTAAAATTAATAAATTGCAGTAATTTGTTGTCACAATATTCAGAATGATAATTGAAAACAAGAAAATACACTTTCCCAACGAGTCAAAATTAACCGCTAAATAGCAAAAGTAGAGGTGTCATTAGTTCCAAGTTATTTTTTTAATAAATGGACCTTTTTACAAACTGTAATTGTAATACATCACATGATATACACAGTATAATTCATATTACATACATTATCTTCAATAACTAAAATGTAAGAAAACGGGTGTAAATTTTACTGTTTTGAAGAAGGACCCTTTCTGGTTTCGATTTACTGACTGCCTGCAAAGAAAAGTAGTTTTCCGCGATACCTGTTTTGGAAATTACCCTCTCAAAAGACCGTTGGCTTCCGCCAACAGTCTAAAAACTAGTTAAACTTGTGCCATATATTTCAAGATTAGGTACAAAAATGAAAACTGTATTGAGAAAATTCTGGATGCCGGTCGGAGAATACATACTTTATATGCATGGAAGTATGAACTCGTATCTGTGTACATATACTGCCTGATTTGAAGATTTGAATTAAATAAATCGACAATTAATGGACGTTATTTCAATATAAAATACGCGCATATTCCAGAAACATCATAAGTTTATATAAATATTTTCATTCTAGTTCCAAATGTTTCTGTTATAATTTAAAAAATACATTAACATTTGTGAATTGTTTTAACGTTTAAATAATCTATTCTGAACGTATGTATTTGACAATTAATAAATACTATGTAACCACAATGTCCTGGTGGCAATGGTATAATGAATACAGTGTCCTAGCGATCGAGAGGTCGTGAGTTCGATCGGGGAGAGTTCGAATGATCTTTCTCACGAACATCAAGTTCTGGTGCTTCCCAGGAAACGGACTCCAAAGTGTCTCAATTAACCTCAGGCTTCGACATAACCGAGCTAAGCAAAATAGGTTTAAACTTTTATGCACTGGTTATACACACAAAAATACAAAGTTAAAGAAAATGTAGATTTTTATGTTAAAGATAAGATATTTCTTAAGATGTTTCTGGAATACAGTTCCAGAGAAATATTTGTTTTATTCTTTGAAATTTATGATCAGCAATATATATATATATATATATATATATATATATATATAGTTGACCCAGTTGACCCCAGAATAATTTATTAAACAAACAACAACTGTACGTGTACGAGTACGTGTACATTTAAATGATCATTTTGATAATGTTGATTTGAAACAACAAGAACTATCATATGGTTAATATCCTTTCATTTCTGATATACAATATGTTTTGTTATAATACAATATGGTACGTTAAACTTGACTTTTTAAGGACAGGCCTATTTCAGTTGACTATAGTTTTGGATTTGATTACATGTTTTATAGATATTAGATAGGCTAACATACGGTGGCACAGAGGTGACATGCACTATTCTTTCTTTATCCCGTTCCCACGAGCTATTAACTCGATGGAACGAGATACTAACTTGTGGAAACGAGATACTTTCCCGAGGGAACGATATCCTAACTCGACGGAATGAGTTTACTAGGAAACGAGATACTAACTAGTGAAAACGAGATACTAACTCGATGAAACGAGATATTAACTCTTGGTTACGAGATACTACCTCGTGGTAACAAAATGGATATGTCAAGGGATGGACTTACTAATTCGATACTAACTCGAGCGAACGATTTACAGCATAATCGTTTCTGTCGGCCATGGTTATCCTAAAAATTAGATATTCGGAAAAATGATTGGTTCTCTAACTCGTGGGAACGAGATACTAGCTCGTGGGAACGACATACAAGCTCGTGGGAACGAGATACTAACTCGTGGGAACGAGATACTAACTCGTGGGAACGACATACTAGCTCGTGGGAACGACATACTAACTCGTGGGAACGAGATACTAACTCGTGGGAACGAGATACTAACTCGTGGGAACGACATATTAACTCGTGGGAACGAGATTCTAACTCGTGGGAACGAGATACTAGCTCGTGGGAACGAGATACTAACTCGTGGGAACGAGATACTAGCTCGTGGGAACGACATACTAACTCGTGGGAACGAGATACTAACTTGTGGGAATGACATACTAACTCGTGGGAACGACATACTAACTCGTGGGAACGACATACTAACTCGTGGGAACGAGATACTAACTCGTGGGAACGACATGCTAACTCGTGGGAACGACATACTAACTCGTGGGAACGACATACTAACTCGTGGGAACGAGATACTAACTCGTTCTCTCGACTTAGTGTTAGGTTTCTCATCAATAATGCAGTTTCTGAAAATTCATACTACGAACAAAATAAATAATGATAAGTAGCACAATGAAAAGTTAGTGTTGTTTTGTAAACTTCAGCTATGAATACTCGTAGATTGACCTATTTTAAGCGGATTCAGTGAATGAGATTTGAAAAACAACAACAACACTTTTTTATCCATCGAGTGATTGTGTTCCACTAAATGGTATCACCATTTCAATATCGTTACAAGACAGACAAACAGACTCGGATTGAAAACATTACCGAAAACATACAAAGCAGATAACAGTAAATATTATATGACGAAAATAATGTTAGGGCAAACTCTTATTACCATGTAGCCCTTTTTATTTTAGCATACCACTGCATAACTCTTCATGACATTTTAACCCATTTTCACAAAAACTTTCGCGAAGCTTATTTCAAACGCTTTCTAGAAAGAAAAAATGTTAAATGTAATAGTGCCCTCTAAAGATGTAATATGATAATGATATTAATATTCGCGAAATATTGTAAATTATTGCTATAACAAAAATATGAGCTGTTGAACTTATCCGGCAAGGTAATTTTTTTTTTTTTTTCATTAAATTCGCCAAACTTTCGGAAAAATATTATGCCTTTCACACAAAAAATTACAATCTTTAAATTGTTACCGTATGCAGATTATCGTGACATTTTCCATTTGACATGGTGACCGTAAGTGAAATGGATAAACACGTGATAAACTCATAAACATTGAGTATATTTTCTGCGCATTAGGAAGCTTTTCCATATGTCCGTATCTCCATCCGCATTACGCAAATCCGCATCCGCCAAAAAATCGAACAAGTTGAAAACAGTCGGATTGTTTCCATATGTCCGCAGTCCGTATCCGCAAAAGCCTTCCGCAAGAACTCGCTCAGCGAGCGATTTATGCGGATGCGGGCGACATGGTATCTAACTTAGCATGTTAAACAAAAGGCTGTTATACATAAAACATTGGGAAAATAGAAAAATGGTCTAGATACACCTGGATAACTCAACCTAAGACTCACCGAGTACAATAACTCTGTAATAACGGATAACCTTTAAATAAGTCATGACAGACGCTGTAGATAAAATTGTTGAATGCTTTATATATATTGTCTAAAATCCACCACATGTGAATGTTTTCACATACTGGCACAAATATTTGCAACCGACGTACCGGGTAATTAAAAGTGTTCACGTTTCTTACTCAGACATTGTAACTATTTGAAATAAAGAAGAAAACTAAAATATTCGTCGTTAATTTGCGGATTCATGGAAATATTTCGTATAATATTTATGCGGATACGGATGCGAATACGGACATATGGAAAAGCGGCCTAATACTTATAAATAGCTAATGTATACGTGTACATTTTGAAGTAAGGGATTGTTGCGAAACGCGTAGTTTTAGTACCCTGTGCAAATCGTGCTTACCCGTGCAAATCGTGTGTAATATGTCACAAACGGGACTCCTTAGCCATTCTGAAATCGCAGTTTTACTTTCGATTTATATTTTCGGAAAACGAATCACGCTTGTCATTTATGCATCGGTTATCGACAAAGGTAGGTGTTGATTTTAAGTTCGTAAACTTTGTATTCCTTTTACCCTTTGTAATAAGATGAATACGAAAAAGTTTAACGTTATATAATTTTAATTTAGCAAATCGCTTGTAAAAGGTTGTAGAATAATATCCACTCTCTCGCGTAACGGAAGTTCTCGCTAAGATCGAATTTCATAAGTATTTCAAACAAATATTACATTTAACGGTTATTTTGCCGTGAACACATGTTTAACGTTTTTAAACGTTGACCAATAAGTTAAGGCTTTATAGGTCTAAACGTTTGATTTTTAGATGGAGACAACTCAAAACGATTAAGGTTACATGATTAGTCTCCCTTTTTACTTGAAACGTAGTGCTCGGTGAGCTATTGGTGTAGCGGAGTTCTCCAGCGTCGTCCATCGTCCGTTGGGACCGTTATTGCAATAAAGACTACATTTTTTATTCAATCTTGACCTAACTTGCACAGTTTGTGTATGACCATTAACTCTCTAGTCTAATGGGATTGTTATTTGGTCAGATCACACCAGTAACTCTAGAGTTATTGCCCCTTTTTCATGCAAATAAAGGGCAAAAATGCCTTTTTCCAACTTATAAACTTTATTTTCAATCCAATCTTAACCAAACTTTGACAGCTTGTGTATGACCATGAGATTATAGAAGACGCCAAACATGGGCCAGATCGTATTTTAAACACCAGAGTTATTGCCCTTTGTTTATTAAAAAATATACAAAAATGGACATTATTCAGGATTCAGACTTCATTTTTCATGCAATCTTCACCAATCTTGCACAGTTTGTCTATTACCATGGGATTACAGTTGAAGTCGAATATAAGCAAGATCGTACCTGAAACACCAGAGTTATTGCATTTTGTGGAAAAATATGCAAAAGCAGACATTTTTCAGGATAGAGACTTCATTTGTCATCCAATCTTCACTAATGTTGCACAGTTTGTCTATGACAGTAAGATTAAAGGTGAAGTTGAATATAAGCAAAATCGGGCAAGAAACACCAGATTTATTGCCCTTTGTTTGTGTAAAAAATATACAAAAATGGACATTATTCAGGATAGAGAGTTCATTTTTTATCCAATCGTCACCAATCGTGTACAGTTTGTCTATGAACATAAGACTACAGTTGAAGTCGAATATAAGCATGATCGAGCCAGAAACACCGGAGTTATTGCCCTTTGTGTTTGGAAAAAAAACATGAACAAGTTATCAATGATTGGCTTGCACACACGATTTTTTATTCAATGTTTACCAAACTTACACAGTTTGCATATGACCATAAAAATTTATTGATAAAATTTGATATCCAAGAGTTGCAAACCTTGCATGCAGTTATTTGAACATGAACATTGATCAGATGGCTTAAGAGCCTGCATTAACATCATTTATCATCATTGGACAGAAAATGATCAAAGGAAAAGCAAAACTTGACCTTTAGCACAGGCATCGCAATTATCGCATTGCAACTAGTTCTCAAAAACTGTCTGTGAAAAAGACATCAAAACGTCCAAAAAAAATAATTAAAAAAATGTACTGTTTGTGCATTTCCAGAATTGTCGCTGACTTAATGAAAAAGGGTCAGGTAAGAATATCAAGAAAAATGATTTGAGAACCAATAGCACAAAAACCGCACATCCACTACCGAACTCGTACTTTAGTTAGCGCATTGCACTAACCGATGTTTTAAATGAAAATTGATCCTATCCCCCTTTTCGTATTGTTCAGATACCTTAATTTTCAAACCTGTCACAACAGTATGGTCTTCATCTGTACCAGTTCTCAGGTGAGAGCTTTGGGCCATCATGGCCCTCCTGTTTCTAATTGGCATGTTTAACTACCAGTAGATCTACATTCTAGATGCAGGAAATAAAATACCTCGCAATAATGAAGTGAGGATATAATAAGTTCCTTTGAAATACATGCATAGATTTACATACATATATCCTAAAGGGACATTACAGTTTCTTTTCAAAATCGTATAAAATAGGAAATAAAAGTATAATGCTAAACAAATGGTAGTGGCGGTGTCAACTTTTGATTTCATGCCAATGTTTGTTGGCATAATATCTAGATCAAGTTTGATAATTAGTTTGTAATAATAATATCTAGGCCAGATTTGATAACCATTTAAATCAGTCCAGGAATTGTGGAGTTAATACCATTGAATTATCTGAAATTGGCCTTTTTAGCGGTTTCCGCTCTTGATATCCAACAATGTTCATCCAATCTTCACTAAACTTCATGTTTGTGGGCATAAAAGCTCGTCAAAGTTTAATAATCAGCCAAGTCGCCTCATGAATTATGGAGTTATGGCCCTTGAGTAATCTAAAATTAGCCTTTTTAGCCATTTCCACTCTCTAAGTCTAACAGTTTTCATCCAATCTTTACCAAACTTCATAAAAATGTTTTCAATAATAATATATTGGTCAAGTTCATTTATCAGCCAAATCGCCCCAGGAATTGTGGAGTTATTGCCCTTGAGTTATCTGAAATTGGCCTTTTTAGCAGTTTGCGCTCTTTAGGACCAACACTGTTATTCCGATCTTCACCAATCTTCATGAAAATGTGTGCAATATCTCGGTCAAGTTTGATAACCAGTCAAAATAGCACAGGCATTGTGATAATTATTGCCATTGAATTATCTTAAATTAGCCTTTTTTTGCGGTTTCTGCTTGCTAAGTCCGACAATGTTCATCGAATCTTCACCAAACTTCATGAACATGTTTGTGGGCATGATATCTCTGCCAGATTTAATAATCAGCCAAATCGCCCCAGGAATTGTAGGGTCATGGTCCTTGAATTATCGGAAATTGGCCTTTTCAACCGTTTCCGTTCTCTAAGTCCGACAGTTCATAGCCGATCTCTTTGTGGGCATATTATCGATAATCAAACAAATTGTCCCATTAACTGTGGAGTTATGGCCCTTGATTATCTAAAATTAGCCTTTTAAGCTATTTTAAACTAGAAGGGGCTTAACTGCTTTACAAACAGCTCTTGTGTCTGTTAAAAACTACTACGAGCAATATTAAAACGTGAAACCTTGATGTCATTGCTGTTGGTAGTATTTTTCAGGGTCTGTAATAATGACATATGTAATTGTTGTCCCCAGTATTCAATTGAATTCAATATGTGTATTGCGTAAAACAAACAACTTTGGTTCCTTATGGTCCCCAATATTCAATTAAAATCAATATATTTATTACGTAAAACATAATAACACGTTTGTATCAATTGCAATATAAGACAATGTTAATATTAATTCAGACTTCTCTTCTTCACACCTGGTTTGTGATATGTCCGTTTGGTGTTTGACAGTCAAGTGTTCCAACTACACCAATGTCATGGCATGAACTTGGTCACTTAAAGGGGAGAAGTTGTGTGGCGGCCCGGTTAGCTCAGTCGGGAGAGCACTCGCCCTGATAGCGAGGGGTCCTGGGTTCAAGTCCCGGACTGGCCGCACAATTTTCTCACCCTGTGACATTTGGCGCCCAACGTGGTTACCCGGGTTAACTCTCCGAGGGCCCGTTGTAATTATATAACAACATGAATTCCTGAATTCGAGGACGAATTCATATTTGAGCGCGGGTGTATGTCACGGCATGAACTTGGCCGTGACATACACCCTCGCTCGAATATGAATTTATCCTTGTATTCAGGGTGTTATATATACCACGGGCCTCTTAAGAGTATACCCTGGAAACGTCACGGCCCCACGTTTGGCGCCAATTTGTCGCAGGTGACTCTGGTAAGAATATGGCGCAGTAATGAGAAAAACAAAAAAACACAAAGACACGGTAACGTGTTGACTCTTTGAATGTCAATCTCTTAATGGCGCAATCGTGTGAAAACGTGCACGAGGAAAACTAGTTAGTAAAGTGATTGTCGATTTGGTGAAATGAATGAAAATGGGCTAAACAACACACATAAAACAGATACAGACAAATTGTCCTGGTGACATTAACAATATATGAATACAGCAGATCTAACACGATGGAAAAATGGTATTAAAGAGAGCCCAGTGTACGCATGCTTTATAAGTACAGTAGGCTATTATGTGACTGAAACCTTATACAAAAACAGATGTGTAGAATGAAGGTTCAACCTGGTGTCATTTCTGTAAACAGAACTGAGTACACAACGAAATTGATAACTGTGGAATTAGTCTCAAAATATGATGCCCTGAGAGTTTGTATTTTTCACATCACTTGTTATAGTGTACTCTTGTCTAACAATGAGAGTTTGTATTTTTCAGATCACTTGTTATAGTGTACTTTTGTCTAACAATGAGAGTTTGTATGTTTCACATCACTTGTTATAGTGTACTCTTGTCTAACAATGAGAGTTTGTATTTTTCACATCACTTGTTATAGTGTACTCTTGTCTAACAATGAGAGTTTGTATTTTTCACATCACTTGTTATAGTGTACTCTTGTCTAACAATGAGAGTTTGTATTTTTCACATCACTTGTTATAGTGTATGCCCTGAGAGTTTGTATTTTTCACATCACTTGTTACAGTGTACTCTTGTTTAACAATGAAAGTGTCTAAAAGTTAAAAAACAAACATGCATTTTATTTATGAATTTCATAAAATTATCATGTGTGAATATATTTATAATATATTTACGATATTCAAACAAATACAAATACTAAGTAAGATTTAATAAAACATGTGTGTTTATTTATATGCAAATGGTAAACACATTTTAAAAAGGAGGTCCACTTTTAGAACCTACAATTATTTTTTTTGTACACGATCATAAGAATTTTGGTTTCGATTTAAAATCCATAGCAAAAATAGAAATATGGTTTCCGCTCAAACAGTTTAACTTAAGTATGAATTTAGATATTGTAATTAAACTTAATACATGTATAAAGATATCTTATATTGAGTCATCGCTTGGGATTCATATCGGGTGGGTGGGCAAGGTCATGGTCACTATTACTACATTTAATATAGAAAAATGGTTTCCAACTTAATGACTCAGGAAAGAGTTGAGCTATTGTAAAAAGGAATAATACATGGATACATTATAGCACAATTCCAAGTGGAATTGCGTATGAGGGTGAGTGTTTTAGTGTCTTTTATGACAATACTGACTTTCCATATGTCCGTATCTGCATCCTCGAATGCTTAACCGTAATCCGTTTCCATAATCATGTTCGCTGCCTACAAAGCGCATCTGGATGACAATGTATGTCACTCTGCAAGTTGAAAGAAGTGCGTTTACAGAAATTGTCCAGGAACAGCCGAATAACACCATATTATGCATGCATAAGACATCATAAGTATATTTTCTACGTAATAACAAGTTACATTTGTAGAAACATGAATAATGCCGTAGATGTAAATGGTGGATAATGGCTCACAATCCCCCAGTTGTTTATTATGTCGAATATTTGCATACAATACTAACAATGTACAAAACATTAAAATGTTTGTATTATTCCAACTCATGGATATTTCTTCATTGGAAAAAAAGAACAAAACTAAAATAGTCAATGGTAAATTGTATGCAAATACATGGAAAAAGGCGTCCATATTGTAGTTCTTGCGGATACTGATGCGGACATATGGGAAAGCGGCCTTTTGCATTTCATTTGAGAAATTTGGTTTTCATGAAATGTTCCATGTTTCTTGTTAAGCTACTAATATTGGCAGTAGTATTGGTGTAATTGACAAGTATAAAGTGAAAAATACACACTCATTTAAACCTACAGGGTTTTATATTATTGGCGTTATTTTATATGTATTTTTTTTAGTTATTTAAACAATATCAACTGTTTTCATTCAAATACAGTGTACATTCAGTTAGGAAAACAACTTAGTTGGCAGACAGGCACTGGACATGTTTCCACGATAAATAATTTGCATGAACAATATTTTTACTTTAAATGAAATATACATATATTTAATGAAATGACAAAAATCACATTCTTTTTTATGTTTTGTACTATCCACATATATAATGGCAATGCGCCAAATACATAATTATTTTTTTTGCCCCCCAATTTATATTCATTTATCTCTGGTATTAAAACAACTATGAATTATTTTAAGCAAACAATTACTGTGTTTTCTTTACTTTTCACTGTACTGTTGTATGTTTCAGGTGCATAATTTACACACTGATGTGATGTGTTAACACAACAATGGGTTAACACGATGGGTAAGTTCCTAAATAGGTATTATGGGGGCATATACTATCCCCCATATTCATTTCATTTCTTGTGTGGAGCATACCTTAAAATAAATGTGTAAGATATTTTGGTATGAAACTTTATTTGTAACTAATTATGGAGATGAAATATATTGTACAAGAAACACAATTCTGTCTTCAATAAGTATTGCGATATTTTATTACCAATAATCAAACTGATCAAACTATATTGAGACTACACGCAAGGATGGTTTTGTATGCTAAGAAAGGGGGCGGGGCATATAGTGGTTGCACCGTCCTCACCTGTTGGCCGAATAGTTCCAATTTTCGTTTCTGCTGCATAACTTCTAAATGTCTGGAAGGTTTTTAATATTCCTTCAAATTATTATTTACATTAACAATATTATGTGTGGTTTATTCCAACCATGCTTGTCCTTTAAAAGTCAAATGCCAGGAAATATTTTGTTTCTGGAAGTAATAATCCTGGAAGATTATTATTTCGCATGACCAGATAATGTGTTGCATATATCACCCAAGCTTGTCTGTTAAAGGTCAAGGTCATAATTCAAGCTCAAAGGTCAAATATTTGTCAGGAGCATAATATTATCTGGCATGGATGAATCTTCAGAAATTATGACCGTCATGAGATGGTATACAACAACGCACAAGAACCAGGCCAGTAACTTACATTACAAAGGTCACACTTGGAGGCCAAACCAGAAAAATTAAGACTTTGTAAACATAATCAGTTTGATGAGATTTGTGTATAAGACTAAAACATAACTCTGTATTGAATTTTAATTGATATATGGCCCTTTTCTGACTTAGAATTTTGCTTTGGCATTTTCATATAGGTTCATTTTTCCTTCAGTTTTTGCAGACAATTAGTTGAGAATGTTTTGTGCAATCATTATGAAACTTTACGGAAATATTAGTAAAAGGAAGGTAAATTTTGATTTTCAGCATGACAGCTCTTACCGTTCTTGAGGTTGTGCCACTTTTTAGCTCACCTGAGCACAACATGCTCATGGTGAGCTTTTGTGATCGCCTTTTTTTCCATCGTACGTCGTCCGTTGTGCGTAATGTGTGTTCAACATTTACCTCATTAACACTCTAGAGGCCACATTTATTGGCCAATCTTCATGAAACTTGGTAAGAACATGTGATCCAATGAGTTAGAATCTGAGTCATGTTGAATCAAAAACTAGGTCACTATGTCAGATTGAAGAAAAAGCTTGTTAACGCTCTAGAAGTCACATTTTTTGCCCAATCTTCATGAAACTTGGTCAGAACATTTGTCTTAATGATGTATCAGCCGAGTTTGAATCTGGGTAATGTGGGATCAAAAACTAGGTCACTAGGTCATATTGCAGAAAAAGCTTGTTAACACTCGAGAAGCTACATTATTTGCCCAATCGTCTTGAAACTTGGACAGAACATTTGTCCCAATGGTATCTCGGCCGATTTCGAATCGGAGTCATGTGGTGTCAAAAACAAAGGTCACTAGGTAAAATTGAAGAAAAAGCTTCCCAAATTGTGAATGTCTGTTGTCACTTACATTTTTCAAACCATGATGATTAATACCGCATTTCCATCAGTCTGTATCAGTATATCCATATCCATATAAAATTCTAACACATGGAAAATTGTTCGACTAATGAAACTCAGGTGAGCGACCCAGGGCCATGTTGCCCTCTTGTTTAAAAATAGTTCAAAGAAGACTTGAGACGTTTTTGCGCAATCTTTCGTAAACATTAGGAAATTGTGAGTTGGCATAAAAGGACCATTAAGTTTGGTTTTCGGCATAATTATGTTATGCCCGTTTAAAAAAAAGTTGAAATAAGGCTTGTGCATACAATAAGTTAAGAAGATTTTGTGCAATCATTATGAAACTTAAGGGAAGTGTAAGTAGACTTGCTCTTATCGTATTCGAGCTATAACTTTTAAAAAATGTTCAAGTAAGTTTGTGCAGACAATAACTTGATAAGTTTTTGTGCAGTCATTAGGAAACTTTAGGGAAGTGTTAGTAGCATAAAAGAAGATTAAGTTCAATTTTTCGGCATAATTGCTCTTAGTGTACTTTAGTTGTGCTCCGTCAGGCGGAGTTCTATTTTAATAAGGTACACTTATTAGCATATATTGGAAAAACAGCCTTCAGACTTAGTACTTATTACTGGCTTTAAAAATGTTTTGAGCTAGTGGTGTCACTTGATCGTAGGATGCTAATCAGAAGAGCTGTAGAATCTACCCACAAAAAGCAGATGTGACAAATACATGTGTGTTTCAATGCCTTATATCCATTCGACACGAATGTATGTTTTCTATGCTTTAAACTCATTTGCTGACAAGTACATGTGTATTGTCAATGCTTAAAGTTTTCCCTTAAACTCGTTAAATGCCCCTTTCTAAATAAATACAGATACAAATTAAAACTAAAAAATATTATCAACGTTTCTCGAATAAATTTTGCGCGTACCAACAATATATTTATGAAATTTTAAGAAAAATATATTTACGAAGAAACAAACTGTATGTGGGTATACACGCTTCCAGTAGGATTCAAACTAATGACTACAAAATCGTGCGCTTCAATGGAAACTTTCCTACGCTAAATGGCATCTATAAATGGCGTACGTGCGCATAACAGTACATAATCTACAATTCCTTCATATTGATTGTATTACTGCTAATAGTTTTCCCGCCCCTGCACAAGTGTCATCAATCATGACCACGGTTTATATAATAAATAGATATATGCTTGTCAAATGTTTATTGCAACAAGACCATTAGTATTTGATAATGCTTCATTTATACTTTTTCTCTGTGTATGAACTTTATTATTGTAATTGTAATTGTCGACGTACCATCGAAACGCCCCTTCAACAAGTATATGTATGTTCTCAATGTTCTGGAATCTTTCCTTGGCACGTACATGTATGTTTAAGTTTACCCTTTACGTATGTGTTCTCAATACCATCAATTCCTTCCCTACAAGTAAATGTATGATCTCTATCTTTATGCCATCAATATTGTCCTTGTCCTTGTCAAATACATGTACATTCTCAGTTCCCTGAATTCTTACTTGACAAGTACATGTATGTTCAAAATGCCCTGAATTCATTGCGTGTCAGGTACATGTGTATTTGCAATGCCATGCCTTTCTTCCTTTTCAGGTGTATGTTTTCAATACCCAATAGTCTCAATAGTCCTTTTATGACAATGTAAAATCTCAATGCCTTTAAATCTTCTCTTACAAGTACATTCATGTTCTCAATGCTTTAAATGCTCCCCTTGATAAGTTAACGTATGTTCTCAATGCCTTAAAATCTCCCCTTGAAAAGCAAATGTATGTTCTCAATGTATTAAAAATCTCTTGACAGGTATATGTATTTTTTTAATGCCTAAAAATCTCCCCATGACAAGTGCATACAAGTTCCTTATGGCTTCAAATCCTTTCTTGATGAGCATTGTATTTCTTTATGCTTTCAAACTCCAGGTGACTCGGATTCTGAATCTGATGCGGAGTACGCGGGAATAGAGCAGCCCCCTGTGCTCCATCAGCTGAGGAGGATCCTGGATGAGTACAGGAATGATGTGCAGATCATCAAGGTAAGCTACCTTGATAGCCAGTAACAGTTATCATTGGCTCGTATAACATCTGGAATAATCTTGTCCTGTAAGTACAAGAATCGTCTTAATTCACATGGTCAAGCCCAGAACAGTCTGTTAGGTTCTGATTATGCATGATATACTCAGACACAGTATTCATCTGGTTTGAAATCTGTTTTTATGCCCCTGGCATAAAGTGATTGTCCTGTCCGTCCGTCCGTCTTTCTGCCCGTCCTTCCGTCCGTCTATGATAAGGTTAAGTAGATGACAAGTGTTGATAATGACCATCTCCGATCCACCCATATCACCCAACCTCACTTTGACCTTTAACTTTACCAAATTTGGATTTGTAATAATTCAAAAGTGCCATTTCTTGGTTAACTACATTTTACCGTTTCGTCTATCACCAACTTTTACCTTTACCATGACCTAATTTGAACTTATAATAAATTGAATGGGCTATTTCTTGGTTGTTGGTTAACTAGATTTAACCGTTTCGTCTAGCACAAGCACTGCTTGCTACAGCACTTGGATACTTACAGAGTTGTAGCTTATTTCCATTACCAATCCACCCATATCACCCAATCATACTTTGACCTTGGACTAATTTTGAATAATGGAAATGGGCTGTCAAGCACTAACTAGGGGCATTTGTGTTTATCGAACACATTGTCTTGTTTTATTTAACATGCGATAATATATTTATGATATTGTTTGTTATTTATTTGAAGCTTGTTTTGCACTTTGAGATAACATCGTGTGAGATCACTATAAGCATTACGTTGATGGATTTTAGGAACTGGTGCAAAATGCAGATGATGCAGGGGCTACAGAGCTGAAAGTTTTGTACCAGGGCGACTCTTTCAACAATGAGGATGGAGGCAAAAAAGCAAGATTTAGAAAGTTCTTCCAGGTATTTTTAATATTCCAAAATAAGTTTTTCAAAAAATATAAGACTAAGATTTGTGATTCATAATCCATTATCCTTTACGTGTATGTTAATGGTGTTGTTCGCTTAGTATATATTAACACCAGGGAATCATTTCTTGCAAAACAACAACACAGCAACAATATGAAATCCAAAGGTACAATATTAGCTTAAAATATGTATGTTATAAAATGTATACAATTTACACTTCATTGTTGAAAAAGTACCTTCACTTTCAAATGAATTTGAACCTTAAGTAAAATACTCAGTATATGTAACTTTGTATTACTAAGAACTTTTCTTTGTTTACTGTGTGTCAGACATTATTTAAACATACACATTTTAAAACATGTAATTGTTTGGCTTTTATGTGAAGTAAAGGATTAGGGCCATTTATGTTGGGTTAACATAAATTTAAAAATGGCCTGTACTATTATAGGCTCCAGCTCTTGTGTTTTACAACAATGCGGAGTTCACAGAAGTGGACTGGAAAGGTATACGCCAGATTTACAGCAGCAACAAGGCAGATGATCCCATGAAAATTGGGAAATTTGGCTTGGGCTTCAAGTCTGTATTTCATCTTACAGGTAAGCTATATACAATACAAAAGTCCATTTTAAAACAAGACATATTATTAGCTCACCTCTGCACAAAGTGCTAAAGGGTGAGCTATTGTGGTCAGTCACCGTCCGTCGTCAACAATTTACTAAAACAAATTTGTCTGTGAATCCACCTGCGGGATTTTATTAAAAACTTCACAAAATTCACCGAAATGCTCCTTGGGTGACCATTTACTAATGTTCTTGAAATAATTTTGATTCGTTAAAACATGGCCACCAGGGAAGGGAGTTGGTCAGTTTTCCTTATATGGCTATATTAAAAACTTGTTTTTGTTAGAATCTGTTGTCTTAAACCGCTTGCTGGATTTCAAACTTATTTCACAGAAATATTCCTTGTATTACCATTTACAAAATGCCTTCAGATTATTCTGATTCGTTAAAAAATATGGCCACAAGAGGGTGGGGCTGTTTTCCTTAAATGGCTATATTGAAAACTTGGAAATCTTCTGGTCTAAAACCTCTTGCTGGATTTCGAAATTTCACAGAAATGGTCCTTGGTTGTCTATCTACCGAAATTCCTTCAAATTATTGTGATTCATTAATAAACATTTACTGCCATGTGCGGGGCATTTTTCCTGAAAGGGCTATATTGAAAGCTATGAAAATCTTCTGAAACCACTGGCTGGATTTCGAAATAATGTCATGTAAATGTTCCTTGGGTGACTACGTGCCAAATTCTTTCAAATGATTTTTTTTTTGCTAAAAAGTTTATGTCAGGTGTCCATCATTGATGTTCGTTGTTAATGTTTTACTGCAACATCTCGGACCACGCTATAATTGTTTACAAGCTATTATATTTAATTAAATTCAGGTGAGCGACCCAGGGTCATTTTGGCCCTTGTGTTATGTTTATGGTCCCGAAGGAGGGAACATATAGTTGCTGATTTGTCCAGCCATTAGAATTCGTATTAAACTGCCATTCAGTTTTGTCTGGATTTCAAATGCATTTCCCCCCATTCTTTCAGTCTGTCCTTTCCTCACTCCTTCCGTCCGTCCGGAATTTTGTTTCTGCGCGAGATGTCATGAAAAAATGAAACTTTATATGTAGCTTCCCTACTAAGAGAACATGTGGCGCATATTGTCAGGTCTTTCCGGCATGTCGATTTTTCATGGAGTTTATCCTTTAATTATCAAGAGTATACGTTAATAGGAAATTTTTATTTTTGCACGTGATCTTTGGAACAGATTAATAAATTTCATTGAAACTATAGACAGCATCCCTGAAAGAGGACATGCACATAATGTCTGTTTCTTTTAATAGGATAATTTGTCAGATAGGTATTTCCCTTTTAGTCCTCATGGTGAGATTTTGTGGTCACCTTTTGTCCGTCCTTCGTTTTTCGTAGTGCGTCGTCAACATTTACATTTACCTCGTTTAAACTCTAGAGGCCACATTTATTGGCCAGTCTTCATGAAACTTGGTCAGAACATTTGATCCAATGATATCTCGGTTGAGTTCAAATCTGGGTCCTGTGGTTCAAAAACAAGGTCACTTCTTGAAACTTGCGCTGAATACTTGTTCTAATGATATCTTAGCCGAGTTAGAAAATGGTTGCCCTCTGTTGAAAAAGATGGCCGCCAGTGGGCGGGGCAGTTTTCCTTATATGGCTATATTGAAAACTATAAAGCTCTAGAACATTTGTCCCAATGATATCTAGGCCGAGTTTGAATCTGGGTCATGTGGGATCAAAAACTAGGTCACTAGGTCAAATTGAAGAAAAAGCTTGTTCTCATTCTTGAAGTCAAATTTTTTGCCCAATCTTCATGAAACTTGGTAAGAACATTTGTCTTAATGGTATCTCGGCCAAGTTCGAATCTGGGTCATATGGGGTCAACAACTAGGTAACTAGGTCAAGAAGTTACACTATTTGCTCAATCGTCATGAAACTTGGTCAGAACATTTGTCCCAATGGTACCTCGGTATCTGGGTCATGTGGGGTCAAAAACTAGGTCACTAGGTCAAATTGAAGAAAAAGCTATGACATTTTATTTGGATATTTTTGTTGTCGTGCAAGATCTCAAGAACTAGTAACAACTTTTTATGCAGCATCCCAACTAAGAGGATATGCTTATTGGTGCATAAACCTAAAACGGACTTCAAATGTTAACCCAGGTCAAAGAACAACGTCACATTTAGTGCTCAATGTTCCAAATTGGCTTTTTGCTTATCCGAACAATAATTTGGCCATGGGTTTAGGGATTTTCACATGACTGGGCACATATATTTGCCGAAATGAGACGGCATGTCACACCCATGTACCAGGACTGTAGGTCAAAGGTCAAGGTCGTATTAAATGTCCAAGGTCAAATGCTTTTTTTTCTTGATCAGACATAACTTGGCCTTCGATGGGTGGATTTTAAATTTATTTGCCCAAACATTTACCTCAACAAGACAGCGTGTTGCGTGAATGAATCAGGTCCATAGGTTAAATGTCAAGGCCAGCATGAGAGATTGAAGCAGTTTTGGAGAGTATCCATCGGTTGTAGCGATAGTTGTGTTTGATGAAGTTTTGCCCTTGTAATTGCTTTTCTGCTCTTGTCCCCTCTAACCCCTTTCATAATGTTAATAAATTAATAGTAAATGTCTATTAATTTGTCTATTTGTGCAGCCATCATTTTGTTCCAGTCCAATGGTTTTGTGGAATAAAGTGTCCTTTAAAACATTAAATATGCTTGCTAGTTCCAAGCTCAATTTTAAATTTGTTCGACCTGTTTTGTTCCTATGAATTTTGATGGAGTCGTCTCCTCGTTATTGCTGTGAAATTTAGTTATGTGCGCTTATTCATTGTAATACCTTTTCATATTAAATGGCACTTACATTTTTAAGTACAAGTCTGCCCGAATGTAAAGAACGCATGTCATGGAATAGTACAAAATATCAATAAAGACCATGCCAATGTTATCAATAAAGACCATGCCGCTGTTATCAATAAAGACCATGCCGCTGTTATCAATAAAAACCATGTCACTGTTATCAATAAAGACCATGCCGCTGTTATCAATAAAAACCATGCCGCTGTTATCAATAAAGACCATGCCCTGTTATCAATAAAGACCATGCCGCTGTTATCAATAAAAACCATGCCGCTGTTATCAATAAAGACCATGCCCTGTTATCAATAATTGACTGTTGTTAGTTAACCTGAGCACAAAGTGCTCAAGGGTGAGCTATTTTGGTCAATCGCCGTGCTGCATCCTTTGCCCTCATATAGCTATTTAGGTAACTTTCACAATCTCGTAGGAAAGAACTTGCTGTATTTCACCCTTTACCAAATTCTTTCAAATAATTTTAATTGGTTAAAAACATGGCTGCCAGGGCTGGGGAAGTTTGACCGTATATGGCTTTACAGGCAACTTTGACAATGTCCTTGTCAGAAACCGCTCTATGGATTTCCCCCAATAATTTCAAAGAAATGTTTCTTGGATGACCCTCTATGAGATTCCTTCAAATAATGTTTATTCGTTTAAAAACATGGCCGCCAGGGGGTGAGGACATGTACCCTTGAATAGCTATATAGGCATCTCTGACCATCTTCCAGTCAGAAACCACTTGCTGGATTTGGATGTATTTTCATAAAAATGTTCCGTGGGTGACCCTTTACCAAATTCTTTTAAATAATTTTGATTTGTCAAAAAGCATGGCCGTCTGGGGTTGGGGAACTTTTACCGTATATGGCCATATAGGCAACTTTGCCAATCCTCTTCTGGCTGGATTTCGAAATAATCTCATTGATATGTTTCATAGATGGCATTCTACCACATTATTTCAAATAATTTTGATTCGTTTAGAAACATGGCTGCCAAGGGGTATGAAACCACAGTTTCAAATGCTAATATTGATCTGGGGTCGTATTCTGAAACATTCTTAGAATTTCTGCTAAGAATTTTCTGTATCTTAATTTCTAGCTAAGATATGTAAGACTTTTCTATATTTTAATTTTTAGCTAAGATATGTATTTTCTTAGTTTTTATACGTTTGAAAAATGGCCGTATTATGGGAACGCCATAGCAGGCAGGGGGGTGGACGGGCGGTGGAAGATCTTTGTATGGAGCATAACTTTGTCCAGCGTGGATGGATTTTCAAATAACTTGACAGAAGTGATAAGCATGATGAGATGGAGTGTCGCGCGTAAGAACCAGGAGGCCGTTTTATCAACGGGTCGTAGGGCAGTTGTACGTAAGATTCGGTCGTATGACAGTCGTAAGACCGGTGGACCGTTTTATCAACACAATCGCAGCTACGATGTCATAAGATTTTTGCTAAAATTTACGACTGGTAGAAGGCACTCTTAGCGGTCGTAGATGTGGCTACTTCATGTCAAATCACAGGCAAAGCATTAATAAAAATATGCATTTAAAACGTTTATAGCATTAAAAATAATTTAAAACAATCAAATAGTACCTGTGCCATCAGGAAACAGTGTTATTTTGGCCGATTAACACAGTAAGCACCGATCATATATAAGTAATGAGGTTGCATTGCTGGAAAAATTAGATTCTACAGTTTGCATCCACTTGAAGGTTGAATGTCGGCTTGTTGCTGCTTGTCTATGATTCGGAAATCGTCTTACCTCAAAAGTTTAAAATCCAAATTAATCCATCGTTAGTAACACAACACAAGAAACATATGATAAGCGATTTTCATACATCCACAAAGAATTAATAGGTATAATTCATTTCATAAAATTAAAACATAACCTGAAAGGTTATCATAAGTGTACACATTGTCATCAAAATGACATCACAGAATGAAGATGACGTGTTTGTCTTTCAAAATCATCCACAGTGGCTTAGCTACAGTACATAAATGGACATACCCTTTTACAATATATATATTATTTCAGAATGAAAATATATTATCCAAAATGTCATATTGTCAATTTTATTAGTCTTAAACATTGTAACTTTCATCATTTAGAAGAAATAATAATACTATACTGTATAGATTACCATTCGTAATCAAACTATGGTTAGCTACGCTAGTGTAAACTCTGTTGCGTCATACAGTTGGTCGCTTCTAAGAATTGTTGACTGAAAATATTTTACAATGACATTTTAAAGAAGATTAATAGATCGACACGTTCAGCGTTATAAATGGTAAAACAGAAAATTGATATGCATTCACGCGGTAACAGTGAAAATTATAATTATCTTCATGTAATTATTAAAACTCATTTTGTCTAAATATATCTAGCTAGTTCTGCAGTAACAATTAGACGAGTGTAATTCTACTTATCAGTTTAAACTTTAATCATTAAAACAATCTCGGAACTAGATCTAATCAGATTTTAAACGTAAAAAAAAATCGGAAAGACGTCATGTGACTTTCAGACTGGTTTAACGTTTTTCTTGTCGTAAGAGGATGAATAATCTTAGCTGCGACCGGACATTTACGATCACCTTCATAAAACGGTTGTACGCTGGTCGCAAGGGCGGTCGCAAACCCCAGACTTAAGATAAGATCAGTTTAAGATCTGTTGATAAAACGGCCTCCAGGTCCCTAGGTCAAAGGTCAAATATAGAAATTCAATCCTTAAAACTTTGTCCAGAGCATAACTTTGTCCAGCCTTGATGGATTTTCAAATACCTTGGCAGAAGTGATAAGACGGAGTGTTGCGCGCAAAGACCAGGTCCCTAGGCTCAAGGTCAAGGTCACAATTCAAGGTCAAAGGTCAAATATAAGAAATAAATCCGTTACACTGTCCAGAGCATAACTTTGTCCAGCCTGGATGGATTTTCCAATTACTTTGCAGAAGTGATAAGCAAATTGAGACGGAGTGTCGCGCACAAGAACCAGGCTCCTAGGTCCAAGGTAAAGGTCACAATTCAAGGTCAAAGGTCAAATATAAGAAATCAATCCTTACCACATAGTCCGGAGCATATCTTTGTCAAGCATGGATGGATTTTTCAATAATTTGGCAGAAGTGACAAGCTTAGTGACACACTGTGTGTTGTGCTCAAGAACCGGGTCCCTAGGTTCAAGGTCAAGGTCACAATCCAAGGTCAAAGGTTACATTTATGAAATCAGTCCTAAATACGTTGTCCGGATCATATCTTTGTCCAGCATGGATGGATTTTCAAATAACGTGGCAGAAGTGACAAGCATGGTGAGACGGAGTGTCGCAAGCAAAAAACCAGGTCCCTAGGTCCACGGTCAAGGTCACATTTCAAGGTAGAATTTAAGAAATCAATTGCAAACACTTTGTCTGGAGTATATCTTTGTCCAGCCTGGATGGATTTTCAAATAACTTGGCAGAAATGACAAGCATGGTGATTCGGAGTGTCATGCGCAAGAACAATGTCCCTAGGTCCAAGGTCAAGGTCACAATTCAAGGTCAAAGGTCAAATATTGAAATCAATCCTTAACACTTAATCCAGAGCATATCTTCGTCCAGCATGGATGGATTTTCAAATAACTTGGCAGAAGTGACATGCATGGTGAGATATAGAGTCGCGCGCAAGAACCAGGTCCCTAGGTCCTCGGTCAAGGTCACACTTCAGGGTCAAAGGCGTAGTGGCAGCGTCAACTTTTCGTTTCCGCTCTCTCGAGAACATATTGTGCTATTGTTATGAAACTTCATACATAGATACCTTATTGCAAGACCTTACTTTGGATTGCATATGGGGTGGGTGGTGTCAAGGTCAAGGTCACTGTTACTAAAAATAGAAAAACGGTTTCACCTTTATAACTTGAGAACGCATTGAGATATTTTAATGAAACTTACATAGATACCTTATATTGATACCTCTCTTGGGATCGCATATGGGGTGGGGCCAAAATGAAAGTCACTGTTACTAAACATTGAAAAACAGTTTTTGTTAAATAACACCATTACTAAAAATGGAAACATGGTTTCCGCTCAATAACTTAAGAACACATGGAGATATTTTAATGAAACTTTATACATAGATACCTTATTATATCTCGCTTGGGATTGCATATAGGGTTGATGGGGTCAAGGTCATTTTTACTTAAAATTAAAAAAACAAACATTTTCCGCTCAATAGCTTGAGAATGTTTTAATGAAACTTCATATACAGATATCTTCTATCTAGACCTCGCTTGGGATTGCATATGGGGTGGATGGGGTCAAGGTCACTGTTACTAAAAATAGACAAACAAGTTTCTGCTCAATAGCTTTAGAAGACATTGAGATATTTTAATGAAACTTTATATGTAGATACCTTATATCTAGACCTCACTTGGGATTGCATATGGGGTGGATGGGATCAAGGTCAAGGTCACAATTAAAAAAAAATTGTTTGTGCTGACTAATGCATTTTGATTTTGACAAATTTGGTTTTCAAATAATTTCTATGTTTCTTGTTCATTTTGGCATCTTGATTATAGATCTAGGAATACATATGGAATAGTTTTGATACCTCAACTCACCACTTAGAGAGAGGTTTTGGAGATGAATTAGATGCACGAACACCATGACTCTACCTTATTAGTTCTTTAATTGTTTCTCTTCAGTCATTGAATCTTAACCCCACAAAAGCTTCTTTGACGGGCGTATCTTTGTGACAATGGCACTATTCTTATCTAATAAATTTCTTAGAGAAATTTGTTTAAAGAAATGACATAAGAAACCATTCTATATATAATGGAATTCGTGAGTTGAAAATAAAAACAAAGGCATTGGGTCTAATGAATGGATATTCAAGATATGATTTTTAACATAAAAATGGCAATAAATCATTTAAGTTCATAAATGTTCTAATATAGTGTCATTATTCTCTTAAAATCTAAGATTGTTCTTAGTTTTTCTTTAATTTTCATAAAATTATGTTAGAAATAATACAAGAATAACTCTTTTTGTCTTTAAATGTTAGAAAGCTTTGCATCAGTCTTAAAAGTTTCGAGTTTTTTGGGTCAAAAAATTAAATACTGTTTTGCCATTCTTCCTTGAAAATCTGCAAACAGTTAACATCAATTGGTGAAAATACACTTGCATGTGATTACAAATAATGTGTTGATATTATTGTGTAAACTTTAATCAGTTGGTTTCTTTGTGGTCTCAACTAATTGGAAAGTAATGAACTCAGATATAACTCGAGTAATATAGAGTTAATCTGCTAATCTATGCATAAGTCTCATTAAATGGTTTTATTGTAATATTTTTCATAATTTAAATATCAATATTATTATAAGATTCGATGTTTGGGTTATAGTTGTTTACTAATTTAATGATTTATCAACCTTTTTCTTAAACAAGTATTTTATATTCTTAGACAAGTTTTCTCTAAGAATTCATTGTGAATCTATCAGAAAGAAAATCTAAGAAAACAATTATCTTAGCTAACGTTCATAAAACTCTTAGAAAATTTCTAAATACAGACCAACTACACATAACAAACACATGTCTAAGAAAAATCTATTTCAAGGACAATAACCGGTATTCTTAGATTTTTCTAATTTTTTTACAATAATTAGAGAAAAACTAAGAATTTTTCACATTTTCAGAAAATAATGAATATATCTTAGAAAATGTATGAAATCTTAGTGAATAAAATTGTCTAAGAAAGGTTAAGAATACAAACCCTGATTTTAAAAAATTTAAATGTGGTCCGTTTGTTCCCCGTGAAAATATGTTTGCTGGTATTCTTTTAAAATTGCACACTACAAAAGTTTGTCTCACATGTAAATGCCTTGCTTTATTTAAATAATCTGATGATAGAAATCCCAGACATAACCAGGCTTATTATGAATCATTATGCAATTCTGTTCAGCGCATTAATCCTGTAAGCTTAATCTGGCGGTGGGCCAGACATCTTGATTATCTTTTATTTTGTACTGTTCTAATATTAATGTGATACTTTTCTAAACCATGTTACAGACAATGTATCCCATGCTTGATAACTATACAGTTTCAAAGTTATAATCATTTCTTCGACATATACTCTAGAACTGAACATAATAATAAACATATTTTATCATTGTATGTCAAGAATAGTTGTTATATTCGTTATCGGAATTAATCCACTGTTTTATTTAACCTAGCGGCACGCTCTATAAATAACAACTGATTCTAGTGAGTTCAACACACCATCATTCTACAATTAGCGCGCGTTCAGCTGCCGGTGTATAGCTGTTATAATATTCAGGCATTAATTAGCGTCCAGAGAATCATAAGAGCGTATATTTCATTTAATGGGTAATTTATCTTTATAAACTTGCTGTGCATGTTAATTTGAAATTGAATGGCGGTTGCTTTCTATTAAGAACTAAATAGAATTGCACATTTCTATCAACTTCTCCAGTAGATGTTAATCAACCTATGAAAAGATATCTTTCAATAAATAAAATGTGGTGAAATAAATAACGGAATAGGTCGAAATGTTATTCATGTTACTTTTACTTCATTTTTGTAGCATTAATACATTATTTGCAATACCAATTATACACAGAAACCCTTGATACATCATATTCCGACCGAATATAATTTTAAATCGCCACAGTCTAATGAAATATTATGTTTGTGTTATCAAAAATGGAAGTCATCATTATTTCAAATGCGCTGAATGTTCCCTAAAGATTGCTTTTCAGAAAGATACACAGTATAAATAATTAACTGACTTCGAAATGTGTATGTATTATGCATAGATAACTTCCAAGATGAAGGTAGGGTATATTACTTAAGAATAACTATACGCGTCTGATACAGGATAATTTTCATTCATTCCCGCAATTATTTTCGTACACTGTTAATGTGTTAAATTTGGCTGACAAATTTATATAATAATGATGTTAACGTAGATTATTTAGGTTATTCATGTATCGCTGGTTAAAACATGGGGAGGTATGATCGGTTTATTCACGGTACAAATATTAATAATTATTGAATTAATCACACATTAAATTTGGTATATGAGAAGTTTTCTTTTGGTGCTCAAAAAATCTGGGGTCCGAGAAGTCGCCTTGTCTAGGTGGGGACCGAAAAATCTGGGGTCCGAGAAGCCGCGTAACCGCTCATCTTGGCTCTCTTGTATTATGTTTAGGGTAAAATGATATCTCATTGTTAATGTCAACGCTGATTGTCTTTTTTTAAGGACATTTCATGTTTAACCAGCTTATTAGTCCAGGGAATAGGAATTTTGGGGAAATAATTGACACAAAAGAAGTTTTTGTTGAATTATGACCATTGATACGAGTCTTTTGACATATTAATAATCCACCGCTGAACCATGGCGCAAAATCCTGATTTTTAGGGGAAAAACATGAAAAATGATAAACAAAACTGTGAATTTCTGGAATCTGCCCCCTATGTAACTATTTATGAATTTTTTTTAATAGAAACGAAGTTAAAATCATAATATTGCTTTGAAATAGTTAATAAGTGTAAAAGGACAAATTGATTAAAAAATCTTTGGGGAGAAATCCTTGAAAATGAGAAATAAAGGTGTGAGTTTCTGGAATCCATCGGTTAATGATGTATGATATTTCTATAACTGTTACATTAGACTTCTAAATGTTTATGATCTCTTATATTTTGATATTTAAGTATGTTTCATGTATTAGATTTTAATTATTGCATCTCATGACCATTAAACAAGCTCATTGGAGCTAAGATGTTAGCACTAAACGAAAGAAATATAAATAATAATAATACACTTCCTATAATTTTCAATATTTATTGACACACACACGCTATTCAGCCAGCTGAGGAAAAGTGTTATTATTGTATATTGTTTGGTTCAGATAACACTTTTTGGTAAAAAGATAAATACTTAAAATTAGATATAATTTATTTTAAGACTTAATACTAATTGTTTTATTTTTCAGCTCAAATACATTCTAACAAATTAGCTCCAATCCATTAGAATTTCACATTTAAGATATATTTAATGTTTTCTGAACGTTTTAATCACATAAATGTAACTGATGTGAGCATAAAATATGGCACCCACATTGGGCATATATGGTGTATTTGTCCAGGTATAGCCCGTATTTGGCCCATATGGGGTTACTTGCTGGATGTACCATTATAAGTTTTCTTGTCGAGACCCATATGGGTTTGCTTGATTGGTGTCTACCTGAGTTTGATAAAGGTTAGACTAAGTATATGGGTCCTTAACTAGCTTCACATGGTACATGTATGTTTGCCCAGGTTAAGTCCATATTGTGAATTGCTGGGACCCGTAAGGGGATTAGTTGCATTGGACCCATATGGACCTGATATGGACAAACAAATATAGGTTGGCATCCACACAGGGGCAATATGGTATATTTGCTTGCTGGGGCTATCTTGCTGGCACCCATATGGGTTTGCTTGACTGGGACCCACTTGGGTTCCATAGGGGCAAGACTGTGCATACACTAGGCCCATGTTGTAAATTAGCCCAGGTAAAGCCCATATCATGACCACATGTGGTGGCTTGCTGGGACCTAAATGGGCTTACTTACTTGGGCTTGCTTGCTTTGATATGGGCAATAATCATTATTTGGGACCCACATATGGGGGCCATATTGTATGTATGCCCAGATATAGCCCATTTTTGGCCCATATGTATGCTTGCTTGCTGAGACCCATATGGGCTTTCTTGTTAGGACCCATATGGGTTTGATTGACTGGGATCCACGTGGGTTTTAAAGGGGCAAGTGAATGCATATGGGTCCAAAACTGTGCCCATTTTGTATATCAGCCCGGGTAAAGCCCATATAGTGCCCACATGGGGTGGTTTGCTGGGACCCCAATGGGCTTACTTTCATTGGACCCACATGGGCTTGCTTGCTGGGTCCCATATAGTTCGGAGAATGGGCGAACAAATATTATATGGGAGCCACATGGGGTGCATATGGTATATTTCCCAGATATAGCCCATATTGGCCCCATTTGGGCTGGTCTTGCTTGCTGGATTCTATATGGGTCTGACAATGTCATACAGATAGATCTAATTGAGGGGAAGTGCAGTGCACAAGAACCGTTACTCTGCACCTCATACTTTTGGAGTTATTGCCCTTTGTTTATTTTCATACTTAATTTTTGTCCGGAGCATAACTCTAAGTCTATGAAAGCTGTCAACTTGAAACTTCATAGGTAGATAGATCTCATTGAGGAGAAGTGCAGTCCACAAGAGCCATTACTCTGCACCTCATTCATTCAGAGTTATTGCCCTTTGTAAAATGTCATACTTATTTTTTTGGTGCAGCTTAGGTTTTAATAAGTCTTTTTTTTGCAATTAGCCAGAGTGCAGTGCTTTTGAAGGTTTCAATAAATCTGTATAAAAAAATTTGAGCATTAACCTTAAGTGCTTCTTCATTTGGAATTACGTAAGCTATCCGGCATCAGGTGACACATCCGACTCGCAAGCTATCCGGCGTCAGGTGACACATCCGACTCGCAGAGTTCTTGTTATTTTTATGTCTCCCCGTCCACCTAACTCCATTAAAATGTATGTGGGCATAATATCTCGGGCGAGTACGATAATTAACCAAATTGCCAAGGAACTGTGGAGTTGTGGTCCTTGAATTATCTAATATTAGCCTTTTAAGCCATATTGGCTCTCTAAGTCCAACAGATTTCAAGCGATCTTCTTCAAACTTGTTGAACAATTTAGAATATAATATCTTAGCCAAGCTCGATGATCAAACAAATCCCCCAGGAACTTATGGCACTTGATTTACCTAAAATTGGCCTTTTCAGTTTTATCCGCTTTCTATGTCCAACAGTTGTCATCTTCACCAAACTTTATATGTCTGGTCTAAAGCTTGTACAGTGAGTGAGGATTGCCATTAGAAATGTGGCATTTTTATCGGAAATGTTCGTTTCCACACAAGATCTCAGGAACTAATAACTTGATTTCAATTAAACTTCACATGCAGCATCCCTACCTAGAAGACATGCGCATATTTCCAGGCAATTCCAGTCTGATTATTGTTCAGGTAGTTATTTCCCTTTAATATAAAAAATAACGTTTTAATAAAATATTTTTTGTTTCCACGACAGATATCAGGAATTAACAAATCAAATTCAATGAAACTTCATAGGCAGCCTCCCTACCAAGGGGACATGAGCCTACTGTTAGGTCGTTGTATTTGGATTATTTTTGGGGAGTTATTGCCCAATATATGATTTATTAAATTTGGGTGGTCTCTTTTTAAATTTTGGGGCAGCATTTAGTCACCTCTTTGTCCGTCCGTCCTTCCGTCCGTCCGTCCTTCCGTCCGTCCGTCCTTCCGTCACCTTTTCTTGTCAGGAGTATTTCTCAGCAACTACTGGCCGGAATTCAACGTAACTTTATGGGAAGCTTCATTACCAAGAGGTGTAAATACTACCAGTGATCGGATTTTGAAGATTTTTGAAATCAGTATATATTGCACAATTCTTCACTTTCTTGTTCGGATTGTTTCTCGGCAACTACTGGCTGGAATTCAACAAAACTTAACGAGAAACTTCATTACCAAGAGGAGATGTGCATACTACCAGGATGTTCCGCTTCAATGATTTTTCTCAGAGTTAAAGGACTTTGAGATTTTTGAAATTAGTATATACTGCATACATTCTTGTCCAGGCTATTTGTCAGCAAATACTGGCCAGAGTTTGATTAATTTATATGGAAAGCTTCATTGCCATGAGGAGATGTGCATATTAGCAGGATGTGGGCTTCAATGACTTTTCTTAGAGTTATGGGACTTCGAATATTTCTGAAATATAGTATATAGTGTGCAATTCTTGTCCAAGCTATTTCTCAGCAACCACTGGCCAGATTTCAATGAAATTTCATGGAAAGCTTCATTGCCAAGAGGAGGTGTGCATATAAATGGGATGCTCCACTTCAATGATTTTCTTGGGGTTATGGGACTTTGAGATTTTTGAAATTAGTATATACTGCATACATTCTTGTCCAGTCTATTTGTCAGCAAATACTGGCCAGATTACAATTTCTGAAATATAGTATATAGTATGCATTTCCTTCTGATTTTTAGTCATTTTAATATCTCTGCCCTTCACATTGCAATTATATGTTTGACAAAGCGCATTAGGGAGCATCCATCAGTTCTACTGATATCCTTGTTATAGTTTGTATACATCACTTATATGACATTTGATTTAATATTTAAAATTACAATATTAATATAATTCTAGATAATAGATCAAGGGTTGCAATGATTTGTCTTTGTAATCATCTGCAATACTTTCAATGGCAGATTAAATCTAAGGGGAAGAACTTTTTACAAACTGGGTTTAACACATCTTAATATATGTTTGATTTCATTCATAATTTATTTATATTAAGGGGATATTTATATCATTCGTGTGTAGCATTTGCAACTGAAAACAGATTTAGATGAGCATGATATTAGGAGAGGAATTCTTACGTGATTGTATTAAAGATATCTACAAAACATGAAATACAGATCTTCTGAAAAATGCATGATAAAACGTGTTTTTATCAAGCAAAATGTCTTATAATTCCCAAGTTAATATATTGATTATCATGTCAGATTAAGTCACCTATGACACTGAAAAGTCAAATATAAGCTGGTAATGAGTGCCAACTCAACCAATAATTTGGAAAACAAAATTAGTACCATTCAGTACCATTTACCCTTACCATGTTGAAGCCCAAAAATCTAAACTCCGTGTGAGTGGATTTTGGTGGATTTTTCAGTGGTAGTCAATGACATACCATAGTGTGTAAAAACACTAAAAATGCTTTTGTGTCAATTATTTCCTTTTTTGGTATTTCTGACCTTAGGGTTCCTGGACTAATTATTTATTAATAACATACGCATCATTTGTGACAATTATTTCCTTTTTTGGTATTTCTGACCTTAGGGTCCCTGGACTAATTAATTATTAATAACATACACATCATTTGTGTCAATTATTTTCTTCTTTGGTATTTCTGACCTTAGGGTCCCTGGACTAATTATTTATTAATAACATACGCATCATTTGTGTCAATTATTTCCTTTTTTGGTATTTCTGACCTTAGGGTCCCTGGACTAATTAATTATTAATAACATACACATCATTTGTGTCAATTATTTTCTTCTTTGGTATTTCTGACCTTAGGGTCCCTGGACTAATTATTTATTAATAACATACGCATCATTTGTGTCAATTATTTCCTTTTTTGGTATTTCTGACCATAGGGTCCCAGGACTAATTATTTATTAATAACTTATGCATCATTTGTGTCAATTATTTTCTTCTTTGGTATTTCTGACCATAGGGTCCCAGGACTAATTATTTACTAATTACATTCGCATCATTTGTGTCCATTATTTCCTTTTTTGGTATTTCTAACCATAGGGTCCCTGGACTAATTATTTATTAATAACATACACATCATTTGTACGGTGCATACATGTATTTGCAAACACACATGTATTAATTCTTGAGTTAAAGTCTATTCTTTATTCTTAAGTCTAAGAATGGGTTGAATACGAGCCCGGAGTATTTGCTCCACCATACTACAGTAAATGACCAGTAATTGACTATTAAATGTGACGCCCAGTAATTGACTACAGTAAAGACCAGTAATGGTCTACAGAATTATAAAGATGCAACATTTAGCCATGGCTTGATTCGATCGATTTCTATTTCATCTATAACATCATTTAGTTGAATATTTTGATTCAAGTTTCCTTTTACAGGCTTGGTTTTGCGTATTTATCAGTTCTGACTTTCAAAAGAGTAAAGTGCCATTGAATTGGTTACTATATACCCTTTATATAAAAATAGATTAGAAAAATGGAAATATTGGTGCCATCGTTTAACCACTAGTTCAATATAACAGCAACCTTGATGCCATGATCACTTTGCATGAGTTATCTACACAAACACCATAATTTAATTACCAGGTTTAGGACAGATAATATATAAATATATAAACATACATACATGTAATATACATGAATAAATAAATTCAGATCAAAAATGGCTGATTGCGTATCGGTAATCGCATCGGACCATTCACAATTGATTGATCAATGTATCGAAAGAATGGTTACAGCTAAATTTATTACTACAATTTAGTATATAAGTTACTTAAACACTGCTGGTGTTTTCACATTCAAATATTAACTTCCTGTGTTTGAAAGAACCAATCAGGAAAGGATTCCTTTCAATATATCTTCACGTCAATAATTATCCGGTAAACCCTCCCTGTATTATTAGTTGGTTCACTTTTATTAAGATAACTAAAGAAATACAATTTATATACAAGAGGGCCAAAGTGCCCCTGGGTCGCTCACCTAAAATTTAGTAAATAATACTGGTTTGTAAAAGTTTTAAAGCATGTTCAGAGTTCAAGTAAAAGTTGACAACTGATGTCAGTGATGGTCCACTGACATCCATGTTTTTAGCGTATCCAAATAACGTGAAGGAGCGTGGTGGATTAAAGTCACCCATTAAATTTTTGGTTTTATTATCCTGCTATTGGTTATAGAATATTTGCAACGTTTTTATTAAAGCCACATAATGAAACTACTCCCCTGGCCGCCATGTTTTTTTTTAAATCATTAAATAGAAATTTGGTAGAGGCCACCAAAGCAACATTAGTGTGAAATTAATTTGAAATCCAACAATTGGTTACTGACAAGAAGATTTTAAAAGTTTTCAGCTCAGCCATATAGGGAAAAAGTCCCGCTCCAGGCGGCGATGATTTAGAACATATCAAAATAATTTGAAGTATTTTGCTAGAGGTTCACCCAAAGAACATTTGTGTGCAATTATTTAAAAATCCAACCAGGGTTTTTTGACAAGAAAATTTTTAAAATTTCAATATTGCCAAAAAAAGCCCCTTCCCCTGGCGGCCATGTTTTTTAAAGTATCGAAATAATTTCAAGTGTTTTGGTACAGGGTCACCCAAGGCATCTTTGTCTGAAATTATTTTAAATTTTAACCAGTGGTGACTGACAAGAAGAATTTAGTCTTATAAGTAAAAAAGACCCAGCCCTCTGACACCCATGTTTTTTGACGAATCAAAGTAATTTAAAACATTTTGGTAGAAGACCACCCAAGGCAATTTCATACCAAGTTTGGTTAATTTCCACCAAGCAGTTTCAGGGGAGATTTTTTTGTTGAGTATATTGTTGACGAAGACGGCGAATGACCAGAATAGCTCACCCTTGCACAGCTCAATTTATTTAGCAATATAATACACAACCCTACAGTTCTGTAAGATCCTGAAACAATGTTTTTACTGCATTGTCTATTATTATTAAAAAAAAAATTGTACAGTAGTTTCAGTATCCATTTAAACTGGTAACCACACACTAAACTGACATTGGGGTAAAAAAACAACTAAAATAATGAAGAAATCATAGAAATATGATTTTAAGGGGATACGTAGATTAAATACAAACCATTATTTGTTCTGCTATTCCAATAAACCAGAGTTCTGAAAGAAGTCCTGTATAGTGTGACAGTGACCTCTGAGACACCGAAGGTCAGCACAGTCCATTTTATAAGGGTATCAATGTAATTGCTATTTTAAGTGTCAGTTAATTTGCCATTCATTTTAAATATAGTATTCATATAAGGATAAACAGACAACTATAAGCAAAACAAGAATGGTATGCACTCAAGATTTTGGTGATGGTGAAACCGGTTTGAATTTTGTTGGAAAACATTTAAATTTATGTTAAACTGCAATTTATGAAGTGATATTTGTATTTTATATATATTCTGAGTTCAAAGTTTGTATTTATTTGTATTTTTTTCAAATATCAGTTACATGACAATAATATCAATGACTGTGTCATAAGCATTCCATTTACTTCCCGTGTCCGTCACAAAGTCATTAAATATACGAGTATATACTATCTTCATAAATTTGAAAAAACAGTTTCACCAGCAGGACTTGGATTCATGACCATTGTTAAAAAATAATGCGCCGCGCTTTTATTGCCTGAGCCATGAATTCATATTGATAGTAGGAAATATATTCAAACATTCCCTGTACCAGGGCAGAGATTTATAATTTCTTTGCAGTTACCTCCATTTTATCTGATTTACCTATTTTTGGGAGAAACCATTAATCTAGAACATGTTCACATCTCAATGCGCACTGTTTATTTATACTTCTCTGTCATAACACTAAATTTTGATTTCCACATGCTACTTAAATGTCTTAATACAATGTCCATTAATGTCAGTATGTCAGGATAGCTTTTGAACTACAATTAAAGTCAATAAGTGGCTTTATAAATACAATTTAAGTCAGTAAGTTGCTAAAACACTGCCCTTATTTTCAAATTTAGAGATAAACTTCCTGTATTTGAACCAAATGGGAGTGGATGTGTATGGGTTACCCAATAGATGCTTTATGTTGTTGCAGACAAACATCTGAATACACAGCTAGTGCTTAGTGCTTATCAGAGTGCTATAGGTTACGCATGCGCAAATAAATTCCTTCTTTTTTACATATAAAATATTCAATGTTTGATCACAATTTTCACCATGACCAAGCGACTTCCCAATATATCACCATACATTGTTGAAAAGATAAGGCCATAACCTTTTGAAACAACAGCATGTCAAAAATTTCTATACGTTGTAACTCAAAATATTTACCTTGGAATAAACACACCGGTTTTGACAGGCATGGGGGCTGCCATTTTGCGCATGAATACATGGGCTTAAGTTATGAAGCTGGGAACCACTAGACACAAAAGTAGTGCACAAAACACCCTTTTCTCTTATTGCTTACATATATACCTTTAAAATGATACCAAAACATATCAATTAAACTGTATTTTACAAATTATATGCATCCGGCACTCAGCCACATGTGCTTATTATCTAACAGACAGCATGTAACCCTGGGGATTAGATTTCCGTTTTGGTGTAATTTGACCTATAGCATTTATCTTCATGTATGGTCACATGATTATGTTTGAATGGTGTATCACTAGTTCCAAAATATCTCGACTAGGGTCAAGAACTTGCAATTTGTATAAATTCCTAAATTTTTGACACAAATCCTATTATTTTTAAGACATTTAAGTATTAATAATTATGCCCCCTTCTAACAAGTGGGGTATATTGCTTTGCACCTGTCCGTCGGTCGGTCAGTCAGTCGAACGGTCTGTCGGATGGTTGGTAGGTCTGTCCGTAAACCATTTTGTTTCTGCACGATATCTAAAGAACGCTTTGACCTACGATCATTTAAGTTAGTATGCTGTTTACTTGGGTGGAAAGGACGACGCTTATCGATTTTGATGTCAACAGGTGAAAGGTCAAGGTCACAGGAGCTTGCAACATGAAATTCATTTCCGCACCATATCTAGAGATCACTTTGCCCTATGATCATTGAAGTTGGTATGCTGGTTACTTGGGTGGAAAGGAGGATGCCTAACAATTTTGAGGTTAACAGGTCAAAGGTCAAGGTAACAGAGGCTTAACATGAAAACTGTTTCCTCTGTAGACCATTTCGTTTCCGCACGATATGTAGAATACGCTTTAATCTACGATCATCCAAGTTGGTATGCTGGTTACACGGGAGGAAAGGAAGACGCCTGTCAATTTTTAGGTCAACAGGTCAAAGGTCAAGGTCACAGGGGTTTGTAACCACAGGATATCTAGAGAACTCTTTGACATACAATCATCCAAGTTAGTATGCTGGTTACTCGGGAGGAAGCCTATCGATTTTGAGGTCAACCAGTCAGAGGTCAAGGTCACAGGGGCTTGTAACATGAAAACCATTTCCACACAATATCTAGAGAACGCTTTTACCTAGGATTATATAAATTAATATGCTGGTTAATCATGTGGGAAGGAAGACCCCTATCAATTTTGAGATCAAGAGATTAAAGGTCAAGGTCACAGGGACTTGTAAAAAAAACACATTTCCACTTAATAATAGGTGAACCATTGGTAATATATAAGTACAATGGTCAGTTTGAGTAGATGACCTATTACATAGTGATAATTACTGAATACTTGGGTCGAGTCATCAAATTTAATAGAAAGAATGCTCTTGTAGAGAAGACAACTCCTATCAAGGTAATGGTTAACATGTCTCAGCTTAGATTTTTCAGAAACAGTACCTTTCTGTGATGAACAAAGGCTGCAAGTCGGGGGGCAAACATGTTTTACAAACATCTCTTGTTTACGTGTGTTATAGTAGAGCATCATGGGAAACCTTTTAAATTGATCAAAGCTTATCAAACCACTTTTTTTTTTTCATATTACATTTAATCATAATTGTAATTTAAACAGAATTATATCAAATTTGTTAAAATTATAAATGTGAATGGAACACATGCAATCTACCAGACTTTTAAATATTAAAAAATGTACTGATAAATTACCTTGGTGAAATAAGTTTAATAGTACTAGTCTTGAGTGTGAAACTATTGTAATACTTCATTAATACTGAATCAGTATTGTTAGAAAACAGTCAGTTTCAATGATATTTATTTTACAGACAAACAAGACATCAAATTATCTGTTTTATTTACCTAAATTCACTCTTTTTCTCTCAGATATGTTCTAAGTTCCAAAAATGCTAAGAACTGGAATATACAGAAATTGAAATGCAACAATTGATCTCTAAATTATTACATACAATCATATGTTGAAATTTGTACTCTTAAATGACCATACCATGGGTTTATTTCCATTTCAAGACTACTAAAATACTGATAATAGATGCAAAGTTCAACAGATGATCAGAAAACAACTTTTCATTTTGCAACTTGACTAGTAACATACTGACACAGTAAATGACAAGTAAATGACTATCATCAATGTCACGGTCACTAAAATAGAAATATTGTTTCTTCTCAATTTGAAATTGTCACTAACTCGAGAATGACTTGAGATATTGTAATGAAACTTCATATGTAGATACCTTATATCAAGATCTCTTTTGGGATTGTATATGGAATGTTTTGAATGAAGGTCAAGGTCCTTCAATACGGTTTCCACTCAATAACTCCTGAATAAATTGTGATATTGCAAAGAAACTTCGCATATAGATACCTTAAATCAAGACCATGCTTGGGATTGCTTCTGTTGTTTTGGTGGTCATGTTCAAGGTTACTGTTACTAAAAATATAAATTTAATTTCTGCACAATAACTCAAGATCAAATTGAGATATTGTAATGAAATTTCGTACATACAAAGATACCTTATAGCGAGACCTCGCTTGGGATTGCATATGGGTTGGGTGGGGTCAAGGTTAATGTTACAAGTGGGGTTTATTAATCGAAATCCGTTGTTTTTTTGTCGTATGTTTTTGTAATTTTGTAATTATATTCAAGGTTCTTTCTTAAAAACGTAATTAATTTAAAGTTTAGAAAATACGCGCTTATTATAAATTATCTTGTGCATGCGTGCATGTATTAATCCGATTCATTGACATTACAAACGCACCGTCACAATATGAACAAAACATATATTTTGTCTGCCCAAAATAAAATCTCCCCGATTAATGTTCTATCAACAGCGCTTGGTTTGTTTAGGCACTATAGTATCGATAAATGCTTTTTAACACCGTCCACATGCTAACCGTGGTACAGGCTTTCAGATACAAACTACTAGACGATAGATGGCAGTCACATCAAAGATATTTGAAGTCAAAGCGGCATGTATACTTGGCTAATTTGGTCATGTCAAGCTGTTTTACTCAGTAGTTTTAGGCGACATTTAAGTGTCATTTTTATCGCCTGTGGGTTTTAACGAATTTTTTTTGGTCGTTCAAAAAAAAAATAATATTCCAAGATACTAAAGCCACATTGTAACGTTAGTAAACAGAATATTATGAATTAGTAACAAACAGAATAATATCAATTAAAAACTGATTTTTCCAAAACTCAAACTGTTCGAATGTTGTTTTTGTAAATTTTTGGACAATAATTATTTTAAGTGTCCGAAAAGTTAGAGTTTATACAGTATTATTCATTAAACTCAGCTGAGCGACCCAGCCATGTTGGCCCTCTTGTTTGGTTTTTATCGAACTTTCATGTAAAGTTCCCTATAAATGAAAGGCTTTAAACGAACGAAATATTGTGCTAGAAAGCATTGAGTGGAAGTGCTGATGTCAAGAACCTCAAAGAGCCTTCTATTTTAATGGAATTCCTGCGCAATGTTTAACTTACTAATTTTTAGCTCAATTATTCGGGGACATGAATCTCTTCCTGTGACATGTATTGCTTATATTAGCGTAGAAATTCACTTGATTGCAATAGAATAAGAACACTCTTTTGCAGACAATCCATGTATCCTGAGTGGAGACAGGGTCATGTTTATCGATCCTCACCAAGTTAACCCCGGCAAGGTTTGTGTCAGTGTCAAAGTTTGCAAACTGAGAAAGTGGAAACGTCTCGATATCAAGGAGTGTTTGCATGCGTTTCAAGGCAGGTTTGGTTTTAGTGAGAATACGCTTGATAGTGGACGGTTTGAGGGGACTTTATTTTGGTTTCCTCTTAGACAATGTGCCTCACGACTGTCTGAAAACATATGCAATGAGGAACAGGTTTTAATGCTTTTACGTGCATTTATGGATGAAGCAAAGCGAAGTTTGCTATTTCTGAAAACCATATGTAGCGTGGATATGTTTGTAAACAAATCCCAACATGAAGGGGGTGCTTTTTATTCTAGAACAAGTGAATTTCTCTCTACAATAGCGCGAGGATATGAAAAACCCTTCTTTCTCGTAAAAATTGATAATCATGATGGAAATCTCGTTAGGCAAAAAAAAGAACTTTTAAGAGAACTAGAAGCAGTTGGAAGAACTATTCCTGATCACACGAAAATGTGGGTGTTTAATGTATGCGTCAATTTAATGAAATTTGAAAATTGCCAAGAAGAAAATACTTGTAAGAATTGGATGGTGGTAAACTATCTCAAGGGTGAAAATGTATCAAAGCGTTTTCAAGAACTTTTGTTAGATGATGATATTTGCAATCCTCACTTGGTTGGCCTAGCAGCACCGATTTTGGAAACAGAAACATATGCGCATGACAGTGGACACGTATTTGTTTATCAGCCACTTCCACAGGAGTCCTCTGCAGTGACAGGCTTGCCTGTCCACGTGAATGCCTTTTTTGTTCTCAGCCAAAATAGGAGACATATAAGGTGGCCAGATAATGATGACACACAGACATATGACAAAAAAATAGAATGGAACATGAAACTTTTGACAGAAATTCTTCCCGATGCTTATGTTGCCCTTATTACTGAGCTAGCAAATTACAGCGAAAAACGTGAGAACAAAGATATCTTTGTTAGGTCTGTTTACAATGCCATTCCTAACTACGAAACTGTGAGTGACCGTTGGATGTGTCTGGCCAAGGATGTTTTAAAAAATATTGAATCACAACCCATTTTGTTTACAAAATCAATGAAGTGGACTGATGCATGTGGTGCTCTTTTTATTGACAGACAGTTAAATGGTTCGTCAGAGACAGTTTGGGAACATGTTGCAGAAGTTTTTATTGAAGAAGCCAAAATGCTTGTTGAAGCGGAACCGCACATTGTCAGATCAATGGAACAAGTCAGATCGGACCGTTTGACGTATGTCGACGCGGCTGTACTGCGAAACCTGCTTACTGCATATGATGCTTACCAGTCTAAAAACGTTGAAGTGAAAATCGATTTGCTTCTCTTTTTGACTGAAAAAGAGTTAACTCTCATTAAAGGATTACAACTGTTACCACTTGCTGATGGTACGTTCACTGAATTTGACGAAAACATGCCAACTGTGTTTTATGAAGGGAATAATATTGTGTGCTCATTTCCCGAGTTTAGTTCCAGATTTGTTTCTGTAACTTGTAAGGGCCTGGATCCCATTTTTGAGAGAATTATTGAGTCTGATCTCTATCAGGTAAAAAGACTTTCTAAGAAGGATGCCTTTGATCTTATCCGGTGTTCCTTGATTGAACGCAAATCAGAGCATAAACTTAAAGAACACGAACTGTCATGGATAAGTGACATTTGGCAAAATGTTTTGATAAAATGGGAAGATGATTTGAAATACTTTGGTGAATTATCAGTTATTCCGGCTCAAATTTGTGTAAATGGGTTTAATCGCCAACTGGTTTGTCTGAATGACCTGCTCTTATTTGAACCTGCGCCCTCATCTACTGATTTGAATGCTATGTTGACCATGTTGGGAATAAAGGTTGTAAAAAATGAAACAAGTGGAATCCTTGCTAAAGAATCAGTCGCAACATTTATTCGTAACAGTAATACTACAGGATTCGCCAACACTATGGAGCAGTTAACCGATGACAATATAATGGCCTTTAACACCCACTCCACCAGTGCTCAGAAGGAATTGTTGTGTAATTTCATTTCATCATTAAATATGACGAACTGTTCTGGCGCTTGTAAGAAAAAGTTGTTAAAACTGCGTATGTTCAAGTTGGCCAGATCTGTAAATGATTGTCAAGAGAAACATTCTTCGTTAGATTTTGGATATAATATATACGACATCAGTGAATTTCCTGTTGATTTTCCAAAAGAAGTGATTCTTGTTAAATCTCAAGGCCTTAGAGCATTCGTGGAGGCATTGGGGTTTCCTGTTTTTCAAGAAAAAGAATTAATTCTTACTAGCATGGAAAACATTGCACACTACTCGGAATCCGACACACAAACTCTTATGTTTTGGTGTCTTAAATCTCACAGTCAGTTGATACGATCAGATTTGAAAGTTAAAAATAAAGCAAGTGAAATAACATTCTTGACAACAAAAGATGGTCAGACAAAAAGGGCCAGGGATGTCTTTGATCCTGAAGATGTCATTTTACGAAGTATATTTGAGGATGAACCAGTGTTTCCAGTTCTGTGGGAACATGTCCTCAGTTCATCGATGGATGCGTTAAGAAGTATTGGATTAAAGAGTCTTAAAGACACAACTTCCGGAGATATAACACAAACACTGAAAAAATTGAGTGACAACAGCTTTGCTAATGATGTTTCAGAAAGGAAGGCAAAGGCCTTAATGACATATGTGAATGAAAATCACCATTTACTTCTTCAAGAATTTGGCGATATGAAATGGATATTGATAGACACAGTTGATGAGTCATATCCGCAGTGTATTCCAATGAAAAACAGGGATCATATAATGTCTATTGTAAAACCCTCTGTAGTGAAGTCACTTAAGTTTTCTGAGTTGATTGGATCAGTATGTTTTCTTCACAATTGTTCACAATTTGAAAACCTGGCAAAGTTTTTTCACTGGAATGAAAATCCACACATAGAGACGGTCATTGAACATTTGATGATACTAATAAGCAAATACACTGTTCAGCAAAAGGCTGTGTGCTTCAAAATGGTCATAGAATTATACAGATTTCTTTATAAATACTCAAAAGCTGGCGGTGAAAGCATGAAGATATTGAAAAATACATGGCATAGTACATTCAAGGGTGACCACAAGTGCTGTATATGGGATGGTCATGGATTTTCACCGTTGGGCGGTGTCTACGTTAACCAATCTGGGTCAGATGTTCATTTACCTCGATATGTAAAACAGCTGCCGGAAGAACTTCACGGAATGAAAGAGTTGTTTTTGGACTTAGGTTGTGTGCAAAGAATGGATCTTGATACATATCTGTTGATTCTAGACAAAATTAAACATGATGCTGAAAAAGAAAATGACAGTTATATGTCAGAAGGACTTCACGACTCAATAGCAATTTTAAATAAACTGAAACAGGATTTTGGAAATGAGTTGCACAATACTGAAGTACGGCAGCGAATATTCTGTCCCGTACAAAATGAAGATAATACATTGGAATTGCGGAATGTCGACGTGTGTGTTTTGCTTGAAGCAAATGATTTTGAAGCACTCAGTTCATATGAAGATGAACTTGAATTGTTTTTTATTCATCCAGATGTACCAAAATCGACGGTGGAAGCACTGCACATAAAGTCAGCAAGACAGCTAATGCTATCTGATGCTGATGCCTTTGAGGAATGGGGCCAAGAAGAGCCACTTACTCGGCGAATTCATGTTTTGCTGGAAGAAGGGTATGTTGACGGCTTCTCCATAGCAAAAGAACTCTTACAGAATGCCGACGATGCCGGTGCAACGAAAGTATGCATACTGTATGATGAACGACAGAACCTTGATTGCCGAAAAAAATTGATAAGCCCAGGTCTTGCACCATTTCAAGGTCCTGCCATTTGGGTATACAACGATGCGGAATTCACAGAGTGCGACTTTCAAAATATAACTAAGTTGAATGGAGCTACCAAAAAGGACGATGCAACGAAAATTGGCAAGTTTGGTTTAGGATTTTGTGCAGTGTATAACTTAACCGATGTGCCTTCATTTGTTTCCAGAGACAGCTATGTGATATTTGATCCCCATACAAGTTTCCTGGGAACTTCAGCCGGTGGGAAATGTCCAGGCTTGAGAATTAATTTCCAAAGAAAGCAAAATTTAATAATTAGGAAACGTATGAGTCATCAGTTCGAAGTTTTTAACAACATTTTCAATTGCCAACTCACAAAAGCAGATCGTGTTTATTACAATGGTACATTGTTTAGATTACCACTTCGAAACAGAGGAAGTGAGATTAGTAATAAAGTCTATAATCATGAAGACACTTTAAACCTATTGATGAAGGTGGTTCAGATGGCACCTGACATGTTTCTGTTTAATCAGCATGTAAAAGAGCTCGAAATTTTCCACCTTAACTCAAATTCAACTGAATGTGTTCCACAACGTGTTTTTCATGTTGTAAAGAAGCCTTCCTTTTTGACAACTATACCGGTCATCCCATCTATCGTTTGTACTGCTTTTGAAAAGAAAAAGACGAGTACTCTTGCAACACATCCGTTGAAGTGTTTGCAGAATGTTACGATTGAATCACAAACAAACGACTCACAGCGGCTAGGTCTTACAGACAGCAGATATGAGACTTCATGGATTGTGTCGTGGGCAACTGGTCGACAGAGTAAAACATTACAGATCACGTCGTCCTTGGACGGTGCGTTACCTCTTGGTTCAATAGCAGTGCCAGCAGCAAATCAGGAAAATGCGGAGGGTGCTTTTGCAGACTATTGCTCAATTTCTAGTAAATGGGAAAATAAGCAGGGTCAATATTTCTTTTTCCTACCGCTTCCAATCAAGAACAGTTTTGACTTTCATATAAATGGTCAGTTCAGTGTAACTTCCGATAGGAGACATTTCATGGTAGCAACACAAGAAGACACTAACACATCTATTTCTGATTGGAATGAATGTCTAATGTCTGATGTTATTGTAGAGGCATTGCTTTTGTTGCTTGAAACTGGTCGTGCCAAAATATGCAACCAATTTACTGTTTGGCCTCAACACGAAAACACATCCTTAGAGGAAGCATTCCTGAAAAACTTTTACCACATCATCATTACAGAAAACAGGAGTGTTTTTCATGTTGGTGATGCGAAGATTTCATATTCACAAGCGTGGTTTATAGAGCCCGCTCTGAGACAATTGGGAACATTAGGAACGTTGGTTCTGGAAGTGCTAACCGGTGTTCTTTGCATGGGAGAAGACCGTGTTTTGGTTGATGTGCCAGAACAAGTCTATAGGCACCTCAAACAGTGTGAAATGTCTTATATTCATGCTCGAACTATTACAGTTGATACTTTTGTAACAGAATACTTTCTTCCAAATATTGTTAGGTTTAGTGAGACGGAGCAGTTGGCAGTGACTAGAAATCTGCTAATGAAATGTATTTTGGAAAACAACTTAGCAAATGCCACAAATGACACTATAAAACAGACGGCCTGCATACCAACGGAGCCGCATGGATTTCTTAGAAAGCCTGTAGATTTGATTGACCCTTCATCCAGAATAGCAGAGCTTTTTCTTGATCAAGACCAAAGATTTCCAAAAGGACAGTTTTTAGAACCACTTGTGCAAGATAGGCTGAAGCAATTAGGCATGATGCAAGATAATCTGCCAGAAGATCTTGTACTTGAACGAGCGAACAGTGTGTTAGTGTTGAATGAAAAATGTTGCTATTGTGCTCTTCGGCGTTGTACTGCTTTACTCGATTTTCTTGAATCCAGTGAAGACATGCTGCCTTCCCAGCACGTGTTACGCAAGCTAAAGGAAGTATCATTTCTCCCAGTGATGAAAAAACCGAAAGATTGGCATTTTTCTTGGAAAGGTGACGAAATTGATTTTCAGAATAAACTTTGTCACACACATGAGTTAAATGAGCACCATGCGGCGTTTGTTGCTCCCAAAGATATATATGTGGCAAAGGACATGCCTCTTGTTTGTTGCAGTTCGTTCATTATGTGTGATAAAATAATTGGTCGCTCATTTAGTGATGGATTATTTGAACGCCTCGGTGTAAGGAAAGTATCCTTCGATGAACACAGTGTAGTTTGTGTCATTCAGCAGTTGTTTTCGTTAAAGAACTCCACAAAAGAAGAAAGTGTATGTCCAATTTACGATTTCATAAATCGAGCATGCCATGACAGCCTATTGAAGAACATTGTCAAGAGCGAATTACAGAACCAGAAGATCGTTTTTGCTAATCAATGTTTTGTTTCTACGCTGCAAGTTGCTCAAAGTAAAGATGTATATTGTCCACCCTTTTTATTTTCTTTGCAAAACACTACAATTGGTTCATATTCGTCTTTGTGTGACGTTTTGGAGTTTAAGGTTGCTTTTGACGAAGATGATCTGCTCTCAGTTTTACAACAGCTTAAACATAGCAAGCAAGAATGTCCATTAGATGACGATGATCTCAACCAGGTGATTGATTTGTTGAAAAGTTTGAATCACTTTATGATTAAAGCTTCAAAGAAATGGAAACATATAGATCGTGAAATTTATGTACCAGACAATATGAAAGTTTTGCGTCCTAGTACGGAACTGTGTTTCAATGAATTTGACACACTTGGAGAAAATGGTGATGATGTGAATTTCATTCATTCTGAAATTCCGATGGAATATGCTAAACGTTTTGGTGTACGGTCCATAAGGCAACAGATGTTGTCAGAAACGGATGCATTCGAGGAATGGGGCCAAGAAGAACCATTGACTCGGCGATTAAAAGTGCTTTTGGAGGAAGGATATGTTGACGGATTTGCTGTATGCAAAGAACTATTTCAAAATGCAGACGACGCTGGAGCAAAGAAAATGTACATGTTGTACGATGAACGTCAAAATCAGTCATTGCGTTCCCATTTGATAAGTAAATCATTAGAGGAATGCCAAGGGCCTGCACTTTGGGTGTATAATGATGCATTGTTTTCTGAAGAAGATTTGATTGCTATTACAAAATTAAATGGTGGTACCAAGCAGTTTGATACTACTAAGATCGGCAAGTTTGGTCTAGGATTTTGTTCTGTGTACAATTTAACAGATGTTCCTAGTTTTATCTCAGGAGAAAACTATGTTATTTTTGATCCACATACAACATTTTTGGGGAAGGCATTACCTGGAAAAAGCCCAGGAATAAGGATAAATTTTGGTAAAGCGAAAAATCTAAAAGTAATGGAACGAATGAAACATCAGTTTGATGTTTTTGAGGGGGTTTTTGGTTGTCATGTAACTAAAGAGAATCCTGTTTTCAACGGAACTTTGTTTAGATTGCCATTGCGGACATGTGGTATGGAAATCAGCAATAAAGTGTACACAAAACAGGAAATGGTGGATTTACTGCGAAAAATTGTTGACATGGCTCCAAACATGTTTCTTTTTAACCAACATATTTCTAAACTGAAAATATTTCACTTGGAAGATGAGGGAAATGTTGCAAAAATGAAACTGATCCACACTGCTGTTAAACATGATCAGAACTTTGGACCAACCGACATATACATACCAATTATGATCGAATCTTCAAACAGAAAGAAAAATGGAACATTGAAACAGCACCCTATTAAATGCGTGCAGCAAGTGACAATTTCAACGGAATTCTTTGTTGATGGGAATATATGTTTGGAAGGGGAACATTCGTCAAACATTTCAAATTGGATAGTATCATGGGCATCTGGTAAGGATAATGAATCGATGATGATTTCTGACAAAGAGAAAGGCGCTCTACCACTTGGTGCAGTAGCAGCATTCATTTCAGCAAATTCCACTGAGACTTATTATGAAGGATCTCTTTCGTGGCCATTAGTGAGTATGATAGAAGCTGCCAAAGGTTTTTTTGAAAAGGGGCATTATTTTTTCTATTTACCACTACCAATTGACAATAGTTTTCAATTTCATATAAATGCTCAGTTCAGTGTGACATCAGATAGAAAACATTTTAGAAGTAAATCTGAAGATGATAAGGATTCATCCTTTGGCAAATGGAATGACTGCATTATGTCAGATGTGATAGTAGAAGCACTGCTGCAACTTCTGGCACACAACAGCGCAGATGACCCTTATTTATTGTGGCCTTTGAGATCAAATGGTTGCTTAGAGGCAAAATTGGTTGACGGATTTTATAGAACACTGGTCAACAACGACAATGAGCATTGCGTATTTAGAGTAGCAGGAAGGATGACGTCTTTGAGTAATGTTATGTTCTTACATCCATCAGTCAGAAATGATGAAAGCTTCGGAGATGCTGTGTTTGAAATGCTTGATTATCTTACGGATGGACAGGTTTTGGTGGACATTCCTAGACATATTTATTCACATCTTCTAGAGGCAAACGAAGACGTAATCAAGAGCAAAACTGTGACAGCCGAATTATTTTTCGTGAAATATTTTTTGCCTAATGTGACTAATATTCCTCAAGAACATGAAAACTTGCGAAACAACGCGATGCGTTATGCCCTTACACTGCAACTTGACAGTGAAATTGAAGAAAAGATTTCATGCACGGCTTGTATACCAACATATCCGGACAACATACTTCGCCCACCGAGAGAACTTGTAGATCCAAATTCAGATGTGTCCAAATTGTTTTTAAAGAAGGACGGTTACTTTCCGTCAGTCTTTTTTACGGAAGATATTTATATAAAACGACTACAAAAGCTGGGAATGATGCATGCTTCTATAAGTGATGCATTGCTTCTTGATAGAGCAAAATCAGTTAAAAGATTGTATGAAACATGCACTGCCTGTGCTGCACATCGAAGTTACAGTGTTGTGAAGTATATTCAGTCCCATATTAGTTCAAAAGAAGATCGACTTTTTAAATCACTTAAAGAAACGCTTCCGGATTGCGTGTTTATGGTTGTTCAAAGTAAGCCTCCAATCTGGGAATTTGTTTGGCATGGAGATAGCATCGGGTGTACTCACATAATATGCGAAGATCATATGGTCAACGAGAAACAAAATCAAGTTGTTCTTGCTTGTCCAGCTCAGATGTTTACAAACGAATCGACAAACCTTGTTGGTTGCCATTCACTTATAGTGGATGTATCATATTCCTTAATTCCAAAAACAATTGCATTTTTACGTATTAATAATTTGCAGAGTGAGAAAAAAGGAGATGCAAAACATGTATTAAGGCAATTACAATTAATGGTTAAAAGTTCAGAAACTAAAATGAAATCGAAAATGAAAAAAGCACTTAAAGATGTGTATGACTTTATTGAAAAGGCATGTTCTCAAAACGTTAACATTCAGAAGAATGTAATGGAATATTTTTTCAGTGAAAACACTATATTAGCAGGCAACTTATTTGTTAATCCCTTGAATATTGTTAGGTCATGTTTTGGGTTTGATTGTAAGCCAGATATTTACACTCTAGATGAAACGGCTTTGTCGGGAAATCAGTCTTTGTGTAACGTTTTGCAAATTAAAACAAATTGCACAATTGACCAACTTATTTCAATCCTTGAAAATATCTACATGATAAAAGAAGGAACGAGTTTGAGTGAAGAGGAATTTCGTCACTGCAAAAATATTGTTAATTGCATAGAGCACATAGTAAGAAACCAGAGGTGTGTCTTCGATGAGATTTTGAAGGATTTTGGCGAAATTTATGTTCCAGACACAGACATGATCCTGCAGCCAAGTCATAAACTTTGTTTTGACGACTATGATTCCATTCCAAAGAGTGGAGGCATGATGTATGTACACGGGGATATTTCCAAGAACACAGCAAAGGCAGTCGGTGTACGAAAGAAAAAAATGAAACATTTTGAAGAAAACTCGGTTGATATAGAAGGCATAGAAGACTTTTACCAACACGAGCCATTAATAACGCGTATACGAAGACTTATTGAAGGTTACTCTCTTGGAGTTGAACTACTAAAAGAAATACTGCAAAATGCAGACGATGCAGGTGCCAATAAAGTATGTTTCATTTTGGATTATGCATTCCATTCGGACACGAATCTACTGTCAAAGACGATGCGACCTCTTCAAGGCCCTTCCTTATGTGTTTATAATAACGGTTCTTTCACTGAAGACGATTTGAAAGGAATACAACGTTTAGGAATAGGAAGTAAAGGCGATGATCCCTACAAAACAGGCAGGTATGGCGTAGGATTCAATGTTGTGTATAATATAACTGATACACCAACTTTTTTAACTATTGGAGAAGACTTGAAAACTTTGTGCTACTTTGACCCAATAGCTGAAACAATACCAGGGACAACTCAAGACAGGCCGGGTAAGCGTCTCACAAATTTGGAAAATTATCGTCAGTTTTACCCAGCTTTGTTCAGTGGTTTTCATGAAGCGCAATTTTTCAATGCTGGTAAAGGTACAATGTTTCGACTTCCTTTGCGAACGAAGCCAAGCTCAATTCACTCTGATGTGATCACTGTAGATAAGGTTGAGACGCTACTAAAAGAATTCAGGCAGTGCATGAATAGAATACTCTTGTTTTTGAAGACTGTTACAGAAGTGTCGATAGTTGAATATAAAAATGGAAAATATGTAAACCTGTCAACTGTAAGAAAAACGTTTGATGATGCCAGCACAGGTACAGTGAAGGAATTTTCAGTTCAGTATGGTGATCTGTGTAAGATGTACAAAGAATCGAAGGAGTTGGTAATGAAATACCAACAGCATGTAACGTCATATAGGATAGTCGTTTTGCAAGATGAAAATGACAGGCCTGTTTCAAAACAAAAGTACACGGTTGTTCAAGCATTAGGCTTCAGACAGTCACTCCCATCATTGCTGAAAGGAGACATTCTTCGGGGATCCATTGCACTTATTCCCGTTGGTGGCGTAGCATACGATGAGGGTCAATTAGGTACAGTCATTGACCATGATAATGTTTATTGTTTCTTGCCGCTTCCTTTGAAGTCTGGCCTGCCTGTATATGTGCATGGGTATTTCGCTCTTGATCACGAAACACGTCGCTCTGTGTGGAGTGAATCGGATGAAACAAAATGCGCAAAAACTCTTTGGAACAAATGTCTTATCGAAGATGTTATAAGTACAGCGTACGTACGGCTCATCAACATACTTAAGGATCGTTTCACAAGCACATGCATTGGAACAGACACGAGTGAATATACTGTTCTTCAAAGTGTTGAAAAGGTATTAAACATTTATCCCCTTAAATCTAGTGTTCATGGTGCACATTGGGAGTGGCTTATTAAGGGAGTGTTCTCCAAATTGGAAAGTGAAAAACATGAGTATTTACCTTCATACAGAAAAGAGGTAAAACTTACTTCTTTATTGATGATAACGTATAAATCATTTACTTTGCGATTAACATGGTTGTCTCTTCAACCCAACGATCACCAATTCCAAACCTTGTTCAAAGACGATTCATATGACAAAGACAATGACTACCATTTGGACAACATCTTGATGGATATTGGATTAAAAATTGTGTCTTTAAACAAATGTGTTAGAGAAAGCATGGGGTTTGCAGGTGTACAATGTCATGATATTAAACCAAAAGAGGTAATTGATTTTTTGCAGTCGTTCAGTAACGCAAATGTCACAGACCATTGTAAAATTGCAACGGGGATTGACGTTACAAATTCTGTTTTATGTTCCATAGACAATGTGACAAGACTTCTCAACTATATCGCAAAAGACAAACAATATTTTGAACAAAACATTGAACACATTCCCGTTGTGGTGTCAGAGGATAATATTATTCGTTGCCTTAAAAACAGTAGTGCAGTGTTTATCACCGAATATTCAAAGTTATTTCCGGATAAGCTGCATTTATTTCTTCACAATAATTTGTTGTATCGGTTTAAACCGTATTGCGATAAAAACAAATGGCTCCAATCATTTACGTTGAAAGAATTTTCCAACATGGCACGTTTAGTAGAATATGTGCCTAAGGCACCTGGGCGAGTTAAAATTGCTCCAGACTTCGTTGAGTGGTTGAAAACATTTTGGTCATTTTTTCAAGAATGTTTCGACAATAACAATAAAAAGGAATCATCAGATGATACAGAAATCGGTAGTGTGTCTGCATTGTCGGACATGTTACGCGAAATAGAAGATTTTGCTGTAGTTCCGATTTGTGAACCAATGTCCAAAGAAACATTCCTTTGTTCATCTAAAGAGATCCCTAAAATGTTATATGTAGATTCCTTTCAACTGAGTTTGCGCACTGCATTTACAAAGTTAAACATTCCTCAACTGGACGTCATTTTGAAAGCTCGTGGTGGGTATTTCCACCGCAAACAGGATGCTTTTCAACTTCTCAATACTGTAGTTCCCAATGTGAAAGCACCGGACGCTGTGCTTAATAGTCTAGAACTAAATTCACAGCTGATAAACATATCTGACATGTCTAATGATGATGCCAGAGCTATTCTAGGGTATTTCAATGAATGTTTAAATGATGTACAAATACCTGATATTTCTAGGCTAAGACATTTGAGATTGTTCATTTCTTCAGGAAATGAGAGAGTTGCCATTAGTAATTTTGAATGTGCGTACATCATTCCCTGTGGCATGCCTTATCACGGATTACAGAACATCATACAAAAATCAAATATTCTGCTTATCACAAAAGATACTGCATTGACACATTTAATGGAAGCTTTGGAATTGACAGAACAATCATTGCCAGATGTATATATTCTATATATAATACCGAAGCAAAATCAGATGTCACGGGAGGACTTTTACCACCATGTTAAATTCCTAGCAGGATACATAACCCACAACCCCTCAAATGTGCCCAAATGTCAGGATATTGTAAAACATTTGTCAAATGCTGACTTTATTGAAACAGCTTCGAAGTCGTTTGTTACGGTAAGAACATTGTTTGATTATGAGAACAAAGTATTCCGAGAAATGTGCAGCCCGGAAGAATTTCTACCAAAAGAATTACAAGAACGCTATGTGGGGCTTCGAGATTTAATGTTGAAATTGGGTCTTCAGTCTAAACTTGATATTGGTTTATATGAACGCTTTGCTCGAGAAATAGAACAGATGGGTAACAAAGATTTGAATGAAACTGTACGAGAAAAATCATCCTGTCTCCTTCAGAGTTTAACAAACGAAGATGCTATTTTTTTCAAACAGTACAACTGTGATGATTTGACGAGTGTCAGATTTGTGACGCCTAGAAGTGTTAAGAGAAGAATACAGATGCTACATCCACAATATAAAGCTTCTGGTCTTGTTTCCCTGTCGGAATGTATCACAAATTCTAAAACTTATATTTGTTGGACAACGTGTAGTATTTTTCCTCTCAAAAATGTACAGCCCATTGTTTCTAAGCCACTAAAAATTCAGTCAATGCCGTCGCCGAATAAATGGATAGAGCATTGTAGACAAATTGGCACCTGTTTCCACACATTGTTGTCGTTCAATCCATCGAATGTCGATATGGAAGTGATACAAAATGTGTTGGTGGCAATATACCAATCAGTCCATGACTATGTGACTGTCGCAAAATCATTAAATGACACACCGTTGGTTCTCTTCCATGAACCAGGCTTACTTGTCCCCGCAAAGAATATCATAATCGAATGTTCACCATCTGATGAAATAAGACCTCTTTTAATGAAGGCTCCAGTATTTTTTGGGTCTCATTTCAGTTCGTTTATTGAACTGGGTGCAAGGCCACAGCCTGGTTATCAAGATTATGCAGACATCTTAGCTAATCTTCCACATGATGAACAATTAAATCCATTAGAGTTGCGTTATGGATCTTCAGCAGTGGATTCATTCTTTCGATACGTGAAAGTAAGCAAAGTGATTACACTCCAAAATCTCCATCTTCTGTGTACTGATGATACAATTCGTAGGGCAATGTGTTTGGTTGTAAATGACAAACCACAATACCGTCATCGGTTAAGTGAGGGTGTTAAACATTTGTTATTTACTACTGTAGACTTAAGCGATATAAACGAACAATTTTTCAAGCTTCCAAAAAAACTCCGTCCATATTTGTTGAGTGAAGTAGTCGTTGAAGATATTGATTTGACTAACATGCAAATCGTTCCTGATAGCCAAAAAGCCATTGCAATAAAAGCATACCTCCAGAGCAGCATGTTCAAAAATAGTCTTATACGAATAGCTCGACATGACTGTTTGGTTAAGAAAACAAATTGGGACTCAAGCAATGAAGTTATCTTATGTAACATAATGGACAACATAAAGATTAACGAGGTGACAAATATGTTTACTGTTCTTAAAGTGTTTAATCTTGAAAATGGACTTAAGTCTAACATTGCTACTGTTATTGCTGGCTCTAAGAAAAACACAAGCGTGCACGTGCATGAAGATGAAAACTCTGTAATTTCCATCAATTTTAGCACTCATCGTAGTATATGGTTGGACTGGTTAAGACGTGAAGTTGCATATATTCTGAAGAAGCATGTTGGAGGAAATCATAATTTATTAAGTCAAATATTAAACTTTAAGTTGGAATCGGATGAACTCCTGTCAATCCTCAGCGAAAATGATATTCCGCTTTATAAGTCAATGATATGCAGACACGTGGATAAAGGTGAAATTCCAGTTCCAGGAGATTTTGTGCCTAAGAAATATCACAAATTTTTGGGTAACGTGTACGGTGTCATTCCAGAACATGACTTTGAATTCATAGCATTACTTGTGGAAGATCCGGCTTTCGAGGAAAAGGAGGATGATAGTGATACTTCTCCAACATATATCTATGTCCATGTTAAAAGAAGGAATCCAGAAACTGTACATGAGCTGCCGATTTTTCAAGAATATGAAATTGATAGCGGAGAAGAAAAAGCACGAATGGTCAAAGCATTTTTATTGTACCGATTTATTCGTAAGGAAAATATTAATGTATCTGATGTTAGAAGTTTAGTACTGTATGCTGGAAATGCAAATGATCAGAGCACAGTGGAAACTGAACCTTCTTTAACTGATATCTGCAAGGAAATAAGACAGGTATTGTTGGAATCTCTACGGTTGACTGAGACAGAAAGGAAACATGTAATTAAACGTTTGATGTTCAAATGGCATCCCGACAAGAATCCCGACCGCGTTAAGTTGGCGACAAGGGTTTTCCAATATATTCGCCAATGTGTAGATCTGATGGATCAGGGAAGGAGTATCCCGGAATACCATGATGAGAATAAGGATTTCACTGACGCACCGCCGAAAGGTGGATATTCAGGTTCCGATAGCCGTAACTGGTATGATAGATACTGGAAAAGGCATCGGAAAAATTACAGCGACGATGATTGGTTTTACAACCCACGATCGTCAGGAAGATCATCTGGCAGATCCTCAGGAGGGTCCTCTTCTTACAACCCATCTTACAGCGGGTTTACGTCCTCCTCACCTGGATTCTCGTTCCGTCACGAAGAAACTCCACCATATCCATTCCCAGCTGAGGCCAAGCGTTGGCAGCGCCAGGCTACCGCTGATCTCGAGGAGGCAAAGCGGACGTTCGACAACAACGGATATTCTAACTGGGTCTGCTATAAGGCACATCAGGTTTGTTGTTAATATTGTATTTATGTTTAAGTTTATTTTTAATTGCAAAAAGATTACTAAATGTGTATATGTTGATATTATATATATATTATATATAACGAAAAGTACAAACACGTTAGTCGTAAAAAAATATGTTTGTTTCAGGTAACCCGACCAACCCTAAAAAATGCCCCGACCCTAGAACATTTTATTGGTTTTTCAGATTTTTTTTTGGTTTATTTACCTGTTTCAATAATTAAATGTGTGTTTTGATAAATAATTGTTTTGTTTTGATAGTATCCACTTATAAACAATGTTTAAGGATATTACTGATACGTTTTGAATATTTATTCAGTTTTAGAATCTTCAAGTTGACCATTTACCAAAAAAAAAGAAAAAATTCCCAACCTACCTACCCTTATCTTTTTGGGAATGTTACCTGAAACAAACATTTGTTTTACGCCTTACATGGAATTATAAATATATATTTAAAATATATCCAACGCGTTTTGACAAAGCTCATCTGGGCATAATACAATAATATATCATAACGTCAAAATGTCATGGAGATAACGTCATTTCAATTATGACGTCATTACGTCAAAAATTATTTAATAAAATCTAATTGTGGTTTAAATATATTAATAAAATATTGCTGTTTTGCTAACCTGTCTGAAACACTGTCCGAAAATAGTTTATAAAAAGGAAAAAAAATGAAATTTCGGTTCACATTTAGAACACTCATCAAGATGTTTACTTAAAGGTATCTGTCTTGTTGAAGAGTCTCACACTTGTTGTTCATGAACAGATCTTCTATGTCTAAGTTTATCGTCAGTTTGTCCAATATAAATTTTCTTGCATCCGTTGCATACTAATACATAAATAACATTTTTAACATCGCACGACATATTAGTTTTTATATTAAACAGTTTACCGTTAAAATTAAATGAATTTCCTTCAATAATATAGTAACAGAGCGCACATCTAGGGTCATTGCATTTGGTTACTTTAGGTTCTTGAGAGGAAAAACTAGATTTAGTTAGTAGACGTTTTAAATTTGGTGGCTTCAAAGATTTTGTGAAAAGTGAATCTTCAGTGGGCCAATGTCCTCTTTAAGTGATAAATCCCGGTTCTCACTACACCACAAAGACGGTCGGATGCGCGTTAATCGACGCACGGGAGAGCGTTTTTTCCGATGCTTGTGTAGGAGAGTTCAGCCGTTTCCAGCAAAGCATCATGGTATGGGGTAGTATAACCGAGGACTAGAAATTACGTTTAATTGTGATTCCTGGCAACCTGAAGTGAATTACGTGAAAATTGTTCTAAATGGTGTCATTGTGCCTTTCATTCGGAACCAACCAAGACAAATTCTTTTTCAACACGACAATGCACGGCCCCACACTGCCAGGATCATTCGTCAATTTCTTCACGCAAACAACGTTGACGTGATGGATTGGCCTGCTGTATCCCCAGACTTATCACCTATCGAGCACCTCTGGGACGAGCTTGACAGACGTGTACGTCAACGTCTTGTGCAGCCCCAAAACCTACATGAACTGGAAGCAACCCTGGTGCAGGAGTGGGCTAAGATTCCTTAGAATACGGTGACCACTCTTGTTCGTTGCATGCTTGCGGTACTGAATGCAAGAGTGGGACTAACTAGTTATTGACATGTGTGATTTTTTATGATGACCCTTGTGTGTGTTATTGAGCAATACCTCATTGTGTTCACTGTCATGGCGCAATTTTTCTATTGGAACATGTTTATCACTATATCATGTTTTGATTACCTGTAAACTGTTTGGTATTATCTTTGTTATCTATTAAAAGGAGTTTTGAATATGTGCTGCATTAGGAGTTTTGGTATATAGTGAAACATTATTCGATGCACTATTTTAACTATTCATGTACGTATTTTCTTTTACGTAGGCTGCAGAGAAATCATTGAAATCTGCGTGGTATGCGAAAGATGCCAACAAAGTTGGAAATATCAAAAACAGCCATGAATTGACAAGCATTGCATACGGTAAGATATTTGTAATATTATGTAAAAATGTAAATAAATCCAATTATGTAAATGTATGTGTAATTCGTCAAATATTTATTGTTTGAACATAATTACGTCATTAATACTCCAGTCATAGTGTGACCGCTACTTAGCACAACGTGAACAGAGCGAGAGTCCTGCCAATTTGGTACCTTGTGCTGACTTATTTGCTACGTTTAAACTACGATACGCCACGCATCCCTCGTTATTGTTGCGCTTAGCTTCGCTTGGTATTGCGTTCTTCAACGCAACGCTACGTAATACTGTGGAATCACTAATTGTCGCGGTGGTCTGATTTTCGCACAGCCCATGTTCGTGACCTAATTATCTTGCCTTTTTCATTGTTGATAACATCCTTAATGTGTTATATCCATGTGTAAAATATTCCATTTGTATATACAAATATAGAGATCTAATACTATTCTTTATAATTATTTGTAATTAATTCCAAATCGCGTATAATCAATTCAAAATCCGAAGCGCCTTTCCGAATATTTCTGTTCACGTGATGTAAACACACATTTTATTTAACAATTAAACTGCAGGTGTATTTCATGTTAATCCTTTGTTATTAATTACCATAAAAACACTTTGTAGCGCAGAGTACATTGATATCTTTACTTTTGCATAAAAATTTCGTGACGCATAAAAACAAAATTGTATTTCTATAAAGCAGTTTAATACACAAAGGCATGATTTTTATGAGTAAAAGGACAATGAAGATTTTACTTTTCACAAGTTGATCTTGAGAGTTAAAGAATTGGTGCCCGTGTTATGGAGCCGAAAAGAGATCAATCGGCACTTATCCATTGTCTTGCCTAAAACTGCGTACACTGCTGTCCATTAAGAGCCTAATCCGGTGCTAATATACGCGTTTATGCAACGAACAAGCTGTCACAATAGGACCCTTTCATTGGCGTTCTGTCTGGTTGGTCGTTTTATTGACTAACTGACACATATTTTGTGTAAAAACAATTCTCGATTATTTTGTTTTCAAAATCGTAGTTGCACAAATTTAAGACCGCGCGAATATGTCCGCGATCGCAAGTGCGCGAAAGTTGTACCCCGCGAATTCAAGTGATTCCACAGTAACGCGTTGCGGTACGTTGTCAATGTAACGGTGACATATCGTGTGCGCAGTAATTACGTAATACAACGAGGCGCAACGTAGTATACATTGATGACAACTTGACAGAACGCGAGTGTCAAATACTTACTAAAACGGCGCGTTATAATGTGACGCTATGGCTGTGCCATAACTGTCATGTCAGTTTTAGAACATTAACTTGTAGAAAGTGATGCTTATTACATGTATGTAACAGCTATATATATTTAGTAAAAATGCGGTTTAACAAGACTGTAAACTGAGATTGTCACTGAATTCCGTTCTTGATACTGAATGCAATGCATAATCTATGTTTTTGTGGAAATCAAGGTTATTATGTGAAACTTAACATGAATATTTTATTTTTATGCACCTGGCAAATAGTGCCAAAATAACTATTAGGAATATTGGAGACTCACCGGCATCCGTCAACCGTCGTCCGTCGTCTACATATTAATCTACAGTTCCTTTTTTTCTGATCAGGTTGAAATGTCAACATGCTAACTCATATAAAATCGAGATACAGTAATAATGTTGGTCAGGCCGGTTAAGAAACTAGGTAAATATGTCAAATCAGGGAAATAGTATTTTACCACTAGGACCCACAATTGTCATCAGATCAAGTTTAAATTTGGCAAAAATGTTGCACTCTATGAACTCAAGAAAAAATTATGTTACAATATTGGTAAACTGAGGTCAGAAATTAGGTCACTGGGTCAGTTGACATAAAATATGCATGTTTTTGACTTTTGAAGTGACGTTTAGGAACCAGCGGCTTCGTTGTTTTCGGATCATGTTCAAATCGAAGCTTTATTTAAATTTAACCACGATGAAAACTGGATAAAGTAAAAAATATATTTTGTACTCTAGGAGCAACATGCTCCGATAGTTGTCCTTCATATAATCTAGAATAAAGGTAACTAGGTCACTGGGCCAAATTATGAAAATTGCATTGTTAATATTGTAGGAACCACAATTATCAAAATCAGATTGACACTTGGTAACATTGTTGTCCTCCATAAAATCTATATAATAAAATACGGGGCATATGCGGTGAAAACTTTGTCACTAGGTCAAATAATACAAAGTGCTTCTTTACACTTTAAGGACATTTTTATTCCCCCGAAGGAGGGCATATAGTAGTCGCATCGTCCGTCCGTGCGTGGTCCGTGCGTGGGTGGGTGGATGGGTCCGTCCGTCCAGACTTCGTTTCCGCTCTGTAACTTTTTAATGCCTGGATGGATTTGAATATAACTTCAGATTATTATTTCCCATGACTAGACGATGTGTCGCGTACAACTCCGATGCTCGTCGGTCAAAGGTCAAAGTCACAATTCAAGGTCAAAGGTCATGAATTTTCGTTTCCCCTCCATAACATTTAAACGCCTGGATGGATTTTAATATAACTTCAGATTATTATTCCACATGACCAGACGAGACAATGTGTCGCGTACAACTCCATGCTCGTCGGTCAAAGGTCAAGGTCACAATTTAAGCTCAAAGGTCATGAATGTTCGTTTCCGCTCCATAACTTATAAATGCCTCGATGGATTTTAATATAACTTCAGATTATTATTCCCCATGACCAGACGATGTGTCGCGTACAACTCCCATGCTCGTCCGTCAAAGGTCAAGGTCACAATTTAAGGTCAACGGTGATGAATTTTTGTTTCCGCTCAGTTACTTCTTAACGCCTGGAAGAATTTTAATATAACTTCAGATTATTATTCCCCATGACTAGATAATGTGTTGCGTACAACTCCCATGATCGTCGGTCAAAGGTCAAGGTGACAATTTTAGGTCAAAGGTCATGACTGTTTGTGTCCACTTCATAGCTTCTAAATGTCTGGAGGGATTTAAATGTTACCTAAGATTGTTATTTTCTATGACCAGACAGGTCCAGGTCACAATTCAAGGTCAAAGGTCAAGGATTGATGTTTCTCCACTATAACTTCTAGAGGTCTGGAAGGATTTTAATATTACTTCAGACTATATTTCCCCATGACAAGGCGATGTGTCGTGTACAACTCTCATGGTCCTCGGTCAAAGGTCAAGGTCAAAATTCGAGGTCAAATGTAAAGGAATTTTCTTTCTGCTCTATATCTTCCAAAAGCCTTGAAGGCTTTTAATATTACTTCAGATTATTTTTTCCCATGACCAGGAAGCATCAGTTTTGCAAACATCTAAGGAATGTAATAACTTGGTGGGAATGAAGATCATTATGAGGCAGTGTTTCACAACAACAAACAGTTGTGTTGCTGAAATCTCAAGATATTTGTCCAGGGCATAATATTGACATTGTTTTGCCTTCATCTGACGAGCATATGCTTCGGGGCATATGTCACATCCTATGACAAGCCATGTCTTCATTACATCAGGTCTGATCGTTGTCATCCATGAAATCTATTTTATGGAAGGATAATTGCCTGTAATACAAACTAAATTGAATAACAAAAACTCCTACTGACAAACTAGTAAAGTTGCTTTAACTCTTCTTTTTGGCATGTTTAATCACATCTATCTACTGCACCAGGTGAACGATATAGAACCATCTTGGCCCTCTTGTTACATTAATGTTCTTGTATCAATATTTTAGGGTTAGATGATCACTTGGTGAGCCTTGCGCAGCGTATTTGCGGTATAACTGGACACCATACCCGCATGCGTTATCCTGACACGTTGTTTGGCACAATCCCTGCTGAAGCCTATACACAAGAGCAAGCCTTTAAGGTCACCGAGCTGGCAGGACAAATAATTGATTATGTTCAGTGTCACTTTTTGTCTTTGTAGGCACGATTTGACAGCATCACGAAACTGGCCGAAGTGACAATATATAAATGTACAATGAGAGTGTTCATTGAAAGAGTAAATGGAATACATTTAGTATATACGAGTACCAAACTAGTTTTTATTGTATTTTATTAAGTGTGAAAGTACGTATGGTAAGTGCACTTGTATGTTGTATTCATGTTAAATGACACATCATAAGGTTCACAAACTAACTTGTTTATTCCATTGTTAAATATGTCAGTTTGATGTTGTTTGATGCATGTTGTTATGTGTACTATTTAAACATTCGTGTAAATATTGTTATAAGGTCGCATGGTAAAATATGTTGCAAAATGATACCCGTTGTTAATTTATATTGTTATATGATGTCCCTGGTCGTCAGTGCTAGTTTAACTCAAATGTAAAATAAAGATAATGATTATTAATATTAACAACTTAATTAGCACATCTATTCAAAAAATCAGTTAATCAATTTAAGTTGTACATGTACTAACCAAGTGTAAATATGTAAATAAAGATGCTCGTGATAAGTGTGTTTTGCAACTGAAGATGGGATATTCATACAGATGTATTTGCTTTTTTATTTGATGTAAATGGGTTTTTATAGTGTTGTATAACGTTGTTATTTGATTGCCTGGGTCTCTAATTGTTGTGGGCAGTGTTTTAGGGGTTAGGAATATGATTGATTGTCAATGTAATAAAGATGTGTTATGACATACAATGTAAATAATGTTATTGGGCGATCCATGTTAATATTTGTATAGAAATGAACAGGTATATAATGATTTTGGAGAACATATTAATAGTGTTATATAATTGCGCATGTAAATAATGATGGTGGAAATAGTGCTATAGAATTGCACATGTAAATAATAATGGTGGAAATAGTGCTACAGGATTGCACATGTAAATAATGATGGTGGAAATAGTGATACAGAATTGTACTTGTAAATAATAATGGTGGAAATAGTGCTACAGGATTGCACATGTAAATAATAATGGTGGAAATAGTGATACAGTATTGTACATGTCAATAATGATGGTGGAAATAGTGATACAGAATTGCACATGTAAATAATATTGGTGGAAATAGTGCTACAGGATTGCACATGTAAATAATGATGGTGGAAATAGTGATACACTATTGTACATGTAAATAATGATGGGGGAAATAGTGCTACAGAATTGCACATGTAAATAATGATGGTGGAAATAGTGTTACAGGATTGTACATGTAAATAATGATGGTGGAAATAGTGATACAGTATTGCACATGAAAATAATGATGGTGGAAATAGTGTTACAGGATTGCACATGCAAATAATAATCATTGTTAATATTCTTATAGAAATGTTCAGGTTTATACTGATTTTGGAGATACTTATGAACAATGTTATGGAATTGCAAATTTTAATAATTATTTTGCAGATCCATATGAAACGTGTTATAGAATTGCAAATTTTAATACTGGTTTTGGATATATAAATAGTGTTAACAAATTACTCATGTAAATACAGATTTTTGTGATCCATATCAATAGAGCTGTAGGAATGCAAATTAAAAATGATTATTTTGGAAATAGTGTTATAGGATTGCACATGTAAATAATCATTTTGGAGATTCATATGAATAATGTTACAATGTCATGTCAAGAATGATTTCGAAGATATACAAGGTAAACAGTGTTATAGGATTTCACAGGTAAATACTGATTTTGGAGATCCATATGAATAATGATTTTGGTGGTCCATGTGAATAATGCTATAGAATTGCACATGTAAATAATGATTTTGGATAGTCATATGAATAATGCTATAGGATTAAACATGTACATAATGATTTCAGTGATCCATATGAATAATGTTATAGGATTGCATATGTAAATAAGGATTTTGGAAATCTATATAAATAATAGGAGTGCACATATAAATAATGAGTTCGGACATTCATATAAATACTGTTATAGGACTTCACATTCATTATGATTTTGGATATCCATATGAAAATTGATATAAGATTGTACATATTCATAATGCTTTTTGTTATCAAAATGAATAATGTTATAGGACTGCACATGTTATTAATGATTTTGGAAATCTGTATGAATAATGATATAGGACTGCGCTGATTTTGGATATTCATATGAATAATATTATAGGATTTTACATGTAAATAATGATTTTGGTGGTCATATGAATAATGATATAGGATTAAACATGTGAATAATGATTTTGGAGAACCATATGAACAATGGCATATGATTGTACATATATGTAATGCTTTTGGAGATACATGTAAATAACTTTATAATTGATTACATTTATAATTAATGATTATCGGAATATTGTTGAAGGATTGCATGTACAAATAATAATTTTGGAGGTATTAACAGTTTTTAAGGATAACACAGGTAATCTATGATGTTGGTTATCCATATGATTAGAGCTGTATGATTTCAAATGTAAATACTCATTTTAGAGATCCATATGAACGGTGTTACCAGATTGCAAATGTAAATTTGTGAGATCCATTTGGATATGTTTACAGGTTTGTCAATATTAATAATAATGGTGTATATAGGTGTGATTATCATTGTGCAAATTGTTGTATGAAGCCTGTATAGATACTGTGTTTGATATTATGTACATTGTAACTATTTAGAGTGTGTTAGGAGTGCCTTTATTGATAATGATTTCGTATTTTATGCCAAATATGAACATACACACTTGAATGATCAGATATATTTTATGTAGATGCCTGTGTAAATCGTGGTCTTCACATTTGTTCAAATTCAGTTCTTCATATTATCATATTATATAAACTATTATAATACTATATGTTTCACCTATAATAATCATTTTACCTTCTTATTATTATAACCTGTTATTTTGATTATCATTCCTAGCTAAGTGATTTAATACATATGAGAATGCCATTTTGAAACTTCGGGTTTTTATTGTAAACGTAAAGGTAAGTTTTTAGTATTTGTTTGTATGCTACATTTGATTCCATCACCTATGCAAAAACAGTGCTATGAGATGGCTTTTCTAGCTGTATGAGATATATATTGTGATTGTTGTAATAGTTACCCTGTTTATATGATTTCTAGTTCCTGCGCTTATAATGTTGATTCGTAAATCGTTTATGTTTGCGTATTTTTGTGCTAGTGTGTTATTCTAGTGTACGTCAGACAATTATTTCACAACAGTCAATGATTGTTTCTTCGTTTCAACTGTGCTTTCGATACACTTTCAAAATTTGTTTTCGTATTGTATTGATTTTACTAAGTGTATTCTAAATTTAAATGTAATCGTTGTATTGTTATATTTGTTATGAGTTTAAAATTAAAATTCAAGTTACAGGTATGTTGCATATGCAACTGGATATAATTAATAGTCAAATCTTCAAATCTCAGATTGCCTAAATAATTTTACAGATTGTTAACATCAGCCAACAATAATTAATACTGAAATATTTTGATTTCAGTTTCTTATTATGGTTGGCATCAAAATTATTTCCATTTATTTTGAGTCAATGTATATATCTTAAAATATGTACCACAACACGAAACTACAATGTATGTGGACACTTTTGATAGACGAAATGTGTATCATGGTCCCAATAGTCCTAGTCTAGCCGAACTCAAAATGCATTCTTATACCAAATTCGTATTGATGTTAAAATGATGATAACTTATTTTAAAATGCAAAATTGTGTGCCATTGTCCTAACTATTTATCGACATAGTTTTAGTTATATCATATAACATTTCACAAATCCATGAAGTTTAATCATGCACAGGTTCTATCTTTTATAAGAAAATGAACTGAACATAACAATACCGGTAATAAGTGGTTGATGTCCTTGTGACATTGATGTGTTACCGGTACTTATTACATACTGTATATGCGAGTTATAGGGACCAGCATATAGAAGTGTTATTTGTTTATTATGATGTAAATGAGGTCACGTTAAGGAGTTATAGGGACCAGCATATAGGAGTGTTATTTGTTTATTATCATGTCTCGTTAACGAGCTTAATGTTTCAAGTGTTTGTTCAGTATTTTATTTATATGCCGTACTTTAATTCTTGATACCGATTGGTTTTGTACTATTTTAAATTGATTTTTAAATGTTTATTTATGTTTTAATTTTCTGCGTTTTGTAACTACGTCTTACATGAAACAAGCTGATTTTAATTTGATTGCCAGACTCTACTAGTTTTATCAGGTTTCATCATCCTATTTTTCATCTATTAATTATAAACATAAGATGCTGTTCATTATGATATTTATACACAGTTCATCATGAATGGCGATAGTTAATGCTCATTTTCGTGTTAATCTGATATACAGTGTATTATGTCAATTATGTACTTCATGTTATTAGTGCCGTTTCTGTAATATTAGAATTTGTTTGCATATCTGATTCTTGTATGCGTTTAATTACCACTAATTATAACTTTAACTGAACACCTATCTGTACATCGTTGGTTTAATGGAAAATATGCACATCTTTAAATATTTTGAAGCAAGTGCTCATAATGCAATCTCTCTAGTAGTTCTAGATTTTGTTACTAATCCGGCACATAATTTATAATGGATAGATAAGATGTTCCTATTAGAAACGCCCGCTAATCAGATTTATTGTGCATATTTTATAGAAGGTCTGTGATGTACGTCTTGTACATCATGTATTTCCGTATTATAAGGACAAGTTTATGGAAGCGCCATAAACGCTGTTTCGGTGTTTGCTTTTGTAGGTGCCAAAGATTTTAAGTATATCCCTTATTATTGTTATTGATAACACTTGGTTTTCAGCTTTTGGAAAGTGTTTATTAAAGCATAAAATGATGATACTAATGTTCATATTATGTGCTTTGTTTCTATGTTCCAAGACAACGGTTTTATGTTTATAACATGACTTAGCTTGTTTTATCATCATATATTTCATATATTAATAACGGAATGCAGATGCTGTTTGTGACCACATTTTGTTTCACAGAATTCATCATAAAGGCCGTAGTTTATGCATCATATTCATTGCGTCAGTTTTATACAATTTTTAATGAAAATTATGCTAAAAATGTGCCATATTTGAATCCAGATACAACTTTTGAAACGTTTGTTTTATATTAGGGGATTATTTTTAATAGTGTTTTAATGTCAAATGCGTATAGTCTGATGTGTGTAATGTATTATGTCTATCAGTATACGATAATGAATGTAATTTAAAATTCTTTTATTATTATCCCCCCTTCGAAGAAGTGGAGGTATCTTGCTTTGCACCTGTCCGTCGGTAGGTCGGTTTGGTCGGATGGTCGGTCTGTTCGTAGACCGTTTCGTTTCCGCACGATATCTAGAGAACGCTTTGACCTACGATCATGAAAGTTGGTATGCTGGTTACTTGGGAGTAAAGGAAGATGCCTATACATTTTGAGGTCAACAGGTCAAAGGTCAAGGTCACCGTTTGCTAAAAATAGAAAAACGGTTTCCGCTCAATAACTTGAGAACGCATCGAGATATTGTAGTGAAATTTTATACATAGATACCTTATATTAAGATCTCGCTTGGAATTGCATATGGGGTGGGTGGGGTCAAGGTCAAGGTCACCGTTACTAAAATAGAAAAAAGATTTCCGCTCAATAACCTGAGTACGCATAGAGGTATTTTAATGAAATTTCATACATAGATACCTTATATTGAGACCTCGCTTGGGATTGCATATAGAGTGGGTGGGGTCAAGGTCACCGTTACTAAAAATAGAAAAACGGTCTCAGCTCAATAACTTGAGAACACATCGATATATTTTAATGAAATTTTTGACATAGATACCTTATATTGAGACCTCGCTTGGGATTGCATATAGGGTGGGTTGGGTCAAGGACAAGGTCACCTTTACTAAAAAAAAAGGGTACGCAATAACTTGAGAACGCATCGAGATATTTGAATGAAACTTCATATATATATATACCTTATATCGAGACCTCGCTTGGGATTGCATATGGGGTGGGTGGGGTCAAAGTCACCGTTACTAAAAATAGAAAAACGGTTTCTGCTCAATAACTTTAGAATCCATAAAGATATTTAATGAAACTTCGTAAATACCATATATCGAGACCTCGCTTGGGATTGCATATGTGGTAGGTGGGGTCAAGATCAAGGTCATCATAACTAAAAATAGAAAAACGGTTTCTGCTCAATAATTTGAGAACGCATCGAGATATTTTAATGAAACTTCATACATATATACCTTATATCGAAGCCTCGCTTGAGATTGGGTGTGGTCAAGGTCAAGGTGACAGTTACTAAAAATCGAAAATGGTTTCCGCTTAATAACTTGAGAACGCATCAAGATATTTTAATGAAACTTCATACATAGATATCTTATATTGAGACCTCTCTTGGGATTGCATATGTGGTGGGTGGGATCAAGGTCAATGTCACTGTTACTAAAAATAGAAAAACGCTTTTCGCTCAATAACTTGACAAACATTTAGATATTTAAATGTAGCTTCATACATGGATACCTTATATCGAGACCTCGCTTGAGATTGCATATGGGGTGGGTGGGGTCAAGGTCACTGTTGCTGAAAATAGAAAAACGGTTTCCCCCCAATAACTTGAGAACGCATCGAGATATTTTAATGAAACTTCATACATAGATACCTTATATTGAGGCCTCTCTTGGGATTTCATATGGGGTGGGTGGGGTCAAGGTCACCATTACTAAAAATAGAAAAACGGTTTCCGCTCAATAACTTGAGAACGCATCGAGATATTTTAATGAAACTTCATACATAGATACCATATATCGAGACCACGCGTGGAATTGCATATTTAAAAAAAAATCTTAACAATTGCACATATTCACAACTTGGCTGCAAGTCCGGGGCATATATGTTTTACAAACATCTCTTGTTTATATTGTATTTCCTGAAAACTCTAAATGTTTCGAGAAGCTACCTTATTGTGGTTGACTGCTTGTTAAACTTCATTATGACATATGTACTTTAAAGTTGTATTTGTCATTGGCTTATGACTATTGGAGTATACATAGCTGTAACTGCAGTGGTAAAATAAATAATTGTAGAATTAAATGTTCTGCAAATTAAGCTTGTTTGGCCACCCCTCTAACGTAATTTGCACATCAGAAAGACAGTTATACATTTTGTGTTATTTATAATATTATTGATCAATTCCTTAAATGTTACTTCACCAGAGCCGATAAAAATCCCTGTTACATTTTGGATTAAAAATAACAGCTAAAAAGCTGATATATTTGTAACTTATCATGTACAAGTATACGTTCATTAACATTGTTATTAAGTTGTATTACATAAATAACATACATGTAATGATTTTTTGATAAAATTCGCATCTGTATCCAAACACGCTGTTCACTGATGAACAACGCCAGAATCTATTTGTGTAAGCTTGTTTATAGTTATGGAAAGTAATATGCTTAACATAATATGCCATATCAGTGTGCAAAACATGTAACATGTATTTGTAATATGTTTACTTGGAAAGTAGTCTGTTTCCTCATATGTCAGGTCATACTGTTCTTTTCTTTGTCCTGAAAAGATTCGTGATGACGTTTGTGGTTATCAGATGGTATAGTATATATGTGCCCATGAACGTTGTTATGTAATTTTATAAATGTATATTTTACGTAAATGTCAGTTTTATTTTCTTATTTGTATGTTTATGTATCTTTATAATATAAACCTTTGTTCTATGTTTAAGAAAAATATTTATTTTTCCTGTTCCCTTAAAACGAAGGCAATACTAAAATAAAACTTGAAGGTCATAAGGTAACAATAAAATAATATCGACGATAAGTAAAGACTTCTTTTGGACTAACACCATTTGGGAATCTTTAAAAAGATAAACCAACACAACCTTATCAGTATTTGTTGTTATGATAATACTTTTGTCATTTTTATTGGATTTAATAGAATTGCCCTTTGTATGTTCGCTTTTTACGTTGAAACACCTTGTTAAAACGACAGCCATGTTTCACTTATAGAAGGTATGCACATGCATGTTAGCAGTTGTACATGTACTACGTATTAATATTGTTTACACTCCAGTTATGTTACATTATAGTTATGCTGCATAAAAGGTATGTTTTTACAAGTTGTCTATACACGTACATGTATGTTTCTTATTTTTAAGATAATTTAAGACAATTTATAATAAATATATAATTCTGAGATGCTTGTCTTTGTCGCTGACACTATTACAGTTTAACCTTATATTCTCGCTCAACAGCACTGCTGTCCAGTTTGTTTCGAACATGACTTCTACTTGTCGTTCATAGTGTTTGTTTGCAACGTTCCCAAAAAATTGCTATGTCGGTGGTAATTTAACTGCTACCTTTAAGTGTTTTAAATAAAACAGGAATTATCAGTAGTTTTCTGAAAATGAAATAATCTTTTACCATGTTAAGATGATAAAACAATCAACTGCTGCCTTGTCTCTGCTATCTGAATAATTACACATGTCACACTCGTCTTAAAACAAGGTATCATTTTTAGAAAATGATATTTAATATCGCTACTGCATGTCTGTGCTTTGTCGGTGTGAAAACAGACAGTCATGTTATCGACTAAGGCCATACCAGAAACAGTCTTATTGATTTTATGCTTTCCGGTGGTTTATAGGGAATATCAGTGAAATAAAATAGGTAATTTACTGTTTCAAAACAGTGAAAATTATTACTTTCATAATAGAACTACTTTTTTACCGGGAAGTCTGAAAATCCCAAAATAACACATTTTTAGCATAAAATAAAAAAAAAAGAAAATGTGTTTGGTTTCGGTAGAATATCGATTTGTATTCACGTGTGATCATATAACAAAGTATTTTCACTGGAGGCTGCGCCACTTGTGAAAATATAAAATTATTTGAGCACTCGTGAATTTAAACCGATATTCTACCGAAACCAACAAATATCCTCTATTCAACATCTTAAGTGCTGGAGGTTATTAAAATACGCATTAAGTTTTGATAAAAATACTACTTGCTGTTGTATGACCGGGTTTCATGATGTTTGACAAGTAGCATCCATAGGCCGATTTAGAGGGGGCGGAAGCGGCCTACGCCCCCTCAATAATTGTCCATCAGTCTATTTTTAAAACTCACTATACATTATATGAAATGCATTTTGGTGTCATTGATGGGAGGGACCAAAAGTAGTTTGTTGGCAGCTTTTATTAAGTAACTGAATACATGTATTTCCGCCCCCTCTAAATCCCATAGACGCGCCTAGCAACACGCGTGTACTGGTAAGTCACACTGATATAATCAGAGTTTCCCGCAGGTAGTCATTTGACAACATGCTTTAAGACCTAGTTTAAGTAATGTCTGGCCACTCCATGGGGTATTCCATTCAGTGTATTGGTCCACCATAAAATCTCTAATCATTGTCTGCAATATTTCCTCTCAGCTGACTGAGCAATGGATTTGTGCACTGTTTCAACATATCTCTACCACTGCAGCAGTGTATTATCTCTGCTGATAAGGGTCACCACACTGTGACCACAGCAGGGTGCCAATACACAGGGGTATAATACCCCAGATTTGGGTGGAGGGGTGTCAAATAAAGAAGGATTAAACTAGGCCTTTAAATGAAGCCGACATGACTTAATTTTCAAAGCGACAACCCTTAATCCCTTTATCTAATTACACAGATCTTTAATCGATGGGCAATAAACCTTAGGTATTTATCGATAAGGTCACAACAGTGTGATTGACAAGTGACTTAACAGTGTAGTCCGCCCACAACGATCTCATTAGCCGATCAAATACGGCGATCTTAAGGGCGGAGTTTATTCTTGAAGGTGGGGTCGAGCATTGCGGCCGATTTCGAAAGGTTGGGTCAAACATTGCGGCCGAATTCGGGCAGGTGGGGTCGAGCTTGGTGGTCGATTTCTGGCAGACTGGGTCGATCGTTTCATCCGATTTCGGGGAGGTGAGGTCTGACTATGCGGCTGATTTTGAGAAGGTGGAGGCAATTTCGGGGGGGGGGGAGCTAAGGGGTCGGATTGGGACGATCTCGGGGTGGGTGGTTTTTTTTCGCGCGGGGGTGTCGTAGATGCCGATAGGCCTTCAAGATATCCTGCGGGAAACCCTGCATAATGTATGTGGTTGAGTGACAGGATTGTAATTCTAGAGTTCGGTCACATTGAAAATATCCTCTGGGTCAATACAACTTTTCCAAGAGAGGGTCTCATGCCACATGAATCTTTTGAAAAAAAAGGTTCGTTAGTAGTTGTTCATAAAGAATCCATAAACGCATTAGGCCTTGTAGTGTACGTATCAAATTTGTAATGATAAAAAGATCAAATAAATGATATGACGGCTTCTTATTACGGTGTTCTACTCGAACCTTATTGTAACATTGAAATATATAGTACTATTACAGTGACAACAGTATGTAAATGACATTTCCGACACGCTAAGATGTTATAATACATTTTACATATCGTATATACTATGCAATAGCGAATGACTTATCAATACTTCACGAATTTCACCACATATCTGAGACACTGAATTTGATCTTTCGGGCATGTTGCTTTGGAACAGGTATTTACAACTGTCATGGAAGGACTTATTTTCAGAATGTTTTCAATATCAATACCAATATGGCGAATGACTGATATCAATACTGTACACATTTCACCACCTAGCTGGCACTGCATTTGAACATTCGTGCATGTTATTTTGGTACAAATATTTGAAACTGTCATGGAAAAAACTTATTTTCAGAGTATTACGATTTTGCACCATTCGCTAACTTACTGCAGTGAACAACATTATGGCGATGACAAAGCTTAAATGCTGAAATGAACGTCAATATGGCTAAGCAAAGCTAACATGCTGAAATGAACACCAATATGGCTATGGTAAAGCTAACCAGCTGAAATGAACACCAATATGGCTATGGCAAAGCTAACAAACTGAAATGAACACCAATATGGCTAAAGCAAAGCTAACAAACTGAAATGAGCACCAATATGGCTATGACAAAGCTAACAAACTGAAATGAACACCAATATGGCTATAGCAAAGCTAACAAACTGAAATGAGCACCAATATGGCTATGGCAATGCTCACATGCTGAAATGAACACCAATATGGCGATGACTAATACCACATACTTGAAAAAAATCCAGTATGGCTACGGCAGTGATAACAAGCTAAATCGAACACCAATATGACTATAGCAAACCTAACTAGCTAAAATGAACACCAATGTGGCTATGGCAAAGCTAACGTGCTAAAACGCTAAAATGAACACCAATACTGTTATTGCAAAGCTAACAACCTGAAATGAACACCAATATGGCGATGACTAACATCATATGCTTTAATGAACACCAGTATGGCTATGGCAGAGCCAACAAGTTGAATTGAACACTAATATGGCGATGACTAACATCACATGCTGATGACACAATCTATCGTACTGAATTGAACAACGACGTCGCGAAGACAAAACCATTGTGCATAGCGATAAGGCTTTCATGCAATAATTACCAACTACGCGATAACAAGATTGACAGGCTCATAATTATGTAAACCACTTTCGCAATGTCATTAGCAAGACAAATTGAATAAACGTTTACCGTTTAAAAAATCTCTTTCGTACGATTTTTTAGCTTCGAAATAATCATTAGACCAACACGGCAAGCGTGGTCACCATATTAAGCGAACTGCATTATTTTCAAATTAAAATATCACCTTAAGATATTGAATCACGCGAGTAGACTATCATTTGTGCAGAGATTTTTGACTAAGGTAGGTGCTTTTTCCGTTAAATGTAAATACGCTGTGGGCGTTTTGCATTTGTAATATCAGGTATAGTTCAATAGGTAAAAGCGTCATCATAAATTACAGCGATGCTCTGCTGTAAGCATTTATTTGATGTCTTTGCATTATAATTGAATTTTTTAAGTTTCATTAGCGAAACGTGAAAGAAAAACTGAACACTTTGCAAATGTACTCTTTGTATGAGGGTTTGGCCACGCGTACTTAATATCATACCACTGACACCATTCATTTGCGTTTGCATAGCAAATACTATAACTAAACATGTATTGACTGGTATTATAATAATAACAAAAGAATATTGACATGATGCATGCATATACCAGTATACCTCGCTAGCTCAGTTGGTAGAGCGCTGGGCTGTCAATCCGGGGATCGTGAGTTCGAACCCCAGCCCGGCCACATAACTTGTGTGGGGATTGATCGTAAAATTATTTCTACGGCCATTCTCCCACTACCTCTGATTCAAGTAGGGCGGTTGTCAGTTGCTGGCATACCGGTATGTACTGTATGTCCACTGACAGTACACCCCACGCGAAACCCGCAAAGTTCGCGATATGCTACGAGCCGATTATATCGCGAAGCGCAGAGCGCTCGCTCGCGATGTCATGAATTTTCGCAAATTATCGCGACGAAAATTCGCGCGTATTCGCGAACTTTCGTGGCGAAGAATTTTGTCCCGCCACGAATCGCAACGAGAAAGTAATAAGTAAAAATGCACACCTGAACTCTATATTTTCGCTCAGCGGTCAATTAATAATTCGTTTAAAAAAACCTTTCCGAAATAGTCATATACATGTTATACTCTGAATTATCTTATTTGCAGTATCAAATAAACATACATTTATGACAACAATATTACGACATTTTTGTGGAAATACTAATTAAGTAATACTATAATGTATCTGTTAATAAATTACGAATATTATAAAAAGAAAGAATAATAAGAAAGTTATTTAATACTACAAGATATATTTTATTTCGTTGATTATAAACGTTCAATGGATAATCGTTTGTCGTGACTCATACATTATCAAAAAACAGAAACAATTCAATCAAACATAAATACATGGGCAAATATATGTTACCACATAAGAGGTGGTTGCTCCTTTTGTTTTCATGACCACTATTGATCAATTAAGGAGAGTTATTGCAGATCAGTCCACGGGTTCGATATTGATATTGACACCGATTAGCACATGAATATATTTTTTTATCTATATCTTGTTCATCAAATTTAATAATCGGATATCCGGTCATTTGCTGTCATCCTTTAAAAAACTAATAGTATTTTGATATACAGATGGAATAAACTATTACTATGTTCATATACTTTCTTCTTATGTAGACTATATGTAACTTATCCCAGTGTTGTGAATATTAACTAACACTGGAATATTAAATGACTATATTCGATGATCGTAACAACAATCCGTGATTCATAATTTTAAGTGGAGTTTATTTATTTTTGTCAGAATAGCAATGTTTAACTTAAACGTATATACGATATAAAATCATTGTGACATCTATATGCATTTTCTTAGACTAATACTTCACTGTCAAATAATAGTGCTTTATTATTATAATTATTCATTAATAAAACGTGATATTAAGGTCATACAATTTACATTTTTGCATTTAACATACACTATACAATACGCAATGTAGAAAGACTGTACAACTCGCAAATTTGATAGTCTGGATCAGATACACATATACCTGTAATTTCGTCCCTAATCGCGACGAAATTTCGTGACATATCCCAGAAAAAGTGTGAATAGGTTAACTGACCGCCGTTATATAACTAAAATACTGTATATACAGCGAAAAATCCAAGCAAACAAAACAAACACAAGTAGCTGTCTTACCAGACCAGGTCAATCGAGACTCTCCGGTCAAACCAATGATTAAATGTAAGTCCCACTATGTAACCCAAAATACACTAGTAAGTTCATCAAGATAATTAAGTTGAACTTTTAGATATTTAGGACATCGTGGGAATTATTATCAATGTACTGATGAGATTTGTTGTGGGTATATTTAAAATTAGTGATAATATTTGTAGTCAATGTTCCTTTGCACGTATGCAGAGTGTCATTAAATACACGGGAAGTTTCATTAATTACCACTTGATTGAAAATCCCGAAGATTGAACTGTGAAATACAAAAAGTGTATACATTCACACCACCCGAATTCACCATTCCTGGTGAAGAACTGTAAATTTAAGGTCAAATGTCAATGATTTTCGTTTCCGTTCCATAACTTCTAAATGCCCATACTTCAGAGTATTATTCCCACTGACAAGACGATGTGTTGCGTACAACACTCATGCTTGTCCGTCAAAGGTCAAGGACATAATTCAATCTCAAAGGTCAAGGATTTTCGTTTCCGCTCCATCACTTCCAAATGCCTTAAATTAGTTTAATATTACTTTAGATTATTATTCCCCAAGACCAGACCGTCATAGGTCCAAGTTCTGTAGGTCCAATGTCACACAGACAGGTCAATTATAAGAATTAAATTTTTTGTATGAAGCATACTTTTATCTAACATGGAAGGATTTTAAATAATTTGGCTGAAATGAAGATCATTATAAGACAATGTGTCACATACAACGACCAGGTCTTTGTTGATAAGGTCAAGATATTTGTCCAGGGCATATGTTGTACTCTTGTTCTGATATAGTGTCGCCTTCCTTTGACAAGCATATGATTCAGGGGATAACGTTACATACTGTGACAAACCTTGTTCATTATTGAAATGTTGTCATAAAGTGTTTTTTGTCTGTGACTGAATTACGTGTTTGATACGCTTGACAACAGGTGATAAAAAAATAAAATTAATGTGTATACACACATAGTATTATTTCATTTCAGTGGCAGTACACACATAACAGAGATCCGCGTTAACATGAGTGAGTAAATTGCAAACTAGTTGTTTGTTATGTTTCCTTTTATCTATGCCGTGCATTTACATGTAGTGTATTATTAAAATGTTCACCGTTAATGTTTAAGATCCATTTTACAATATGCCAAACATTTATGTAATAAATATTGACTGTCAGTCGAACGTTTTTCAAGTGACCTTTACCTTACGTACGGAGCTCATCTGCATTATCTTTTTATGCTGTCCGAAGTGGGGAGCATATAGTCACCGCTTTGTCCGTTCGTCCGAATTCCATTTTCAATTTTCACTAAGTGTTCCGTAGTCCAAGACATCCCCCTGCAAATTTTATAAAACTTTTTTTTCCTGTTCTCATTATTTTTGTAGCGTTATTGCCATTTAATTATTAAATATGGTATGTTTGTTAACACGCGAGTTTTGAGCAACTAATGGTCCGCAATCAATGAAACACTAATGTTTCATTGATTGCGGACCATTAGTTGCTCAAAACTCGTGTTCACCTAAGTGAAGAATCCCTACCAAAAGGACACCAACGTATTTTCAGGTCGTTCTGGTCTGAAGATTGTTCATGGAGTTATTGCGGTTTTATTCTAAAGGTACATTTTGTACTTCTGTTTCGGCGCTCGTTCTCAGGAACTTATGACTCCAGTAGAATTAAACTTCAGGTGCAACATCTTTACCACGAGATAATGTGCATATTGTCAAATCCGACGATTTTTCTTCGAATACTGGTCCTTTGTTTATAAACTCTGTGCAATTTCTTAGGAACTTAGGGCTGGAAATCAAGGAATTGTTACGTGCCGAATGGCTACAAAGATTACATGTTCATATTGCTGGGTTATTTATCTTTAAGGTATTTCGCTGGAACTGCTGTATGGAACTTTACGATACATTACTTGATGGGAATTATTACATACAGTTTTGACAACTGATTTAGCCCTGCAGGTCTAGTGATTTGTAGATTTAACAAATGGTTCTGCCTTTCTCATATGGTTTCCATCAACTGACAAAGCGCATTATCGCCGAATACTGAGATTCTTGTATGTTTAAGTGACAGTAGTGTTGCTCCTGGCCTCACGTAACAACGTCCCTAGGAATGTAGGGTAAATAACAATTTAAACAGGCTTGCATATGGGTGGTATATCATCGGTATCTGTTTTCAGCAGTAAGACACGATTACGTCATAAGTTCCACAAGATTAGCTGTAGTTGTCCTCAGATTACAGAATGAAATCCATATTATGTTGCTGTTTTTGTCGTCGCAGTGACATCGAATTCAGTATCAAAAAAAGTATAAATGTCACAAAAATTGTCGCACCATATGATTCTTACATAGATAACAAACTTTCAAACCTTTTGTTTGATAAATCAGATGATACCTATTCTAGATATTTAAAAACAACAACAACAATTTTTTTTAATTTGTAAGAAACATTTCTAGATCATTTGGGAATCGTGTGACAAATTGCAAATGTTTAGACAGGCTGGCTTTCATACTAGTGTAATAAATTTGCACGAATGAAAATGACTTTGTCAGTTTGGCAATAATACTATACATGTAGATGTTACATCTTCAAACTTATCAATAATCAAAGTTTTCCGAGAACTTGAATCCATAAGAATTATATGCAACAAAGACAAATACACACTGAATCGTTTGTCGTGGATACGAGATAGTGTGTTTTGTTGACAACAAATAAACGTGGAGTATTTCAATATACCCATAGCAAACAGAACAATATGTATCCAGGTGACCGCAAGTCACCAATGCCAAAGCATATTTAAAGCACGTTGATTTGAAATAGAGTGCAAACTTAAGTAGTCTTTCATGACAACGGGTAACAGTATATACACAAATGATTTTTTTACGTTGAGCAAAAATTGCAAATTTTATAGAGGTTTCATGTATGTTAATTCGCCAAACACACATTTCAATGTACATTGTATTCAAAATACTTTATTGTTGCAACAATCAGAAAGAGTGGATTTAAATATTGCATATGTCATTTAAACATTTCTGACATTTGTTTTTCTTATGTGTCTCTTCAAAACTGCTTGATTTGAAGAATCGAAATGGTCCGTTGTAATAAATAACTAATACTGTTTTAGTTCATTGTCACCGTAAAACGAGTAACATGAATGGTTCTCGATTCCCAGGCGATTCGGACTCTGAATCCGATGCGGAGTACGCGGGAATTGAGCAGCCCCCAATAATCCATCAGTTGAGGAGGATCCTCGATGAATGCAGGACTGATGTGCAGATCATCAAGGTAGGCAAAGCAGCGGACATTATCAGGAAAATCTTATATTAATGTAAATGTAACGTAGAAACCGTCTACGTTTTCATCTTAGTCAATATTATCTAACAATGTATGACCAATATCGAATACAATGTGATAAACTGGCATTTTAGTCATTCTCATTAAACCTAAGCCACGGTTAGATCATGTCCTGAAAAACTAATCTTTTGTCACAATGACCGGTCCAAATTTGGCAGTACGTACTCAAGATCTACTATCAAAATCGTCAAAATCATCATGATCAGTAAAGACAAAATGTTTGATATATATAAGCCATTCTTAAAGTAATTCATATTTATTTTGTCATGACTAGTCATGGCCAGTTCGGTCCATGTTTTGGATAACAAATCATTAAAATTGTCATGCCTGAATACCATAACCATTAGCATGATGTTAGCAATATAACACATGAACAACAATGAGTTGATATTGTTATTAAAACAACCGCTTTAATTTGATTTAATCTGATAATTATAGCCTTACGTAGTATAGAAAACAAATCGAACATTTGTATAAACATGGCAAGCTTAACAACTCCTCTATGTACACGAATAAAATATTAACAGTATATAATAGTTCTAATTGTCTGTTTTTAAAACCAGTTTAATTCTTTCGGTCTTCATAAATGTATTAGAAGATATATTGTGGGGAAGAACAAGAACAATAACTCTGTGTACATTATTTATAGAGTAACTGGCCAGGGTATAGATACATGAAGGGATTCAAATTGAACTTCACATACTGATAGAGGGAAGTGAGAATAATTACACAAAATGCGTCTGGGCGTAAACTTCTTAAACAACATCTCCTCTGAAACCACTGGGGTGACCTGCTGGTCGAAACAACAACAAAAAAGATGTTTGTTGGGCAGTCCTCAGCCTAAAATATTTAAGTGGTTTCGATCCGCCGCACAGAACTAAACATACACAATATTTGTGTGCGTAAGTGCATACACGACCAACGTAATACCACTGCATGTGCCTACTTTGGTAAAACTTCACAGAAATGTATCTTGGGTGGCCCTCTGTTAAAGTTGCTGAAACAGTTCTGGTCTGCAGCACAACATGACCACAAGTGACAGTCACGATATTTTCAGTAAACAACCGCCATAATTTATGTAGTCGAATATTTATGGTGCATTAACGAAACTTTCGTGGTTGAAACAGAATTAATTAATAATCGTAAACGTACATAAATCTCAAAACGTAAATTACGATCGTAGAACAGTCGTAAATATTCATGAAACGCCTCCAAGAACTGCGGTTACACAGAACTAGAGCTGAGCGGGCACCCACACGAAATAGTGCAACATCCGCGCAGAGATTTGACTGGTGCCGAGCATAGCTCTAATCAAATCCCTGCCGTCATAACAAACCACGTGATGATGATCGATTTAAATCTTCTAGATATTATTTATGGTTTCAATTAGTTATTTTCTTTTTCGGATTTCATTATCGACTGCAAACGATATATAAAAAGTCCAGTCATGTAGAAAATTGCACTGAGTTGCATTAAATAATTAAATGTTAAAAACACGTAATCCTTCCAGATCTGGAAGGATTTTACTTATGATGGCAGTGATTACCGTTAACCGATGGGGAGGTAACCCGCTAAACTGGCATTTTGAAATTAACCTAAATAACGGAAAGTTGACTTTTATATACGCAAAGAAGAAACATATTTAAACATATGTAGGGTATAATATAAACGAATAGAATCGGAGTAATATCAGTGCAGAGTACAATAGCCATGTTTTAAACTATTCATGAATAATTATAGTTAACTTCTTTAATATGTATTTTGTTGTTCCTTTAGTTTTTCTTTTTTTAAATAAATAGCTCCAGTTCGGAAAAAGGGAATTGTCATCGCGTAGAGCTAGGTATGTCAACGAATACTCGAATAATCGATTATTCGAATACATTACCGAATATAAGAATAGAACATAGCTATTCGAATACCAAAATTAAAATAAAAGTACAGAGTACAATAGCCATGTTTTAAACTATTCATGAATAATTCTAGTTAACTTCTTTAATATGTATTTTGTTGTTCCTTTAGTTTTTCTTTTTTTAAATAAATAGCTCCAGTTCGGAAAAAGGGAATTGTCATCGCGTAGAGCTAGGTATGTCAACGAATACTCGAATAATCGATTATTCGAATACATTACCGAATATAGGAATATAACATTAAAATTAAAATGAAATAAACTAAAGAAATGAACAATTTAAAATGTATCCTCTGCGTCGGTGATTTTCCGTTTTGACAGTTTGCTATCTGGACACGCCATTTAACACTTCGGGTGCTTGAATGCGCATCTAGTAAAAACAGATTATTATCAACGGGAGAAAGATTGGCAGTTATGATATGGACCTGTATGTCATCTGCAGGTCAAATTACGTGTTTAAGGGGTCATGTCTCTGAAAAGGGAATTCTAGTGTGCATTATGATATACTAGTACAAGTCAGGAACATAATTATATTAATATTGACATAAAATAAGGTTCAACTAATGTACGCGTTCACGCATTTTGAAAAACATCATTATATCCTATAGATGGTGTTTGTGTGGCCATTTTTGTTTACATTTTGACATTAGAATTTGGAGTATCTTGTATAAACATAGGTTTCACACAGGCTTTGCAAAGTACAATAGCGTTATCGGCTAAGGCGCTGCCTAATCTTTTTGTTGTTAAGGCTCTTAATATATGAGTTTGATACCCACTTAACGTAGTGACGCTATGTTTTCGGACACCCTCTTTTTAGCCAAAATAATTATGTTTGTGAAACTCTTTACGTTGGAACAGCCATGTTCAAACCCATAATTTATGACTCTGTATTTTCGGCCACTAGTTCATAGTGGGGTTTATTGATGAAAATCTGTTGATTTGTCGTTTCATGTTTTTGTTTTGTAATATTACATTCAATGTTCTTTCATCAAAGACGTAATTAGTTTAAAGTTTTCAAAATTTGCACACATTATAAATTACCTTCTGTGTGAAACATGTATAATCCAATTTAAATACATTGACATTAAAAAACTCACTGTCACAACATGAACATTCGTATAATTTGTCTGCCAAAACTATAATCTCTCAAATTTTTTACACCCTCGAGATGCCTGCTAAAAACTAATTCATTAATGTTCTATCAGTAGAGCTCGGTATCGATCGATGATTTTGACACCGACCACTTGCTAAGCGTATTGCATGGTTTTAGTAACAAACTGCTAGACGGTATCCGCAGTTCGGCAGGCACATCAAAAACATCTATAGTCAAACCGACACGGTTGCTATGGGTATTACTATCGCCTTGCATTGTGGATGCCTGGCTACTTGGTGATATCCCGCTGTTTCACTCAGTAGTTTTAAGAAGTGTAATTATTAAAGCCTCATGTCTTAAACATATATTGTTTTTTGTTAAAATTGAGAATGATATTCCAAGGCACTAAACTCATTGAAACTTTATTTTAAACAGAATATTTTGTATTACAACAAACAGAATATTAAACCTTAAAAACAGGTTTTTCAATAAAATAAAACCAGACATATACGGACGTAGTTTGAACATTTTCACTGTGTCTCTAAGTATTCGGACACTCAAAATTTTGTTTTCGTTTGTTCATATTTTTAAGCGTTTTTCTTGTGTTGTTTTTATGAAAAAAAAGTTATATATTGTTATTAGTAGATTATCTGTGTTCTTTTTTGTACCAAATCAGAAACAGTACAATGATAGTGATGATGACGATAAGGGTGATGATGTACAATAAAAACGTTTGACGATATGTGAATGTGGTCAAGGTATGGTTATAAGAAAGATTCTAGAATACAGTTTGTGAAAAATGTGATCGTTTGTCCCTTTGTTTGACGTACACATAGGAAAGGCTAAAACATGTGATGTACGTACTTATATCTTTCAGAATTGTTGGTAAAAATGTTTCTGGAAAAATATGGTACTGCAATGTTGTATTAACATCACATTTTATCTACAGACCTTAAGCGGTAAGTTATACAATACATATTGTAAATCCACCATTGCGGCTCTATGCGAGAATATATCTAAACATGTGATAGAAATAGCGTTTTGCATCATAACAATTTGATTTGTGCTACAAATTGATGTGTTCGATTTCCTATTTTCAGGAATTAGTGCAAAATGCTGATGACGCGGGTGCTACGGAAGTGAAGATAGTGTACAATGGCGACGCAATCAATCAAGAGGATACTGGCAGAAAAGCAAAGTTCAAAAAGTACTTCCGGGTTATTATTTATTCCGTAGACTAATTAAAAATGTGAAGTGTTTCTCGAAAATGTATGTATGTCATTGGAATAATGGTCGAACTTTTACCCATCTAGGCTCCAGCTCTAGTGTTCTAGAACAATGCAGAGTTCACGAAGAGGTCTGGAAAGGTATACGCCAGATTAACAGCAGTTACAAGGCAGATGATCCCATGAAAATTGGCAGATTTGGTTTGGGCTTCAAGTCTGTTTTTTACCTAACAGGTAGGCTTTCTGTAGCGCCATGTATTCAGCTATGTGTATCCCCCTATTTAAATAACAGCATTTAAATGACATAATTGCAGCACATTGTTATGTATTTAAATTATCGGACATAATCTTTAGCTGTGGTGATAATTAATCAATCTTGTTAGCACGAATTTTACAATATGGTGAACAGAATTTAACACAATTATGTCCAAGGTTCTCTAGATAGACGTCGTCTTCTGAAATATCAGAGCATGTAGAAAATGTGAAATTTAGTGTAGACAAGGCCACATAGGGTAAATATAAAAGTTGTCTGAAGATTTTTACGTAATAGCTGATACATGTATAAAAATGTAATATTTAATGACGGAAATATCAGTTTTTATGAGCACATCAACGCATTGACACCACATGGCTGTGGAACCGCAATAGTTTCACTCATAAGCCGAAATGTGTCTTTAGGTGAGGCTTTTTGTAACCAATCAATATTTTGACATTGATTCATAGTATCAAATATAAATTTTAATTCGCCGTTATAAGTTGCTTTTAACAAAATGAGTTGTACTCTCCCTTGCCATCAATTAACGGAATTGTTTTTATTGTGACAATTTAGAAACACAACGAAACATTGTGGTTGCAATGATTCTCCTTAGTAGATAAATGAAACAATGGCGACATTTGCTTGTGCCACTGTCAAATATGGATGTCATAATTATGTACATGAAAAACACTTTTAAACCAGTAATGACACTTCTTACATAAGTAATTTGTTCAAGTGCGCTTTGATTGACAATTTTGGACTGAATACTAATTCTCAAACTCACGTTTATTGAGGTTCTTAAACATTGAAATATACATATTAATATCGCGCCAATCACATTTTTCAATTGCATGCCCCCCCCCCCCCCCCGCGCATCTCGATGCGTGAGGCATATTGTGCTTGTCCTGTCCATCAGAGGTTGCGTCCGTCCGTCCGTACTATGTTAGTAGATTTTACCGTTTCGTCTAGCACTAACGCCGCTTACTACAACACTTGGATACATATACAGTTGTTGCTGATGACAATGTCTTATCCACCCATATCACCCAACACATGTTGACCTTGACCTTGACCTAATTTGTACTTAGAATAATTCAAATTAGTTTTCCAGCACCAATCGGGAGCAAGCGATTTTATCGAACTCAGCGACCATATCACCCAACCCATTTTGACCTTGACCTTGACCTAATTTGTACTTAGAATAATTCAAATAAGTTGTCCAGCACCAATCGGGAACATGTGATTTTATTGAACTGAGACTTGTTTTGTTCTGCATTATTGTTATATTTTAATTTCCTGCATAATCGAATAGATGGTGGTTCATAATATATTTTAATTATAACATATGTTTAAGTAAAAATCTGAATAAAGTTCTAAGTAAAACGCCTGGATGTCTGGTCGGGTAGCCAAAATATTACAAGTATATTTAAGGTAGTACTACGCGTATTTCTTGCAGACAACCCATGTATCGTGAGTGGAGATAAGGTCATGTTTATTGATCCTCGTCAAAGAAATCCTGGCAAAGTATGTGTCAGTGTTAAGATTGGCGAACTAAGGAAGTGGAAACGCCTCGATATCAACGACTGTTTGAAGGCTTTTCAATGCATATTTGGGTTTAATGACAAAACATTTGATAATGGACGTTTTAAAGGGTCGTTATTTTGGTTTCCACTTAGACAATGTGCCTCACGAATGTCTGAAAACATCTGCAGTGAGCAACAAGTTTGGATGTTTTTTTATGCATTTATGGATGAAGCAAAGCGAAGTTTGCTGTTTCTGAAAACCATTTGAAGCGTTGAAATGTTTGGAAACAAATCACAACACGACGATGAGGTTATCTGTGATAGAACTAGTGGCTTGCTTGGTACAATGGCACGAGGATATGAGAAACCATTCTTTGTCGTAAAAGTTGATAATGATAATGGCAGCCTTGAGTATCGGAAAAAAACTTTTACAAGAACTGAATGCAGTTGGAAGGAAAGTTCCTGAACTCTCAAAAATATGGGTTCATAACGTATGCATCAAAACAATTAAGTTTGAATATTGTCATGAAGAGAACGCTTGTAAGAATTGGATGGTGGTTAGTTATCTAAAGGGTGAAAATATTTCAATACGTTTTCAAGAACTTTTGTTGGATGATGATATTTGCTACCCGTACGTTATTGGCCTGGCTGCACCAATTATGGAAACCGACACTTATGAACATGACAGTGGGCACGTGTTTGTTTATCAGCCCCTCCCACAGGAGTCCTCTGCAGTGACAGGCCTACCTGTCCATATTAATGCCATTTTTATTCTCAGCCAAAATAGAAGACATATAAAGTGGCCCGATAATGATGGAAAACAGATTAATGACAACAAAATGGAATGCAATTTGTGACAGAAATTCTTCCCGATGCCTATGTTGCTATTATTACTGAGCTTGCAAAATATTGTAAAGCGCATGGAAACAAAGACTTCTTAGTCAGGTCTGTTTAAAATGCCATTCCAAACTATGAAACGGCGAGTAAACGTTGGATGGGTCTGGCCAACGCTGTTCTAGAACGCATTCAAGCGAAACCCATTTTACTTACAAAATCAATGAAGTGGACTGATCCATCTAGTGTTGTTTATATTGCCAGGACATTGAATGATTCTGCTGAAATAGTTTGGGAACATGTCGCTGAAGTTTTTATTGAAGAAGGCAAACTACTTGTTGAAGCAGAACCATACATTGTCAGCTCTTTGGAACAAGTGAGATGAGACCATTTAACGTATGTCGACGAGTCTCTTCTGCGAAACCTGCTTTCTGCATATGATGTTTACCAGTCTAAAACCGTTGAGGTGAAACTCGATCTGCTTCTCTTTTTGACAGAATATGATTTAACTCTCATTAAAGATTTGCAACTGCTGCCACTTTCTGATGGTTCATTTACCCAGTTTGATGAAAATGTGCCGAAAGTATTTTACGAAGAAAGGAAAATCGTTTGCTCATTTCCTATTTTGAGTTCTAGATTTGTATCAGTATCAAATAAGCAGCTTGACCTCATATTTGAGAGAATTATTGATAATAGTCTGTATCAGATACGAAGACTGTCACAGAAAGATGCATTTGATCTTATACATAATTCTTTGAATGAATACAAAACAGAGCCTGGCCTTAAAGAACTCATGATGTCCTGGATAACAGATATTTGGCAAAATGTTTGGACAGAATGGGAAGATAATTTAGAGTTCTTTGCTGAACTTTCAGTTCTTCCAGCTGACAGTTTTGTAAATGAGTTTCATTGCCAACTGGTTTGTCTGAATGACCTTCTTTTATTAGAACCTGTTCTGGCGTCCACTGAGGTGAATGCTATTTTGACCATGTTGGGAATAAAGATTGTAAGAAATGATTCAAAAGGAATCCTTGCAAAAGAAACGGTGAGAAAGTTTATTAGTCACAGTAATGATACAGGAATTGCCAATAGTCTGGAAAAGGTTACCGATGACAATATACGGACCTTAAACACATATTCCACGAGTGCTCAGAAGGAAGCGTTGTGTAATTTCCTTTCATCTTTAAATATCACGAACTATTCTGTGGTATGTAAGACAAAATTACTACAATACTACAATTACACATTTTCGAAGTGGCCGGATGTTTAAATGATTGTCAAGAGAAAACCTTCCTCGTTAGATTCTGGATGTGATAAATAGGACATAAGCGAATTTCCTGTTGATTTTCCAGCTGAAGTGATACTTGTTAAGTCTAAAGAACAAAGAGCATTCAAAAAGTCATTGGGGTTACATGTATTTCAAGAACAAGATTTAATTCTATCCACTATGGAAAACGTTGCACAGTTCTCGGAAGCAGAAAAACAAACTTTCATGTTTTGGTGTCTTAAATATCATCATGAGTTGATAATATTAGATATAAATGTTAACACACAAGCACGCGAAATAGCATTTTTGACGACAAAAGATGGCCAGGTTAAACGAGCCAGCGATTTATTTAACCCTGATGATGTAGTTTTAGAAAGTATTTTTGAGGATGAACCAGTGTTCCCAATTTTGGATGAAAATATCCTCAGCTCTTCCAGGGATGCCTTAAGAAGTATCGGATTAATGATTAATAAAGACATAAATTAGGGAAAGTTACTGCAAACACTGAAGATAATCAGTAACGACAAATGCTCTGAAGTTTCACTAAGGAAGACCTTAATGAGGTATTTGAATGAACATTACTATTATCTACTTGAATCGTTTGCTGATTTGGAGTGGATATTGATAGATACAGATGATGAGTCCTATCCACACTGCATTCCAATGAAAAACAGGGATCATAGAATGGCCCTTGTGAAGCCAACAGTTGTGAAGTCATTCAAGTTTGCACAATTGATTGGATCGGTAAGTTAGCTTCATAATTGTTGACAATTCGAAAACCTGGCGAACTTTTTTCACTGGAAAGAAGATCCACAGATACAACAAGCAGTTAAACATTTGGTGATAATTATTAGCAAATACACTGTTGAACAGAAGGCCGTGTGCTTCAAAATGGTCACAGAATTATATAGGTTTCTTTATGAAATCACCAAAGTGGGAGGTGAAAGCATGTATATAATGAAACATTTATGGCATAGAACATTTAGTGGATAACAAGACTGTTGCATATGGAATGGACATGGATTTTCACCGTTGGGAGGTGTCTATGTACACCAAACAGGCTCAGATGTTTATTATGCCTCGGTATGTTAAACATTTGCCAGAAGAACTCCAAGACATGAAAGACTTGTTTTTGGAATTAGGATGTGTGCCAAAAATGAGTCTTGATAGTTATCTGTTGATTCTAGATAAATTTACACATGGTGCTGAAAGTGGAGATGAATATTGTATGTTAGAGGGTGGTCTTCGTGACCCAATAGCCATTTTAAATAAACTGAAAGAGGATTTTAGAAATGAATTGCAAAATACTGAAGTGCGACAATAAATAATAATATGAAGACCACACGTTGGATTTTCGGAAAGTAGATATGTGTGTCTTGTTGGATGCAAACGATTTACTTGGAATCAGTTCATTTAATGATGAATTCTTCTTAATACATCACTCAACTGTCGATGCACTTAATATAAAGACAGTAAGACAGTTAATGCTATCTGATACTGATGCCTTTGAGGAATGGGGCCGAGAAGAGCCACTGACTCGGGAATTCATGTTTTGGTAGAAGAAGTGTATGTTGACGGCTTCTCCATAGCAAAAGAACTCTTTCAGAATGCCGACGATGCAGGGGCAACTAAAGTACGATTACTGTATGATGAACGACAGAACCTTGATTCCCGAAAAAGTCTCCTAAGCCCAAGCCTTGCGCTGTTTCAAGGTCCTGCCATCTGGGTATACAACGACGCGGAATTTACAAATGACGACTTTCAAAATATTGCCAAGTTGAATGGAGCTACAAAACAGAATGATGCAACAAATATTGGGAAGTTTGGTTAGGATTTTGTGCAGTGAATAACGTAACTGTTGTGCCTTCATTTGTTTCCAGGGAAAGCTATGGCATGTTTGATCCTCATACAAGTTTTTTGTGAACTACAGCTGGAGGGAAATGTTCTGGTTTGAAAATTAATTTTCAAAGAAAGCAACATTTAAGACTTAATTAAGGAAACGTATGAGTCATCAGTTCGCAGTTTTTAACAACATTTTCAATTGCCAACTCACAAATGGAGATCATGTCTATTACAATGGCATACTGTTTAGGTTACCACTTAGAACTCGAAGAAGTGAGATTAGCAATAAAGTCTATAATCACGAAGAAACTGTGAACCTATTGATGAAGGTGGTTCAGATGGCACCTGACATGTTTTTTTTTAATCAGCACGTAAAGGAACTCGAGATCTTCCACCTTGAAGCAAATTCAACTCAATGTGTTCCGAAACGTGTGTTTCAAGTTACAAAGAAACTTCTCTGTTAGCAACGACACAGATTAGTCCCTCTATTGTTTTTGCTGCTTTGGAAAGGAAAAAGACAAATACCCTTGCTACTCGTCCGTTGCAGTGCCTGCAAAATATTATGATTGAAACACAAACGAACGTTCCACTGCGGTTGGGACTAACAGACAGCAGTGGTGAAACTTCACGGATAGTGTCGTGGGCAACTGGTCGACAAAGTAAAACCCTACAAATTACGTCTTCTGTAGACGGTGCATTACCTCTTGGTTCAGTAGCAGTGCCAGCAGTTAATCTGGAAAATTCAGATGTTGCTGTTACAGATTGCTCAATTTCTACTAAATGGGATAATAAACAGCACGGTCAATACTTCTTTTTATTGCCGCTACCAATCAAAAATATTTTTCAGTTTCATATAAATGGTCACATCAGCGTCACATAGGATAGAAGACATTTTATAACAGCAACACAGGAAGACAATAACGTATAGGTTTCTGATTGAAATGACTGTCTAATGCCTGATGTTATAGTTGAGGCATTGATTGTGTTGCTTGAACGAGGTTGTGCTTAAATGTGCAGTGAATTTAGTATTTGGCCTCAGATCGCACAAACGTTCTTAGAGAAAGCATTGCTTAAGAACTTCTATAACAACATAATTGCAAACAACAGGAGTGTTTTTCATGTAGGTGATGTGAAGGTTTCATATTCTCAAACGTGGTTTATTGAGCCTGCTCTGAGACAATCAGGGACATAAGGGACTTTAGTTCTTGAAGTGTTAACAGGTTTTATTGCCATGGGAGAAAACAGTCTGTTGCTTGATGTATCATAACAAATATATAGGCATTTGGAAGAGTGTGACACGTCCAACATGTATAATCGAACAATAACAATTGATACTTTTGTAGCAGAATACTTTCTTATAAATATTCAAATATTTGGTGAAACCAATGAGTTAAAAATGACAAGAAATTTGCTGATGAAACGCATTTTGGAAACAAAAACTTGGCAGATCGCACAAAAGACACTATTAAACAGACAGCTTGCATACCAACGGAATCAAATGGGCTTCTTAAAAGACCTATTGATTTGGTTTACCCTTCGTCCAGAATAGCAGTGCTTTTTCACGATGAAGACCAAAGATTTCCATACACTCTGTTTTTAGAAGCTTTGATACTAGAAGAACTGAAACAAATAGGAATGAACACGTGTACCGGATGAAATATTTCTGGAAAGAGTAAACAGTGTTTTAATCTTAAATGAGACATGCTGTTACTGTGCTCTACACCGCTCTACAGCGCTACTTGAATTGAACGAAACTAACGGGTGTGTGCAACCATCTGAGCATACTCTCAGCAAAATCCAATGCATTCCATTCATACCAGTAATGCAAAAGCCAAATGGTTGGTCGTATCCGTGGAGTGGTGACGAAATTACTTTCCAAACCGAACGTTGTCGCACTCATGAGTCGCATGAACTTCAGACGGCTTTCGCTGCTCCTAAAGATGTGTATTTAACCAAGGACATATCTCTTCTTGGCTGCATTTCCTTCATCATGAGTAATACATTCATTAACAGAACCTTTAATGATGACATTTTTGAGAGGATTGGAGCAGGAAAGGCTTTATTTGATGAACGCACAGTGCTCACAGTGTTCAGAGTTATTCAGCAGCTTAATTCCATGGAGATTGTACAACATGAAGAAACCATCAGACCTATTTATGAGTTTTTGAATTAAGCGTGTAGTAATACCTCATTGCAGGATATCATTAGAAGTCAATTACAAAATCAAAAAGTTGTTTTCGCTAATGGAAAACTCATTTCGACACCGTGCGTTTCGAAAAGTGTTGTTACTCATAGTCCGCCGTTTTTATTTTCGTTACACAAAACTGTACTTGATGATTATTCATCGTTATGCGATACGCTTTATTTTAAAGATGAATTTAGCTTCCAAGATGTGCTCTTACAAATAAAGGATGACCATAAAGAAATACCCTTAGATGACGACACCCTAGACCTGGTAATTCGGTTATTCAAGTTCTTATTTAACCTGGTGGAGACTAAGGGCAATGAATGGAAAAATAATGGAAATGTTATATACATACCAGATAGTACGAAGGTCCTACAGCCTTGTACACACTTGTGTTACAATGGATTTGACGCATTTGAAATGGAAGATGATACCATTAGTTTTGTCCATGCAAATATTCCGATGTCACATGCTAAACGTTTTGGCGTACGGTCTATAAGACAATATATGTTGTCAGATACGGATGCATTTGAAGAATGGGGACAGTCGGAACCGTTGACGCGACGACTAAAGTTGCTTTTGGAAGAAGGGTATATAGACGGATTTGCTTTAAGTAAAGAACTTTTTCAAAACGCAGATGATGCAGGAGCGTCAAAAATGTACATGTTATACGATGAACGTAAAAACAACGATAAGCGAAAACATTAGATCAGTAAACAATTGGCTGATTGCCAAGGGCCGGCACTTTGGGTATATAATGATGCTATGTTCACTAAAAATGATTTGATAGCTATTAAACAATTAAATGGCGAGACGAAGAAGCTCGATATTACAAAAATTGGGAAATTTGGTCTCGGTTTTTGTTCCGTGTACAATCTAACCGATGTTCCAAGTTTTTTTTTCTGGTGAAAACTGTGTAATGTTTGATCCGCGTACAACATGTATAGAGAATGCGTTGAGTAATAGAAGCCCAGGTTTGAGAGTTAATTTTGGTAAAACAAAAACCTGAAAGTAATAGAGCGAATGAAACGCCAGTTTGATATATATAATGGTGTGTTTGGTTGCCACATATCCAAAGACCAGCCTTTCTTTCAAGGTACTTTGTTTAGGTTGCCACTGCGGACACGTGCCAGTGAAGTCAGCAATAAGGTGTACACAAAACATGAAATTATGAATCTACTTCAACAAATATTTGCAATTGGTTCAAACTTGTTTCTGTTTAACCAGAACGTAACCGAGTTAAAAATATGTCACTTACAAGATAACGAAAATGGTTCACAAATGCAATTTTTTCACAGGGTTAGGAAAACAGAAAGAGTTGTTGGACCCAATGACATCAAAAGACCAGTGATTCGACATATAGACAAGAAAAAGGGACATAACTAACAGACCCAATAAAACTTATTCAAAAAGTGACGATTTCTTCTGAATTATATGTTGATGGAGAAAACACTTTAGAGTTACCATGTAAATCTGTAATTTCAAATTGGATAGTATCATGGGCAACAGGTCAGGGCCCGGAGACAATAGCAATTACTGAAAAAGAAAAAGGTGTTCTTCCACTGGGGGCCGTCGCTGCGTGTATTTCAGAGGGACATTCGGACATTGAGAAGAGTTTTATTTGGCCATTGATTGATATAAAAGAAGCCGCAAACTGTTTCTTTCAGAAGGGTAATAACTTTTTATTTTTGCCACTTCCGATTGAAAGCAGCTCAATCAATATCCAGTTCTGCGTTACACCTGATGGACGTCATTTGCGAAAAAAATCAGAAGATGATATGGATGTCTCCTTAGGAAAATGGAAATTATTGCATCATGTCAGATGTGATGGTAGTCGCTGTGTTAAAAATACTAGCACACAACAGTTCCGACAATCCTTATTTAATGTAGCCATTAAAATAAAGTGATTGTATGGAAAGTGGTTTTGTAGAAAAATTATATAATGCACAGATTGAAAACGAATACTGCATATTTAAAGTGACTGATGACTTTCAGTTATATTGTGTTCCTAGATCCAAACGTTAGAAAAGATGAGACGTTCGGAAATGCCGTATTTGCACTTTTGGGGCGGTCTGCTGGATCAGAATGTGTTGGTGGACATTCCCAAAGTAATTTATATATTACTCCTGACAGCAAATGAATATCCAATCAAGAGTAAAACAGCTCGTGCAAAAACATTTTTTTTAAATACTGTTTGCAAAACATCTTGAAGATACTAGAAGAGCGTGATGATATACGTACTCAAGTCGTGTGTTATGCTCTTACATTGCTAGCGGACAGCGAAATAAAAGAAATGATTGCAAGGACTGCATGCATACCATCATTCCCGGAAAATATTCTTCGCCAACCAAAACATTTAGTACACCCACAATCAGATGTCTCTAAATTGTTCCGCCAAGAGGATGGATACTTTCCATCACCCCCGTTCTGAGAACAAATGTACGTTAGAAGATTGCGACAAGTGGGTGTGATGTTTGACTCTTTAAGTGAAGACTTGCTTATTGACAGAGCAGAATCAATAATACGATTGAATCAAACATGCTCTGTTTGTGTCGCACAGCAGAGTTTAGATATGGTAAGTTACATTAAGTCCCACTTGTGTGCTAGGAGAGGCGAGTTTTAAACAATCCTGCGAAATAGACTTTAAAAAATTCCATTCATAGTTGTTCATAATAGACCTTCACCATGGGGATTTGTCTGGCATGCTGATTGTTTGAACAGTAGTAACAAAGCGTGTACAAATCACAGTTCAGGTAATGTCAATGTAATTATTCTGGCTTGTCCCTTTAACTTGTTTACCAACGAATCAAAGAACCTTGCTGGCTGTCACTCACTCATTGTACATGAGTCATTTATAATGTCGTCGGAAATGATTTCATTTCTTGGTATAAATCAACTGAGCAGTAGTATCAAAAGTGACCTGGAACTTACTATGACACAACTGAAATTAATGCTGAAGATTCCGAAGTTAGAATGACATGGGATATGACAACATCTATAACGGAAGTTTACGAATTTATTGACGATGTGTGCCGTACAATACCTGACATTGCAAAACAATTTGTCTCATATTTTGATAATGTTAATTCCATATTGGCAGGTGACATGTGTATTAAACCTTCGAGAGTTGTTTGCTCATGTTTCGAATTTGATTGTAAACCTTACATATACACTGTGCGTGAAACTTCGTTATCGCGTTATCGTGATCTGTGTAATGTTCTGGGAATTAAAGACAAATGTGGTTTACAAGACATTCAGTCAGCTCTAGAAAATAGTTATATTACTAAACGAGGAATGCCTATGAATGCTGATGAATTTCGCATCTGTATCAATCTTGTAAACTGTGCTGCTGTCATTGTTAATGAACAGAAGCATTACAATAAGCAAATTTTCAATGAATTTGGTGTTATTTACGTACCAGACACGGACAGGATTCTTCGTCCAAGTCACACACTTTGTTTTGATGACTATGATTCCATCCGAAAAAGCGACAGCATGAAATACGTTCATGGAGACATTTCAAAAAATACCGCAAAAGCAATAGGCGTAAAAAAACATTTTGAAGAAAATTCACTTCAAATTGAATTCATGGAAGCGTTTTTCCAACACGAATCGCTAATAACTCGAATCAAGGGACTCATCGATGGGTATCCACTTGGATTTGAACTTTTTAAACAACTACTTCAAAATGCTGACGATGCGGGTGCGACAGAAATAGGTTTTGTTTTGGACTATGAAATTCACTAACATAAAAAACTCCCATCAAAGACAATGCGACCATTTCAGGGTCCTGCACTGTGTGTTTTTAACAACATGTCTTTCACAAAAGAAGATTTAAAAGGAATAAAACAGCTTTTCGTTGGCAGTAAAGGCGACGATCCTAGCAAAACAGGCATGTACGGTGTTGGATTCAATGCTGTGTATACCATTACGGACACACCGACATTTATGACAATTGGAGAAGATTTGCTAACACTGTGTTTCTTTGACCCAGCCCCAAACAATGCCAGGAATAACTAAAGATGGACCTGGTACGCGTCTGACAAATCTGGAAACACATCGCCAACAGTATCCTTCATTGTTCAGTGGCTTTAATGAATCACATTTCTTCACTGAAAGAATGGGCACAATGTTTCCATTTCCGTTGCGATCAGGAAGTTAAATCAGTTCTAAAGTGGTCAATCTAGATGAAGTCGAAAAACATCTCGGTGAATTCAGACAGCAAATGTATAGAATCATTTTATTCTTAAAACATATTAACAAAGTATCGAATGTACACTTTAAAGATGGAGTATACATGACAACATCCACTGTGAGAAAACAGTTTGATGAGAAACGTTCCGCTGCAAGACAGTTGTTTTCAGAACAGTATTTTTCATTTTGCAACAAAATTAAAACATCCCAAACACTTATTACAAGAAACAATCAACAAATATCGTCATATAGGATGACAATAATACTAGATCACAACATGACTGTGACAAAGACAAATTACATGGTTGTTAAGGTTTTAGGCTTCAGAGAAACAAATCCAAGACTGCTAAAAAAAAAGAAGAAATACATCAAGGAAAACTTGCTATCATTCCTGTTGGAAGCTTTGCGTACAATGAAGATCAGAAAAGTGAAATCATTGACCACGACAATGTGTATTGCTTCTTACCTCTGCCATTAAATTCTGGCCTACCTATATATGTGCACGGAGACTTTGCTTTAGATAACGAAATACGTCGTTCAATTTGGTACGGTCAGTCAACGTGTGTCAAAACGCTTTGGAACAAATGCCTTATTGAAGGTGTTTTAAGTTTCGCATATGTGGAACTTATAAACATTCCGAATGACCATCGTACAAAACACTGCGCAGCAACATACATGGAAGACAGTATTGTTTGGAGTAGTGTGGAAAGTGTTTTAAACATTTACCCACTCAAATATCATGCTCATGCTAAATACTGGGAGGAACTTATTAAAGCTGTTTACTCAATTTTAGAAACGGGCAGACGTGGTTATTTACCATCGTATAACTACCGCGTTGAAAATTCAAAAGCAAACGAATGTTCAAGGAATTCAATAATTTCGAAATTGTCCTGGTTGTCGCTTAAGCCACATACAGATGTACCCTCAACGTTGTTCGAAGAGAAGCCAGCTCACAATAATACCCAATGTATTGCTGTTAGTAGTATTTTACATAATATTGGATTGCAAATATCGTCTGTGAACAATCGTGTGAGAGAAAGTATAAAATACGCAGGTTTTCAGTGCTATGATCTGGAACTGAAACATGTGATGACCTTTTTACAGACATTTGATGAAGGGCACAGTGGCTGTTGTACAATAGTAACAGGTACTGAAGTTGATACATCTGCCATGGAATCGATGGAAAATGTTGATAAACTAATAGATTATTTAGCAGGCGATCGCGGATGTTTTAAACAAGCTATTGACCGAATTCCGTTGATGATAATAGGGGAAGATACTATTCGTTGTCGAAAAGCATGTCCCTTGTTTATGTCACCGCGCACTTAAAGTTATTCCTAGATAAACCTCATTTTTATGCACGAAAAACTGGTGCCAAAGTTAAAATATTTGTGTGGTGAACATCCAAAGATACGCCCATTTACATTAAAAGACTTCTCTAAACTGGCACGTCGGGCGAACTATTTCCCAAAAGAATCTGGAGTAAAAATTACTGCTCCTTTAAAATATTGGTTAAATGAATTCTGGTTATATTTTCAGAAACTCTTTATAGACTACGTATCACAAACAAAAGGTACAGGTAGCCTAGAGTCAACAGTATTAGAGATAATATCCGAAATTGAAAACTTAAGCATAATACCAATATGTGAACCATTATCGGAAAAAAACATTGCTGTGTTCACCAAAAGCAATACCACAATTGTTAAATATTGATTCTTTTCAGCTAAATTAAAAAACATCATTCAAAAAATTGAATATCCCCCATTTGAATGAGATATTAAAAAGCAAAGTGTGGTCGAGCAATTGAAAGCATGATGCCATTGATCTTCTTAACACTGTCGTCCCTCAAATGAAGTCGCCCATATCTTTACTGCGATGCTTAGAGTTAAATAAGGAACACAAAATCAGTTCACAGTTAACCAACGATGATGCGATAAACATTCTAGTGTATTTTAACGTTTGTTAAGTGATGGCCCGGTGCTTGATGTTTCAGGGCTTAAAATCTTAGATTGTTTATTTCGTCAGGATTTGAAAGGATAACCATTACTGATTATAAAGACGCCTTTGTCATTCCATCTGATATGCCTAACGTTGGATTAAAAGAAATCATTCGGGAAAACAATTTGTTACTTATTAAAAAAGGTACAAGACTAACATCTTTATTTAATGCATTAGGGTTGGCAGAGGAATCACTACCGTATGTGTATCTCCGATATATCATATCATACCCAACCACAAATGTATGTCTCGAAAAGACTCTTACAGCCATGTAATATTTCCTGCGGATTGTATCAGCAAAAACAAGTTATCCACCCCGAAGTGCCTAGATATAGATAAGCATTGTCATTTGCTGATTTTATTCAAACAAATAGACACACTTTTGTAACAATATTCAAAATATTGTTTGAGCATGAGAATGAAGTTTTCAAAGGAATATGCGAACCCGAAGAACAAACAAAAAACACAGAAATTCGAAACTTATTATTAGCATTTGGTCTTCAAACTAAGCTTGATCTTCAATTGTATGAGAGATTTGCTCGAAAATTAGAGTGTATGGGTAACATAAGTTTGGACGAAACCCTTAAGAAGAGATCAATTCTGCTTCTTGAGTATTTAATAAAGAAAGATGAGCGTTTTTGCAAACAGGAAAATATCAATCGTTTATTAAACATTCGGTTTGTGTGGCCCGATAATGTTGTTGAAAGTTTACAGAAAATCCTTCCTAAAAATAAAACAACTGTACTCGTATCCATATCTGAGTGTGTCAAAAGGGAAAAGATGTCAATTTGTTGGACAACTTGCAGCGTATTCCTTTTAGACAATGTACAAGACTTTCTCTTCAAAAAACTGAAGATAAAAGAAATGCCAGCTCCGGAAAAATAGAGTGAACATTGTAAAAACATTGGCGCATGTTTTTCGCAATTGTTGACCTAAAAACCGTCGGGTATAGATATGGATGCTATAACAATAGTGATGGAAGAAATATACAAATCCGTAGTGTATTATGGTCGAACGGCTAATGCATTGAGTGATATCCCATTGGTTCTGTTCAGAGAACAAAGAATAATTGTCCCTGCGAAACAAGTAGTAACTGAGCGTAAACCGGAAGATGAAATACGACCTTATATAATGCGCGCTCCAGTATGTTTCGGTGCTTTTTTCAGTTCGTGTATTGCATTAGGCGCAAAGCGAACTCCAGATTATAAAGACTTTGCAAACATTTAAGACTGCCTTCCAAATTACGTTAAGTTACATCCCAAATAACGGGCTACTGCATTAAAAGCCATGAAATTAGTTTTCATATATGTAAATAAAGATAAAAATATTTATCTACAAACATTGCATCTCCTTTGTAATGACAAGAAAATTCACAATGCCACAATAACCGACCTGATTATTTTAAAAGACTTGGAAAAAGCGTTATTTCTGTTAAATTTTGGGACATAAGGGACAAACTTTGTAAAATTCATCAAACGTGTCGTCCTCATCTATTGAGCGAGTTCATTCGTGAACACATCGATATGTCCGAAATGAAAATTGTAACAGAAAGACCAGAAAGTGATGCAATAAACTTACATCTGCACAACAACATTTTTAAAAGTGCTCTTTGGAGATTAGCTCGACACAAAAGTTTACATGATGAAAATACGTGGGACTTAGAAAATGAAATGGCATTGTGTAATATGGTGGAAAACATTAAAACCCTCCAAGTGACAAATATGTTTACTGTTCTAAATATGTTTGACATTAAAAATGAAAGGAAGTTGGAGAGTTGTCAATTATAGATGACTCCAGGAGAAATAAAATTGTGCATGTGAACAAAGACACTGAAATATATACTGAACATAGTACATGGTTTGATAAGTTTAGATCAGATATTGCAAAGATTCTTAAGGTATTTATAGGAAATACGTACAATGGTATATTATATGAAATACTAGATTATAAAATAGAACCGGAAAAAATCACGAACAGTCTAAGTGAATATGGTATTGAGGCATACGAATCAAAGATCTGTAGATATGTTTTGAAAGGAGACCTTCCAGTTCCAGGAACGTTTGTACCTAAAAAATATCATACATTTTTAAATAATGGGTGTGGTGTTATTCAAGAGCATGACTTCCAGTTTATCGCATTTAAAGCAATGGTGATTCATGTCAAACTTCACCAACTTTCATTTTTGTGCATGTAAAACGGCGAAATATAGAAACAGTAAATGAGAAACCTATTTTGCAAGAATATGAAATTAATAGCGGGGAAGAAACCACAAAAATTGTAAAAGCCTTTTTATTGTTCCAATTCGTTCGTAAGGAAGACGCGGATTGTCAAGAGGAAACAAGTGTCCTTTTGTATGAACGAGACATGCATGAAGACTGCAAAAGCGGGAATAAACTGTATGTTGCTGAAATTTGCAAAGATTTAAGAAAGACATTATTGGAAACACAAAAACTTAATGAAAAAGAAAGAAAAAAGTCATTAAACGATTAATGCTTGAATGGCATCCAGACAAGAACCCCGACCGTATGCAGTTAGCTACAAAAGTTTTTCAATACATACGACAGTGTTTATCCCTCCTTGAAAATGGACGCTGTATTCCGGAAGTGAAGGAAATGTGGATTTGAGAGAAAACTCAGTGGGTCAGAAATCAGATACTGACAAAAACACCTGGTATGATGGTTACTGGTAGAGGTACCGAACATTTTATGATGATGACGATTGGTTTTGCAGGCCGAGATCATCAGGATCATCGTCCAGATCGTCAGCGAGTGCATTTTCATATCAGCGTTAAGCTCCAACAGCATAGTCTTATCCGGCAGAGGCGAAACGCTGGCAACTTCAAGCTGATGCAGAGTTAGACGAGGCCAACCGAACTTTGGAAAACAATGGACGTGATAACAGACATCAGGTGGTCTAATTTTCATGTACACTTTATAGCATAATATTATATTCAGATATTAAATTCAATCTATAAGATGAAATTGATAATTTGTAGCTAGCTATTTTAATCATCAATATTTATTGACAATGTCCAATATCCTTTCTATCTGGGTGCATTTGTTGTAATTTTCTATTGCAAAAGGCAGCAAAGAAATCATTGAAATCGGCGTGGTACGCGAGAGATGCCAATCGAGTCGACGATCTAAAAAACAGTCATGATTTGACGTTCATTGCATCAGGTAATTAAAAAACGATAGCAGATGTACTAATTTCCTTGTAATATTATTGTCCTTAATGATTATACTTATTTGAACTTTCCTTTTGCTCTAGCCACAATACCAAGAATGTAATGGAACTTATTTGTTTATTTTTAAAATTGTTATTTAGCTTGATTAGAAACGACGCAGGTAAAACGTGAGGGGATTGATGCAGTTTAAATATATGATTGATTGACACGAACGATGGGGAATATGTTTTCCAAATGATACTGATGGATAAGCTTATGATTTTGTTAAAGAGGAAGATAAAACATGTTTTTTAGTTATTTTGTACATGCATATGTCATGTCATTCTAAGTTAAACGGTCATACAGGATATACATTGTATTTTCCTTGTAAATGTTCTGTGGTAGGTGTTCTGATGTGGTATTGTGAATTGTATGTGTGTATTTGTGCTGGGACAGCGGTTCGAAAATGCAATCGATCATCGTGTTGGAATCAATAGTCGCTTCCGATGCGATTTTACCAATTATAATCGGTTAAAAATGTTTGTTGTATTATACATATTTCGATTTATTTAAAATATAAAATTAACTTAAATATGGATGTAACAGTTATCAATTTTGAACATATACAACATGAAGGCATATAGAACAAGTGAATTTAACAATTGTTCGAAATTACGGAACTCACATCTTAGTCGTTATTTCGCGCGTCAAATCTATTTCATAACTGTGACATCGATAATCAACATCGAAAACAGTTTACACGCCGCTTATCGATTTTTTCCGATCATCGTCTCATCACTAAAAATCAGTGTGTATATCAGGATTAGCCGATCAACTAGAGAGTCTGGCGAGACAGATTGGGGCTATAACAGGACATCACACGCTCATGCGGTACCCGGATATGACGTCTGGTACAATCCCTGCCAATGCCTATACACGGGAGGAATCAAGGAATATCACTAAGTTGGCAGCCAAATTAATTGATTTTGTTCGAAGTAACTTTCTGTCATGATAGGCACGAATTGCATTGTCTGCAGTCTTCACGACGGATCAATGTGTACTGATAATTCATTAGAAATGGATCGGTGTGTCTATATTTGACTGGGTACTGCATATGGGTTTAAGTAATTATCATGTGTGTTTTTTATTGTATAGTGTTTATATGTTGTAAATATGATGTGACTTTGTACAGTGTTCTTGGATGGAGACCATTTGTCAAGTTTTCATTGTTGAACTGTTTATTGTTTATGTTTTTGAAAGGAATTGATAATAGTGGTTCCATAATGTCCACATAATGCACAAAAACATATGAGGCGCGTCGTGGGAAAACCGGGCTTAATTCATGTGCGTAAAGTGTGGTCCCGGATTAGCCAGTGCAGTCCGCACAGGCTAATCCGAGACGATACTTTTCGCCTACAGTGGATTTTTGTTTAGCAGAGATTTTCTTGAAACAGAAAATACCACAAAAGCGGAAAATGCCGTCCTGGGTTAGCCTATGCGGACTGCACAGGCTAATCCGGGACGACACTTTACGCACGTGGATTAAGCCCGGTTTTCCAACGACACGTCTCATGTGTAATCGCGACTTGGTGCAAATTGTGCGGCCGTTAAGTTGTGGTTTAGTTCTTCTTGTTTCTAACGTTTGCTTGCACAATGCAAACATATGAAAACATTTAATACTCTGCTGACAAGAACATTTATTGCAATTGCAAATGATAATTGCGATAGAAGTTTTTACAGTGTTGTGCATGACCAATTAAAAATGTTTTGGCCATTTGTATAGCGAAATTACATGATGATGTAAATAATGATTTCGACAAAATCATTGCAAATGTAAAATGTAGCAATACTTATGAATAGTATAAAATTAATGCACATTTAAAAACATTTTTGAAAGTCAATAACAGTAGAATGTATGCGTATGTAAATGAACATTTTACAATCAATGTGATTATTTTGGGCAAAAGTAAATGTAATGATATAGTGTTCAAAATCAGGTTGAATAATTTAACCGGACTAGTTAATACAACAGTGTACATGTTTAAAGATAGTAGTGGAATTGCCACAGACTGTACATATGTAAATAAAGATTTTGAAGAACACATTTTAATACAAATATTGATGCAAATGTAGATAATGACTTTAGCAAATAATATGAAAAGTACATCCGTATTGCAAATGTACATAGAACGTTTTATTACCAATATGAACATCTTAGCAGAAAAGCTGATGTAAATAAAGTTTTTTAGATTTACTATTAAATATGTTTCAAACATATGCATTGAAGGCAATTGTAAATACTTATTGTTTATACTTGTTTACAAATTGTCCGACTGCAAATGATGTAATTAAGTGATTAACAATTGTGATGTGATTTGTTGCGAATGCAAATGGAAATGTTTAGATTGAACAATAAAAAGTCAATAACAAGATGTTGCAAGAATGTTTATGTAAATGAAGGTTTAACTTATGCATGTGAACTATACAGGTGTAAAGAATGGACAGGAATAGTAATAGTATACCATGAAGGCAAATGTAAATATATAGTTTTAAAAACTCCACAAATATCGTGCATATTGTAAATGTATTTATTAGTTTTAACAATACATATAAGTTTATAAATTGAAAATTATATGTTTTAAAAATTGATGTATATAATTTTACGTGTAGTAAACCATGACTGTACATGTACATACCTGTATTGGCAATACGTGTGAATAGTGGGATTTGTGGTTTATGATAGTGTGATTGAAAATATGATTTAACAATATATATATAATAGTACTCATATACCTTCAGATGTAAATAGTTGTTTTATTAATGCACGTGCATAATATATGACTACAGATGTAAATACAGGTTTCAGCATTACAAATAAATAGTATATGAATTAAAAAATATATGTTTTAACAATACATTTGAATTGCAGTAGTAAACCATGAATGCAAAATTTAAAATCTGTTTAAGCAATATACGTGTAAATAGTATGACATGATTGCAAGTGTAAATAACTGGTTTGTGCAATACATATCAATAGTATCACATGATTGCAAATGTAAATAAAGGTGATGTCAATACATATGACTAGTATAATAGTATTGAAAATGTAAATACAGATTTTGGCAATGCATTTTGATGGTAAAACATGATTGCAAATGTAAATAAAGACTTTATCAATGAATTTGGATGGCAAAACATGATTGCACATGTAAATAAAGGTTGTTAATGTATATTTATAGTATAACATTATTTCAAATGTAAATAAAGCTTTTAATGCATATTTATAGTATAATATGATTGCAGATGTAAGTAAATGTTTTTAATGCAAATATATAGTATAATATGATTGCAAATGTAAATAAAGGTTTTTAATGCATATGTATAGTATGCTTGATTGCAAATGTAAAAACAAGGTTTTGGCAATGCCTGTGTATAGTATAACGTGGTTGCAAATAATCTTTTGTTTTGCTTAAATTACATATCAATAGTATATGACTGTGAATTTAAATAAACGTTTAGCAATAAATGTGAATATCATGATATGATTGCAAATGCAAGTATTGTTTAGTGTAAATAGTGTTTTGGGAATGTTGTATAATCTACTGTTTTTATATTTCAAATGAGTTGCTTTTACACAATGCGTATGTCAATATAGAATTGGAACAATCAGTACAGATAATGTTTCTGATTGTACATGCAAAAAGAAGTATTCAACTATGTATTTTAGTGTATAACATGGTTACAAGTGTAAATAACGTTTTTGCCATCAATGCAAAGGGTTAGCCAGGAATGCAGAAATAAATGTATTTTATAATAAATATTATTAGTCTTGCAATAAATGTAAATAAAATATTATTTTATAATTAATATTAATAACCTTGCAAAAATATTAAAGCAAGTTAAAGATATTTTAACATTCTATGTGAGCAGTCTTTCAAAAATCCAAATGTAACTCAGGTTTCTAGGATACAAGTGAACAAGTATTTTAAAGTTAATACTAGTAGTACTGCACATTGTAAATGTTAATGCAAAAATTTGATAGATCAGTTGATTGTATTTGATGTCTGACTTACATATTAATTTATGTGATTTGACTGACATTTGATAAAGTTTAGTGCTCATTAAGAACACGATGGCACTTTTGATAATTGTATTTAAATTGGTGAAAATTTATTGTCATTTTCATATGTACAGTGATAAATAATTTCCAGTGAAATTGTCACAATTATTCAATTGTATTTTTAAGCGTATATTTATGAGCATTTACCATTTCGTTATTTTTCCATTGTAATTTTTGAAATAAAAAATATTGCTTTTTATTCAATGATTATTATAAAATGTGTTGCTTTAATTTTTACACATTGATTTGTGAGAAAGAATTGTAATGACCATTGCATACATTTTATCATAAAGATCATGATGCTTTAATGATAATTTTTGGTAACAGTGTACGATTATTTAACCAATGTTTCACATGTCATATTCTACTTAGAACAACATATTTATATATCCATGTACTGGCTTTTTGTTGTTAATATGATTTCCAAAGATAATCACATTATCTGTTCCAACCAGTTAGCTTAAAACAACATAAACATAGTTCAAAGTTTTGATTCGCTGGTCTATCTGAATTTTACGATTCCTTGATGGAATTTAATAATGATTCTTTTAAGAAAAACATGTGTTTTATTTATGGATATTTGACTCTTACTATGCTGTACTTGCATAGCATACATTCCAAAATGTTTGAACCAGCTTGTGTGCTTGTTATAGCATTGACATAAATGTAAATAAACAAATGAATTTATGTTGAGTAATATCAGTTATATTTTGTATGTTGTATTACATATGTGATATTTTTGTTGATTGTTGTCTGACGATGATTAATATTCATGTCAGATAATGATTTGGCATATTTTATGTTCATTTTTATTATGACATGTTCATGCTTGATGTGCCATACAAGCAAAGACTTTTAATAAGAAATTATATCATCATTGCAATTTGATATCTATGTTGTTGTTTTTCTGTTATTGTAATATATTTTTACATTGTGACGATGTATTTCTGTGATTATATGTAACTTTCATTATTGATGGTGTTGGTAATTTAATTCGTTTTACCTGCCGTTTCTAAATTTAAATATAAGTAAAGTAAAGGAGACTATATCATGGATTCTAAACATATCGTTATATTGTCATTTCAAAAATATACTAACAACGTAAAAAAAATTAGTATACAGGGCAGTTTCTAATAGTCGTTACGGCTGGATGACGAATTTCCGAATGGTAGCTCTTTATTTCATGCTATGCGGTGAATGAGTGGGGAATATCAATGAATGATAACCCGATCATTTCACTCTAGGGCGAGTGAAATGATAACGTTGATCATTTCACTCTTGGTTATATGGAACTTATTTTAATTTTGATTTTATGTTAATTTTTTGAAAGTATGTGGATACCGTAATCGTCAGTGTAAACATCGGCCTTTTTAAACAACAGAAAACAAGTAATAAATTTCAATACAAATATAATTAAGCGACAACGACGCAGTAAGCGTGGCCCTATTTTCCCACCACAACAGTTATCGGCAATTTTGGAATCATAATGACGTCATATTTATGACGTCGCTATACACAAAACTTGTTACGCTTCAGCATATCTTGCGCTTTTTGGTGGTCATATAAACTATACATTTTCACTCGTGGCTGTGCCACGCGTGAAAATATTGTTTCAATGACCACTCATGAAATAAAATACGATCTTACACTGCATTAAACAAATATCCTCTATAAAATGTTTTGGACATATGACTCTGGGCAACTTGCAATTGTTAGTTGTGTGTCCTCAACAAAGATCTGATCAGTGTTATGGAATACTCGAGATCAGTAGCTTAACAACGAGTAATATACTAAATGGTATAACCGATTTTTCTATAACATATGAGATTATACGACACTTCTGTTAAAGTTGCATTGTATCAAGGTCGTTCATGCCCTTATATTGTATAATGCTTAATAACATGAAGTAGATTGTTTAAAGTGTCTATACATATATGTGCCCATTCATGTAACTTTATTATTAGTTTATCGAAAGAGGTGCATTTAGACATGTGATGTTTACTTTAAAAGTTTTGACATGTCTCCTACGGTAGAATAGCTTGTTCGAGACGTAGGGTTTCTGCTAGTCCTCGTTATATGCCACTTAACCAAAGATAAATGTAAATGATATGTAACATGTATGATTTGAATGCATTTCCTTATCTTCGTTCGTTCCAAGGAACTTAACGTACAAAAGCTACATGTAAATGAAATGCTACATGTTTGGATGAAATGCAGTTCTTTGTCTAAAACTTCAGACTTGACTCGATGTATGTCATTTCAAGATTCATGACAACATTGCAAGTTCTCTATTTCAAACCTAAACTGTATTTCGGAATAAGTTTAAGGCGTAAGTGTTCGTAGTCACGTGTCTTGTGCATACGGTTCTTATTAGTATGTTCATATTACAAACATGATATACGTATGTAGTTACTGGAATGGATGTTTTGTAACAGCACATGTACGCATCATTCGTAATAATTATTGATAGTGTATTATTTATAATTTATTATTATTTGACTCTGATTATATGTTTTCCTTTTCTACGGATTGTGAAGTTTGAAAGACAAATATGAATATTAAATACGATTATTAAATATGCATATGAAATATTGTGCAATATATTTTAGGCACTGTGCAGTTTCATGTTACTGAATATTTCAATATCACGCTGTTAGTGGTAATGCATTATACTTATTTGTCAGAGTTTCAACAAGTGAACAATACCCAAATACATATTCCTATTTCACACACGAAATCTAAAGTTGTCTGTTCATGCACTGCCCTACAATTACGTATAAGCTGTCGTTTATTATTTAGTCGTAGTTAATGTTTTATTTTAATTATGTATGAATTTCGCATAAATTCGGATTGTTAAGCATAAAAAATAATTAGAAGCGGGAATCGAAAGTAATTGCATTTTTACCAATCATATCTTTTAAACGTTGCAAACAAACACTAGTTGTTTCATCAAATGAAGAAAGTTGCGAATAAATTGCACCGCAGTTTTAGTTATTTCCATAGTTGTTACGTATGGTTCATCCTTTGTTGTGTTAAATTTCAGTTATATTACATTCCATTTCTATCACTTCCTTAGTTATGTTTAATTCCAGTTATTTTACATTTAAGTTATATTACGCCCTTACTTTTGTTAAATTCCAGTTCTGTTACATTGCATTGTTATTTTGTTAATTAGGGTATGCTACATTCCAGTAATGTTGAATCCTTACTTATGTTAATTATATTTATCTTTCAGTCCAATTATGTTACATTCCAGATATGTTCAATCCATGTAACATTCCCTTTATGTTACAATCCAGTTATGTTACATTCCGTTTATGTTGCATTCTGGTTATGTTTCATTCCGGTTACATTCTAGTTATGTTACATCCTTAATTATTTTACATCTCAGTTATGTTACATTTTAGATATGTTACACTCTAGTTATGTTACATTCTAGTTATGTTACATCCTTAATTATTTTACATCTCAGTTATGTTACATTTTAGATATGTTACACTCTAGTTATGTTACATTCTAGTTATGTTACATCCTTAATTATTTTACATCTCAGTTATGTTACATTTTAGATATGTTACATCTCAGTTATGTTACATTTTAGATATGTTACACTCTAGTTATGTTACATTCTAGTTATATTACATCCTTGATTATATTAAATTTCAGTAATGTTACATTCTAGTTATGTTTCTTTCTAGTAGTGTTACATTCTTGTTATGTTGCATTCCGGTTATGCTACATTCTATTAGCAGCTATGTTTATACCTGCTGTTAGGATAAGTCTTGTAATAGGAGTAATTATTAATAAATCAACAATTGTGCCTCGTTTTATGTGTTTTCATTTGACTAATTTTACCATGCATTACATCTAGAGTCTAAGTTATAAGGAACCCTTAATAAAGTCGGTGGGTTCAAACAAATATTTGAAGATCAACCTATAGACATTGAATCCAAACACCTGGTTTGGCGAGACAGTTTCGCGTTAATCGAGCCTTGTCCAGTTTATGCAACCATATATATTTGTATTTTTTTTTTTTTTTCGTTTATTGAATGCATTTTACTTTAATTTTGACTTTCGTTATTTTGATGTTTTTCTACGCCTGAATACGCCAATGTCTATTTTTCCCAGAAAATATTCTTTTTTGATCCCCAGGATATGTTTTTAATAAACTTCAACAATAAATACCTATTTAATTGTTTGTACCACAAAAGTTCCTCGTTAATCTAATATGGTTAATTTCTATGTCGGGCGCTGATATATGTTATCAATAAGATAATTATCACATATAACAGATGAAACTGACCCTTGCATGACCCTGGATAAAGTCAGTGATTAACTAATGACTGTCACCGCATCTAGGTACATGAAACAGAAGTTCAACGTTCAGTTTAAAGTTAGGCAACCTTTGTCTGGAAGACATAGAAACGGACTAAATAAAAATTGAACAAGATACACGCAGTCCCTTACAAATTGTGAAAATAACCTAATAACATAAACTTTGTACAAGTCTGCATTATAAATAAATACAACATATCGAGATATTGCGACTGTTATTGCTAACTATGAAAAAAATGATATTGGCAATGTCCTTGCTGAACAGTGACGGTAATGCAGAGAGCCCTGAACGAGAGAGATACTAGTTATTGTAATGTGTAGAATTTTCAAAAATAGTTATTCTTGAGGCGTGTCGTGGGAACCCCGGGCTAAACGCATGTGCATAAAGTCTCGTCCCGGATCAGCCTCCTCACAGGCTTATCCGGGACGGCACTTTCCTCTTTATGGTATTTTCTGCTTCAAGGAAGTCTCTTCTAAAATAAATCCACTCGAGGCGGAAAGTGCCGTCCTTGATTAGCCTGTGCTAAATAAAATGTAGACATTATTAAAAGTGGTAGTATTAGAAGATAATGCATCAGCTGTATGGGAACTCTGTTAACAACTGAATGCTCCTTATTTCTATTGCAGGCCTTTTTCTAGAAGCCTCACAGGTCAGAATATCTGACCCATTCCAAATGCAAAATATGATTGTTTTGTTTTTTTCCAATTCAAAAATAAATTCCATTCCGCCACAGAATTGTGTTTGACATATATAAAAATCTTTATGAAAATTAAATAAACAATTATTTTGAAAACAAAAACATTATACATCACAATGAATTTGGATATTTAATGCAATTTTTTCAACCGTAATCAGTAGAAATTGGTACTGCAAACGAGATTTATCTTTACGTACTTTTCCCAATTGGCAAATTTAATGTTTAAAAATTTCCAATATCAAACCATGAACTTTTCCCCAAAAAAGTTAGAAAAAGGACTGCATTGTGTACACACCGGTCAAAACTGACCTGAGTTAGGTCGCGAAACGTATTCCGGATAATGAAACTTCTTTCTGAATGGTCCACTCCTCATGTTAGACTTTAACGAAAAATATTTTAATAGCGAATATGCCTGTAAAAGAATACACAAACAGCTTGTCATCATTGACACTAGTCCACGTTCGCTTTATGAAATCATTAGTGTTTCATTTACAATATTTGGAACTATAGTTGGCCCTTTTACCGCCGCGTATGTGAGGAAAACGCAAACCTCTGCTAGTGAACCGTCTTAATATGGAGGTGTTGTCTGTGACGTGACCGCTTTTAAAGGCCCAGTTTAAGGAATGTCTGGCTCTCCATGGCGTATTCCATTCCGCGTATAGGTCCACCATAACATTTCCTATCATTATATGTAATATTTTCTCTCAGCTGACTGGGCAATGACTGAGTGCACTGTTTCAATTGCAGCCGTGTATGAATTTAACTGATACGGGTAGCTACTCACTATCCACACTGTGACAACAGCAGGGTGCCCATACACAGGGGTTCAATACCCCAGATTGGGGGGGGGGGGTTCAACTAAAGACGGATTAAACTTTAGTTTTAAAGAGTGCTTCATTTCAGACACTATTCGACTATGCAACACAATTTACAATACGAACAGCACGACACAAACACAAAGCAGAGCCCTGTTCATGTTAAATCACTTTTGTAAATCATTATTCGTACCTTTGCAACTCCGAACAAAATTTAAATGTTGTATTATTTGAATTAGCGAAAAAAATATTGATATTAACCGCCATGTGGGATATGGGAGCATGCATTCTAGTGACCAAAATATAATTGAATAGAGGGTTTTTGTCCATGAGACGTTTTAAACAAAAGAAGTGCTTTTTGTTTTGACTTTATGTAAAGAACTGTTGTGAACAAATTATAAATGATAACATGAGATTCAGAGTGCCATATTCAATGTTCCGCAGATCTACACCAACATGTATTGATTTGAACATCAATAACACTTGCCGCTTTTAACCTGTCCATCTTTCATATAATAAACCCTTCGGATATACAACGTTCAACGTCTGATGTTTCTATCAAGCCCAAAAAAGTGCATGACCACTAATGATAACGTCATTTTGCCACTTGCTCAATTAAAACATGACTAAAGAACTTCATGCATATATATATCCATGGCCCTTATAAGGATGCACATGTAACTATGGAAGTAATGAATATCGACCCGGAAAAGTGATTATCAAACCATATGCTATATGTTAAATAACCGCATATTACTCGCCATTGTGTTATTAATGTGCATTTACTTATTGCCCTTTGTTTAATTTACCTGTGATGCGCATTCTTAGAATAAGTGCCTAGCACCAGTACTAGATGTCTTGCTTAGTAAAATACCTGTGCATAGGTTTAAGCATATTTCTTTTGGTTCTTACTTCATGTAAAACATAAAGGGGGTGTATTATTCTTCGTTTAATTTTCGCATATCAAATATATTGCGTTTCGAGACATTGAAAAGAAAGTGTGTATTTTAACAGAGGACATTCATTAAAAGAGCAAAGCACAAGAAACAGAAATATACTGAACCAAAAAAGAAACGTTCTTAAAATACATGCCAAATTGTCACGGTTACGTAAGAGATGTACACACATTAATACATGTGGCTATTGTAAAATCGGTCTACTTTGCAAAATCGACCAGCTATAATCCCAGTAGATTTACAAGACAAACTTATTCAACATACAGACTATTTTAGTCATATATATTCAATCGTTAACAAATTATCTACATTAGAACTTCGCGAAAGTTTATTTTTGGTCCAATATATATTCGGCATTTGCTCTTGGGTAATGTTGTTCTGGTGATCCTACCATCCGTGCAGTTATACAAACAGTACCGGTTCCAAACAGATTAAGTCGGTCAATATCAATCGAAGTATTTAAATTTCGTGTTCAATACTAATTCGGATTAACTATGTACAGGAAAGCTTTCGAACTTCAATAACATTTGTATATGTATTATTTAATAACAGCGCTGTGTTAAAGGGATAAAATATGTCGATTTGTGAGTTATAGAATTTATTCCATATGGGTCATAAATATATGTGTTTGTTTCGTTATTTACTTGAGTAAAATATATGTGTCGGTCTTAACATATATTCACTATCACATGGCTTCTCTGGTGACGGACAAAGAAGACGTGATTCTGCTAAAAGCGGGATGGATTTTTAGACAAAGTATGTGTATCTCATTTTTGTATTTTAATTTAAGTCCTTTTTGTCTTTATAAGCTACCAATTGTGCGTAGTTCTCATGAAATTATTGATAGCAGACCGACTGATGAGCGTTAGCAATGGTTATAACATTGCAGCGTATGTAATGTTCATGGTTAAATGGCGAGCACATGACAGCGCCAGAACACAAGTCTGTGACATGAAAATTCATCCAGTACGTACGAATCAACTTAATGACCAAATTCGCAAATTTAAACAGACTTAAAACTGAGAGTATCATTGCATTAAGTTGTTAGTTTGAGTCAACGGACGTCCGCAGTCTGTCTGCTCAGTTGCAATATAATGCATTGAATACCCCGTTTGTGTATGCCTCTTGCGCATAGTGGTAGAAACCATCGTTTATGTCGCTTTGCGTGTTGCAATTTGCATATGTAGACGATTTTTGGGGTTGAAAAACAAACTTGAGATTTTAAACCGACACAAAAAATAAAGCCGTAATTTCAGGACGCATGTCCGCGTAATTTAAAGATGGGATTTAATTATTTGTAAAGCTTGACCGCTTGATAGCAGTCATCAATCGGAGTTAAATATATGGATATTCGTGACCCGTGTATAATCGCATTAACACATTTCTATAATTGAATACTGTATCCGACTATTTGTAAAGCTGTACATAACGTGATCAGTAGTAATGTACTCATGTTATACTTATATTATTTATCATTTTATGTTAATATAGTGTATTCCTGTCGTAAAACTTAAATACGTTCTTCGTTTAATTACAATGCACTACTTTATACCACACTTTTTTTTAATTGTTTTGCATTATTCAGTAATTGTAATATTAGGGCAGAAATTAATGGGCGGAGCCTAATATGCAAGCTCATCGTGCAATATGTAGCGTGCAGTATATTGAAATTTAATTTTAATGTATACGCACGCTACTTATTTCACGGTAAGCTTCCACATTCGACAGCGCTAAATTTGGAAACAACTCAAATTCTTGACACACATGCCAAGCATGTCAGGCATCACGTAACGTCTAGAAATTGTCTGTTGGGATCGGCATCGTAACAGTTGCTATGTGATTGGTAAGTATGGTATAAAACACTTGTAGCAACCTTTTACCTCAATATGTTAATTAGTATATCTCGACCTGCGGGCTCATTAAATAACTCACATATGTCGGTCAAAGTGTGCTACAACTATTACTTATACCATATTTCAGAGATTTTTTTCTTCTGTTCTGCGGTATTCAATAACTGTGATATGAGAACAGAAACTGGTGGACGGAGACTTATATGCAAGCTTATCGTGCAATAAGTGTTGTGCATAATATTCAAATTAAGTTTAACTTATACTCACACTACTTTTTGCACGGTAAGCTTCCACATTCGACAGCGCTAAATTTAGAAACGAAGCTCACTTTGACCTCAATATGTTCGTTACTTAATCTCGCCCTGCGGGCTCGTTATATAACTAACATATTTCGGTAAAAGTATGCTACAAGTATTACATTATAATACCATGCACTAGTCACGCAGTTGTATGCTCAAGCATTCGGCATTGGTGTTTGCACAAATAGTTTATTTATCACGCCTGAAAACATGACAGTTGGTCAGCAAATACATAAACATATTGGGCGCGAATTTTGGTATTTGTACGATGATATTTAAAGGTACACGAGTTTAGAAGGAAGTGTTATCTGAAACAGTTTCATGTTAAAGGGACTTGTTCACAGATTTTACGTGTTTCTGAAAAAAAAACGTCATTTACTGTCTTAAGTGAACAAAAAAACTAAAGAATATAGCTGGACTTACAAATAACAAATATTAAATAAGGAAAACAAATAATTAAAAAATGCCTTCGCCAGGGCTCGAACCAGGGATCTTTCAGAATTGGGGGCAACATTTTGAACTGTTGCCCTCGTCCTAACGGCCTCGGGGCAACAGTTTTCAAAAGTTTTCCCCACTACTTCAGGAAAACAATTTGACAAATGCCAATGAAATATCGGAATACTGTTGACCAGGTTCTGCTTCTTTTGAGATACCTTTCTGAGCCAACTTTCTGAAAGGAGTTGTATGCCAATGTTGCCCCGAGTTTTACTTCTACTGAGGCCCCCTTTTATTCCACTTAACCTTAAAGAATTCTATGCCAATGTTTTTTTCCCTTACGTGTTCTATACTTCTGGGAGAAACCGTCCCAGAAACAGTTTTAACCAATAGTTTTATGCCAATTAAGCCGCTCCTTTCGGTTCTGCTATTACTGAAAATCTTGTTCAAGTACCAAATCACCTTAAAGGTTTCCATTCCAATAGTGTCCCCAGTTCTGCTACTATTGACATACTTAATTACCATTTCACCCTCATTGGTCGTTGTACAATTACCCAGATACACTCTTACAGCCACTGTTCCTGGTACAATTACTGAGATACATTTTCAAAGCCGCTGATGTTCATTGTACATTTACGGAGATACACTCTGAGAGACACTGTTCATTGTACAGTTACGGAGATACACTCTTAGAGCCACTGTTCATTGTACATTGACGGAGATACACTCTTAGAGCCACTGTTCATTGTACAGTGACGGAGATACACTCTTAGAGACACTGTTCATTGTACAGTGACGGAGATACACTCTTAGAGACACTGTTCATTGTACAGTGACGGAGATACACTCTTAGAGACACTGTTCATCGTACAGTTACGGAGATACACTCTCAGAGCCACTGTTCATTGTACAGTGACGGAGATACACTCTTAGAGACACTGTTCATTGTACAGTGACGGAGATACACTCTTAGAGACACTGTTCATCGTACAGTTACGGAGATACACTCTCAGAGCCACTGTTCATTGTACAATTACTGAGATACATTTTCAAAGCCGCTGATGTTGATTGTACAATTACTGATACACCCTCGTAGGGCCGCTGTTCATTGTACAATTACTGATACACCCTCGTAGGGCCGCTGTTCATTGTACAATTACTGATACACCCTCGTAAGGCCGCTGTTCATTGTTCAATTACTGACATACACTTTAAAAGCCGCTGTTTATTCTTCAGTAACTGAAATACACTCTTAGAGCCACTGTTCATTGTACAATTACTGAGATACACTCTTTGAGCCGCTGTTCAGTGTACACTTATTGAGATACACTCTTAAAGGCACTGTTCATAGTACAATTACTGAGATATACTCTTAAAGCTTTTGTTCATTGTACCACTACTGAGATATATCTTCAGAGCCGCTGTTTAAGAAATGGAAGAGGACGTGGATGGTGGTCAGCCTGGGAGGAAACCTGAAGTGCTTCGCCAAAAAGCGCAGCAGTTCACCGCAGAAGACATTCAATCTGAAGCTGGATCTAGTCTCTGTTAATAAAGGTGCACAGGTGAGCATGTATTTAGGTATTTTTTGGCGGAAGCGGTGGAAAATCCCAGCTTCCTTATCAAGTAAAACACCGGGAAGTGCTAAACGCCAGATATTGTCGTTGATTAAAAGTAAAATATTCTCATCTTTTTAACGTCGAATTCAACATAGATAACACACTAAGCAGTCTATAGTAATATCACCATCCTACATCCATAATTATATATTAAACATTGTATAAAAAGTGGCCATCCTTCTGCATTTGTTTGCAAATATAACGTTTATCAACTTGAAATATCGTAAATGATATCTCTTGGTGTTTTATTTTTTATTTTAAGTGCCGAACGTTGCTTCCGCCACCGGAAGTGGACACCACGTGCCTTATAGAGCTGTACTTCACTGGAGGCCGGAAGTTGAGTCTATGTGCGCACGACAAGGATAGCGCCTCGTGAGAACAGAAATAAATGTCTTATAATCTTTATTTATTAATTCATTTTATATGTTTATAGAAGTGTCTAGTGAAGCCGATTGCCTAAAAGGACATGTTCAAAATTCACATGTAACGTTCTGGAAATAGTTTACCTAAAATTACATTTTCAAGATGCATCAAATTAGTCATTGTTCGTAACATTGGCCAGCTAGCTTTTGATTCATGTTTAATATGGAACAGTAAAACAAATATTGCAAACATCGCCCAGTCGTGAGCGTGCTCTCCGCTTTAAAAAAAGCAAAAAATCCAGTAAGCGATATTTTTCTCTTTAAATTGTGGTTATTTTAAAAGCATAAACCGATATACCAGTAGCCATTAACCCCTTGACAAATACGTATAACATGATTTTGTTCACAACGTGAGCAAATGAGCCTAACTGATACTGCGGCCGAGTCGTTACAAGAGCATACAGTATCTTTTCACGTGGTGATGGAAACTTTATGTGCAATACCTTGTGACCAGTTTCCATCAAATGAACGTATTGACGCTGTCTGTTGACTCTTTGTGTTGCACTTATCAATATTTCCCCCCAGGGGGGGGGGGGGGTTAGGGAGCGGTCGGCTGACCCAGGGGAACTTGACTAATTTTATTTTGTGTGGTCCAATACCCCACCCTAGAGCAAAGCATTTTTATCTAAATATCCACAGTGAGGGATGCTTGGTGGATCAAAGGGCCCTGGTCGGAGGCCCAATATTACCGGGCGCTTAAATCAGCCAAAAGTATTTTTCCCGGGACCCGGAATAATTCGGCGTGTCAAATCCCGCCTGTCGGAACTCGCTTTCGGTCCAAAGTCCCGTATATGCCCGCCGCTCCCCGCCCCCATTGGGGAAAATATCGATATACAGTTATACCGCGCTCCATGCAGGTTATGGTTGCAAGCGATCACCAAGGCCCAGTCCGACAAAGCCCTGCCCACGCCGAAGTATTCCCGCAAGAACCGAACCAAAGAGGACGCCCTGAAGGAGGAGAGCGAGGAACAGAACAAACGGCAGGGAAAGATGTAAGCGAGCCTAGAAAGTAGTATAGCTAGTGAACTATCATTTGGTTTAAAACTCTAAGAACAAGTTAAGCCGATTTATGTACTAAGAGATAAATCATTCTATATATGCTGTATTACAAAAAGCATAGAATGATGTTAGCAAAAGCAGAGAATGATGTGAGCGATCTTAGAAAACAATCAGCGAGTAAACTACGATTCAGTTTGAAATAAACTATACAAACAAAGATCGTATATATATCAATGTACAATAATACTGCACATAATTTGGCTTTAAACTCAATGCTTTTTTAATTAATAAAATCGTTCATTGACAAAACGATGGGTAATTAGTGATTAAAAAATAAAACAAAAGTGTTATGGTATTAAATTGTTGTTGCAAAATACAAGCTTATTATGTCTTGCAGATTTAAACCGTTAAATATAAGATGAAATTATGCTATGAAGTCGTTGTATATGTTCACAGCTGGTACCGGTTGCTGTGCTGTGGCGGTGCCAACCAAGTAAAGAATTTCACCACTCCGCGTGCGCCACCAGCGTCATCATGGACATGAGCGCCAGAAGTGACTCGTGGTGTCTCCTTCCCTGTATAGTGGGACTTGGCACAATACGTACACGTTCATGTGTCACTAATTCATAACGCTCAATGCATGTTGTTTCCGTGAAATCGACTGAATGGCATGGCGAGCATCGTGATATTTCGTTTCACGAAAGTCAAGCGACTGCGTTACATTGTGTCAACTCATATTATGTACAGAGTGTAGTACAAAAGCCCCTTGCCCAAAAGCCACTTGGTCTGAATATGCACATATGGACATAAGCCCCTTGCTATATTTCTCAGAGTGGACATAAGCCCATTGGTAGATTTAACAGTGTGGACAAAAGCCCATTGATGATGTTGTGTATGAAGTTCAATAGAAAATTTCATCCTATCAAAGGAAATATTTTCATTATTGCAATGAACAAATTGATAACTGCATTTAAGTACAACTAGACTTCAAACAACAACATTTTATATATTCCATCTGTTTATTTGAAGATGCCCTTAATATTTATCAATATAAACTTTATATTTCAATGAATATACAAAGGATGTAAGCACAACTTAAAATCATGAAGGGGCTTTTGTCAACTTTGTCATATCTACCAAGGGGCTTATGTCCACTCTGTCAAATATACTAAGGGGTTTATGTCCATGTGTGCATTTTTAGACCAAGGGGCTTTTGGGCAAGGGGCATGCACTATATTTATAGACCTTAAATGTAGATAGAACATGTTACCAAAAATGTGTAACAATAAATAATAATAAGTTAATGAATTTTATATGGTAGACTATATCTACATCTGTAACTACATATATAGCTCATGACTATTAATAGATCATTAATTTAGTACAGATTACGTGTACCAATAAATAATAATAATTACATCAATGAATTATATATGGTAGACTAGATCTACATCTGTAACTACATATATAAATAATGACTATTAATAGATCATGTATATAGTACATACTTAAATTAAATAAACATAAATAGTCTGGACAAAATGGCTTTATGAAGATTTGTAAAAATTTATATCACAGTGCTGTTTTATTGTATGCCAGTAATTCAACACATTCTCAATATGCCCCTCAGTACATATTTGTCAATGTGCACATTGTTCAGCCAAAAGATCATTTGATTCAACTTCATTTTATGAAGACTATACGCTGTTTTAAAATATTCATTTATGTTTTTGTTTTCTATATTGAGAGATTAAATATTGGAAAATCAACAAATTATTTTTTGTACCAATTACTATATTATAATGGTGTGATAATTTTAAAGTAAAAATACCAACATGAACATATGGTTTGACCTTAGTGTTAATTAACGCACCCTCACCCCAGCTTAAGCATTGGATATGTACATGTACTAACTGGAATATACTAGAGTGACGTGCAACAGTATGTCAAGGATATAGGATAGTAGCACAAAATTAGTTGAGGAGGACATTTGTTGGTTTCAGTAACTTTAATTCATGAGTGATCACAGAAATATATATTTTCTATTATCATTAGTGAATAAAATATCAATATTCTATCGAAACCAATAAATCATAGTTTCTTTTTATTTTATGCTTAAAAAATGTGTTATTTTGGCATTTTTCGACATCTCGGTGAAAAAGTCGCTCCATTATGTTTAAAACAGTGAATTACCAACTTTATTGTCACTGCTTTAAAACAGTGAATTGCCAATTTATTTCACTGATATTTCCCTATAAACCAACGTAAAGCATAAAATAAAAAAACATTAAACGGCGTAGTCACTGTCAACAAAACTTTTGACATTGAGGTATTACAGGCTTCTTGAAATTGACATGAGGTATTACAGACTTCTTGAAAGTGACATGAGGTATTACAGACTTCTTGAAAGTGACATGAGGTATTACAGACTTCTTGAAAGTGACATGAGTTTTTACAGTCTTCTTGAAAGTGACATGGGGTATTACAGACTTCTTGAAAGTGACATGAGGTATTACAGGCTTCTTGAAAGTGACATGAGGTATTACAGACTTCTTGAAAGTGACATGAGGTATAAAAGACTTCTTGAAAGTGACACGAGTTTTTACAGTCTTCTTGAAAGTGACATGAGGTATTACAGTCTTCTTGAAAGTGACAGGAGGTATTACAAACTTCTTGAAAGTGACAGGAGGTATTACTGACTTCTTGAAAGTGACACGCGGTATTACTGACTTCTTGAAAGTGACATGATGTATTACAGGCTACTTGAAAGTGACATGAGGTATTACAGTCTTCTTGAAAGTGACAGGAGGTATTACAGTCTTCTTGAAAGTGACAGGAGGTATTACAGACTTCTTGAAAGTGACATGAGGTATTACAGACTTCTTGAAAGTGACATGGGGTATTACAGGCTACTTGAAAGGGACATGAGGTATTACAGACTTCTTGAAAGTGACACGCGGTATTACTGACTTCTTGAAAGTGACATGAGGTATTACAGGCTATTTGAAAGTGACGAGTTTTTACAGACTTCTTGAAAGTGACATGAGGTATTACAGACTTCTTGAAAGTGACACGAGGTATTACTGACTTCTTGAAAGTGACATGAGGTATTACAGGCTACTTGAAAGTGACGAGTTTTTACAGACTTCTTGAAAGTGACATGAGGTATTACAGACTTCTTGAAAGTGACATGAGGTATTACAGGCTACTTGAAAGTGACATGAGGTATTACAGTCTTCTTGAAAGTGACATGGGGTATTACAGACTTCTTGAAAGTGACATGAGGTATTACAACCTTCTTGAAAGTGACACGAGTTTTTACAGTCTTCTTGAAAGTGACATGAGGTATTACAGACTTATTGAAAGTGACAGGAGGTATTACAGGCTACTTGAAAGTGACATGAGGTATTACAGTCTTCTTGAAAGTGACAGGAGGTATTACAGTCTTCTTGAAAGTGACAGGAGGTATTACAGACTTCTTGAAAGTGACATGAGGTATTACAGACTTCTTGAAAGTGACATGGGGTATTACAGGCTACTTGAAAGTGACATGAGGTATTACAGACTTCTTGAAAGTGACACGCGGTATTACTGACTTCTTGAAAGTGAAATGAGGTATTACAGGCTATTTGAAAGTGACGAGTTTTTACAGACTTCTTGAAAGTGACATGAGGTATTACAGACTTCTTGAAAGTGACACGAGGTATTACTGACTTCTTGAAAGTGACATGAGGTATTACAGGCTACTTGAAAGTGACGAGTTTTTACAGACTTCTTGAAAGTGACTTGAGGTATTTCAGACTTCTTGAAAGTGACATGAGGTATTACAGGCTACTTGAAAGTGACATGAGGTATTACAGACATCTTGAAAGTGACATGAGTTTTTACAGTCTTCTTGAAAGTGACATGGGGTATTACAGACTTCTTGAAAGTGACATGAGGTATTACAACCTTCTTGAAAGTGACACGAGTTTTTACAGTCTTCTTGAAAGTGACATGAGGTATTACAGACTTCTTGAAAGTGACAGGAGGTATTACAGACTTCTTGAAAGTGACACGAGGTAATATAGACTGGTTGAAAGTGACATGAGGTATTACAGACTTCTTGAAAGTGACATGAGGTATTACAGACTTCTTGAAAGTGACATGAGGTATTACAGACTTCTTGAAAGTGACACGAGTTTTTACAGTCTTCTTGAAAGTGACAGGAGGTATAACTGACTTCTTGAAAGTGACACGAGGTATTACAGACTTCTTGAAAGTGACATGAGGTATTACAGGCTACTTGAAAGTGACGAGTTTTTACAGAATTCTTGAAAGTGACATGAGGTATTACAGGCTACTTGAAAGTGACATGAGGTATTACAGGCTACTTGAAAGTGACATGAGGTATTACAGGCTACTTGAAAGTGACATGAGGTATTACAGACTTGTTGAGTGACATGAGGTATTACAGACATCTTGAAAGTGACATGAGGTATTACAGACTTGTTGAAAGTGACATGAGGTATTACAGGCTTCTTGAAAGTGACATGAGGTATTACAGGCTACTTGAAAGTGACATGAGGTATTACAGACTTGTTGAAAGTGACATGAGGTATTACAGGCTACTTGAAAGGGACATGAGGTATTACAGACTTGTTGAAAGTGACATGAGGTATTACAGGCTACTTGAAAGTGACATGAGGTATTACAGACTTGTTGAGTGACATGAGGTATTACAGACTTCTTGAAAGTGACATGAGGTATTACAGACTTGTTGAAAGTGACATGAGGTATTACAGGCCTCTTGAAAGTGACATGAGGTATTACAGGCTACTTGAAAGTGACATGAGGTATTACAGACTTGTTGAAAGTGACATGAGGTATTACAGGCTACTTGAAAGGGACATAAGGTATTACAGACTAGTTGAAAGTGACATGATGTATTACAGGCTACTTGAAAGGGACATGAGGTATTACAGTGAAAGTGACATGAGGTATTATAGGCTACATGAAAGTGACATGAGGTATTACAGAGTTCTTGAAAGTGACATGAGGTATTACAGAATTCTTGAAAGTGACATGAGGTATTACAGGCTACTTGAAAGTGACATGAGGTATTACAGGCTACTTGAAAGGGACATGAGGTATTACAGATTTCTTGAAAGTCACATGAGGTATTACAGGCTACTTGAAAGTGACATGATGTATTACAGGCTACTTGAAAGTGACATGGGGTATTACAGACTTCATAAAAGTGACATATGGGGTATTACAGGCTACTTGAAAGGGACATGAGGTATTACAGACTTCTTGAAAGGGAAATGAGGTATTTCAGGCTACTTGAAAGGGACATGAGGTATTACAGGCTACTTGAAAGGGACATGAGGTATTACAGGCTACTTGAAAGGGACATGAGGTATTACAGGCTACTTGAAAGTGACATGAGGTATTACAGGCTTCTTGAAAGGGACATGAGGTATTACAGGGAAAGTGACATGAGGTATTACAGGCTACTTGAAAGTGACATGAGGTATTACAGACTTCTTGAAAGGGACATGAGGTATTACAGGCTACTTGAAAGGGACATGAGGTATTACAGACTTCTTGAAAGTGACATGAGGTATTACAGGCTACTTGAAAGTGACATGAGGTATTACAGACTTCTTGAAAGGGACATGAGGTATTACAGGCTACTTGAAAGGGACATGAGGTATTACAGACTTCTTGAAAGTGACATGAGGTATTACAGGCTACTTGAAAGTGACATGAGGTATTACAGGCTTCTTGAAAATTACATGAGGTATTACAGGCTACTTGAAAGGGACATGAGGTATTACAGACTTCTTGAAAGTGACATGAGGTATTACAGGCTACTTGAAAGGGACATGATGTATTACATGGAAAGTGACATGAGGTATTACAGGCTACTTGAAAGTGACATGAGGTATTACAGACTTGTTGAAAGTGACATGAGGGCTTCTTGAAAGTGACATGAGGGATTACAGGCTACTTGAAAGTGACATGAGGTATTACAGGCTACTTGAAAGGGACATGAGGTATTACAGACTTCTTGAAAGTGATATGAGGTATTACAGGCTACTTGAAAGTGACATGAGGTATTACAGGCTTCTTGAAAATTACATGAGGTATTACAGGCTACTTGAAAGTGACATGAGGTATTACAGACTTCTTGAAAGTGACATGAGGTATTACAGGCTACTTGAAAGGGACATGATGTATTACATGGAAAGTGACATGAGGTATTACAGGCTACTTCAAAGTGACATGAGGTATTACAGACTTCTTGAAAATGACATGAGGGCTTCTTGAAAGTGACATGAGGGATTACAGGCTACTTGAAAGTGACATGAGGTATTACAGGCTACTTGAAAGGGACATGAGGTATTACAGACTTCTTGAAAGTGATATGAGGTATTACAGGCTACATGAAAGTGACATGAGGTATTACAGGCTACTTGAAAGTGACATGAGGTATTACAGGCTACTTGAAAGTGACACGAGGTATTACAGGCTACTTGAAAGTGACATGAGGTATTACAGGCTACTTGAAAGTGACATGAGGTATTACAGGCTTCTTGAAAGTGACGAGGTATTACAGGCTACTTGAAAGTGACATGAGGTATTACAGACTTGTTGAAAGTGACATGAGGTATTACAGGCTACTTGAAAGGGACATGAGGTATTACAGACTTGTTGAAAGTGACATGAGGTATTACAGGCTACTTGAAAGTGACATGAGGTATTACAGACTTGTTGAGTGACATGAGGTATTACAGACTTCTTGAAAGTGACATGAGGTACTACAGACTTGTTGAAAGTGACATGAGGTATTACAGGCTTCTTGAAAGTGACATGAGGTATTACAGGCTACTTGAAAGTGACATGAGGTATTACAGACTTGTTGAAAGTGACATGAGGTATTACAGTCTTCTTGAAAGTAACATGAGGTATTACAGACTTGTTGAAAGTGACATGAGGTATTACAGGCTTCTTGAAAGTGACATGAGGTATTACAGGCTACTTGAAAGTGACATGAGGTATTACAGACTAGTTGAAAGTGACATGAGGTATTACAGGCTACTTGAAAGGGACATGAGGTATTACAGGCTACTTGAAAGTGACATGAGGTATTACAGAGTTCTTGAAAGTGACATGAGGTATTACAGAATTTTTGAAAGTGACATGAGGTATTACAGGCTACTTGAAAGTGACATGAGATATTACAGGCTACTTGAAAGGGACATGAGGTATTACAGACTTCTTGAAAGTGACATGAGGTATTACAGGCTACTTGAAAGTGACATGAGGTATTACAGGCTACTTGAAAGTGACATGGGGTATTACAGACTTGTTGAAAGTGACATGGGGTATTACAGGCTACTTGAAAGGGACATGAGGTATTACAGACTTCTTGAAAGGGACATGAGGTATTACAGGCTACTTGAAAGGGACATGAGGTATTACAGGCTACTTGAAAGGGACATGAGGTATTACAGGCTACTTGAAAGGGACATGAGGTATTACAGGCTACTTGAAAGTGACATGAGGTATTACAGGCTACTTGAAAGGGACATGAGGTATTACAGGGAAAGTGAGATGAGGTATTACAGGCTACTTGAAAGTGACATGAGGTATTACAGACTTCTTGAAAGGGACATGAGGTATTACAGGCTACTTGAAAGGGACATGAGGTATTACAGACTTCTTGAAAGTGACATGAGGTATTACAGGCTACTTGAAAGGGACATGAGGTATTACATGGAAAGTGACATGAGGTATTACAGGCTACTTGAAAGTGACATGAGGTATTACAGACTTCTTGAAAGTGACATGAGGTATTACAGGCTTCTTGAAAGTGACATGAGGGATTACAGGCTACTTGAAATTGACATGAGGTATTACAGGCTACTTGAAAGGGACATGAGGTATTACAGGCTACTTGAAAGTGACATGAGGTATTACAGACTTGTTGAAAGTGACATGAGGTATTACAGGCTACTTGAAAGTGACATAAGGTATTACAGACTAGTTGAAAGTGACATGAGGTATTACAGGCTACTTGAAAGGGACATGAGGTATTACAGGGAAAGTGACATGAGGTATTACAGGCTACATGAAAGTGACATGAGGGATTACAGAGTTCTTGAAAGTGACATGAGGTATTACAGAATTCTTGAAAGTGACTTGAGGTATTACAGGCTACTTGAAAGTGACATGGGGTATTACAGACTTCATAAAAGTGACATATGGGGTATTACAGGCTACTTGAAAGGGACATGAGGTATTACAGACTTCTTGAAAGGGACATGAGGTATTACAGACTACTTGAAAGGGACATGAGGTATTACAGGCTATTTGAAAGGGACATGAGGTATTACAGGCTACTTGAAAGGGACATGAGGTATTACAGGCTACTTGAAAGTGACATGAGGTATTACAGGCTTCTTGAAAGGGACATGAGGTATTACAGGGAAAGTGACATGAGGTATTACAGGCTACTTGAAAGTGACATGAGGTATTACAGACTTCTTGAAAGGGACATGAGGTATTACAGGCTACTTGAAAGGGACATGAGGTATTACAGACTTCTTGAAAGTGACATGAGGTATTACAGGCTACTTGAAAGTGACATGAGGTTTTACAGACTTCTTGAAAGGGACATGAGGTATTACAGGCTACTTGAAAGGGACATGAGGTATTACAGAATTCTTGAAAGTGACATGAGGTATTACAGGCTACTTGAAAGTGACATGAGGTATTACAGGCTTCTTGAAAGGGACATGAGGTATTACAGGCTACTTGAAAGGGACATGAGGTATTACAGACTTCTTGAAAGTGACATGAGGTATTACAGGCTACTTGAAAGGGACATGAGGTATTACATGGAAAGTGACATGAGGTATTACAGGGTACTTGAAAGTGACATGAGGTATTACAGACTTCTTGAAAGTGACATGAGGGCTTCTTGAAAGTGACATGAGGGATTACAGGCTACTTGAAAGTGACATGAGGTATTACAGGCTACTTCAAAGGGACATGAGGTATTACAGACTTCTTGAAAGTGATATGAGGTATTACAGGCTACTTGAAAGTGACATGAGGTATTACAGGCTACTTGAAAGTGACATGAGGTATTACAGGCTACTTGAAAGTGACATGAGGTATTACAGACTTGTTGAGTGACATGAAGTATTACAGACTTCTTGAAAGTGACATGAGGTATTACAGACTTGTTGAAAGTGACATGAGGTATTACAGGCTTCTTGAAAGTGACATGAGGTATTACAGGCTACTTGAAAGTGACATGAGGTATTACAGACTTGTTGAAAGTGACATGAGGTATTACAGGCTACTTGAAAGGGACATGAGGTATTACAGACTTGTTGAAAGTGACATGAGGTATTACAGGCTACTTGAAAGTGACATGAGGTATTACAGACTTGTTGAGTGACATGAGGTATTACAGACTTCTTGAAAGTGACATGAGGTATTACAGACTTCTTGAAAGTGACATGAGGTATTACAGGCTTCTTGAAAGTGACATGAGGTATTACAGGCTACTTGAAAGTGACATGAGGTATTACAGACTTGTTGAAAGTGACATGAGGTATTACAGGCTACTTGAAAGGGACATGAGGTATTACAGACTTGTTGAAAGTGACATGAGGTATTACAGGCTACTTGAAAGTGACATGAGGTATTACAGACTTGTTGAAAGTGACATGAGGTATTACAGGCTTGTTGAAAGTGACATGAGGTATTACAGGCTACTTGAAAGTGACATGAGGTATTACAGACTAGTTGAAAGTGACATGAGGTATTACAGACTTCTTGAAAGTGACATGGGGTATTACAGGCTACTTGAAAGTGACATGAGGTATTACAGACTTCTTGAAAGTGACACGAGTTTTTACAGTCTTCTTGAAATTGACAGGAGGTATAACAGACTTCTTGAAAGTGACACGAGGTATTACAGACTTCTTGAAAGTGACATGAGGTATTACAGGCTACTTGAATGTGACGAGTTTTTTCAGAATTCTTGAAAGTGACATGAGGTATTACAGGCTACTTGAAAGTGACATGTGGTATTACAGGCTACTTGAAAATGACATGAGGTATTACAGGCTACTTGAAAGTGATATGAGGTATTAAAGACTTGTTGAGTGACATGAGGTATTACAGACTTCTTGAAAGTGACATGAGGTATTACAGGCTTCTTGAAAGTGACGAGGTATTACAGGCTACTTGAAAGTGACATGAGGTATTACAGACTTGTTTAAAGTGACATGAGGTATTACAGGCTAATTGAAAGGGACATGAGGTATTACAGACTTGTTGAAAGTGACATGAGGTATTACAGGCTACTTGAAAGTGACATGAGGTATTACAGACTTGTTGAGTGACATGAGGTATTTCAGACTTCTTGAAAGTGACATGAGGTATTACAGACTTGTTGAAAGTGACATGAGGTATTACAGGCTTCTTGAAAGTGACATGAGGTATTACAGGCTACTTGAAAGTGACATGAGGTATTACAGACTTGTTGAAAGTGACATGAGGTATTACAGTCTTCTTGAAAGTGACATGAGGTATTACAGACTTGTTGAAAGTGACATGAGGTATTACAGGCTTCTTGAAAGTGACATGAGGTATTACAGGCTACTTGAAAGTGACATGAGGTATTACAGACTAGTTGAAAGTGACATGAGGTATTACAGGCTACTTGAAAGGGACATGAGGTATTACAGGCTACTTGAAAGTGACATGAGGTATTACAGAGTTCTTGAAAGTGACATGAGGTATTACAGAATTTTTGAAAGTGACATGAGGTATTACAGGCTACTTGAAAGTGACATGAGATATTACAGGCTACTTGAAAGGGACATGAGGTATTACAGACTTCTTGAAAGTGACATGAGGTATTACAGGCTACTTGAAAGTGACATGAGGTATTACAGGCTACTTGAAAGTGACATGGGGTATTACAGACTTCTTGAAAGTGACATGGGGTATTACAGGCTACTTGAAAGGGACATGAGGTATTACAGACTTCTTGAAAGGGACATGAGGTATTACAGGCTACTTGAAAGGGACATGAGGTATTACAGGCTACTTGAAAGGGACATGAGGTATTACAGGCTACTTGAAAGGGACATGAGGTATTACAGGCTACTTGAAAGTGACATGAGGTATTACAGGCTACTTGAAAGGGACATGAGGTATTACAGGGAAAGTGAGATGAGGTATTACAGGCTACTTGAAAGTGACATGAGGTAATACAGACTTCTTGAAAGGGACATGAGGTATTACAGGCTATTTGAAAGGGACATGAGGTATTACAGACTTCTTGAAAGTGACATGAGGTATTACAGGCTACTTGAAAGGGACATGAGGTATTACATGGAAAGTGACATGAGGTATTACAGGCTACTTGAAAGTGACATGAGGTATTACAGACTTCTTGAAAGTGACATGAGGTATTACAGGCTTCTTGAAAGTGACATGAGGGATTACAGGCTACTTGAAATTGACATGAGGTATTACAGGCTACTTGAAAGGGACATGAGGTACATACAGGCTACTTGAAAGTGACATGAGGTATTACAGACTTGTTGAAAGTGACATGAGGTATTACAGGCTACTTGAAAGTGACATAAGGTATTACAGACTAGTTGAAAGTGACATGAGGTATTACAGGCTACTTGAAAGGGACATGAGGTATTATAGGGAAAGTGACATGAGGTATTACAGGCTACATGAAAGTGACATGAGGTATTACAGAGTTCTTGAAAGTGACATGAGGTATTACAGAATTCTTGAAAGTGACATGAGGTATTACAGGCTACTTGAAAGTGACATGAGTTATTACAGGCTACTTGAAAGTGACATGGGGTATTACAGACTTCATAAAAGTGACATATGGGGTATTACAGGCTACTTGAAAGGGACATGAGGTATTACAGACTTCTTGAAAGGGACATGAGGTATTACAGACTACTTGAAAGGGACATGAGGTATTACAGGCTACTTGAAAGGGACATGAGGTATTACAGGCTACTTGAAAGGGACATGAGGTATTACAGGCTACTTGAAAGTGACATGAGGTATTACAGGCTTCTTGAAAGGGACATGAGGTATTACAGGGAAAGTGACATGAGGTATTACAGGCTACTTGAAAGTGACATGAGGTATTACAGACTTCTTGAAAGGGACATGAGGTATTACAGGCTACTTGAAAGGGACATGAGGTATTACAGACTTCTTGAAAGTGACATGAGGTATTACAGGCTACTATAAAGTGACATGAGGTTTTACAGACTTCTTGAAAGGGACATTAGGTATTACAGGCTACTTGAAAGGGACATGAGGTATTACAGACTTCTTGAAAGTGACATGAGGTATTACAGGCTACTTGAAAGTGACATGAGGTATTACAGGCTTCTTGAAAGGGACATGAGGTATTACAGGCTACTTGAAAGGGACATGAGGTATTACAGACTTCTTGAAAGTGACATGAGGTATTACACGCTACTTGAAAGGGACATGAGGTATTACATGGAAAGTGACATGAGGTATTACAGGGTACTTGAAAGTGACATGAGGTATTACAGACTTCTTGAAAGTGACATGAGGGCTTCTTGAAAGTGACATGAGGGATTACAGGCTACTTGAAAGTGACATGAGGTATTACAGGCTACTTGAAAGGGACATGAGGTATTACAGACTTCTTGAAAGTGACATGAGGTATTACAGGCTACTTGAAAGTGACATGAGGTATTACAGGCTACTTGAAAGTGACATGAGGTATTACAGACTTCTTGAAAGTGACACGAGTTTTTACAGTCTTCTTGAAATTGACAGGAGGTATAACAGACTTCTTGAAAGTGACACGAGGTATTACAGACTTCTTGAAAGTGACATGAGGTATTACAGGCTACTTGAATGTGACGAGTTTTTTCAGAATTCTTGAAAGTGACATGAGGTATTACAGGCTACTTGAAAGTGACATGTGGTATTACAGGCTACTTGAAAATGACATGAGGTATTACAGGCTACTTGAAAGTGATATGAGGTATTAAAGACTTGTTGAGTGACATGAGGTATTACAGACTTCTTGAAAGTGACATGAGGTATTACAGACTTGTTGAAAGTGACATGAGGTATTACAGGCTTCTTGAAAGTGACGAGGTATTACAGGCTACTTGAAAGTGACATGAGGTATTACAGACTTGTTGAAAGTGACATGAGGTATTACAGGCTAATTGAAAGGGACATGAGGTATTACAGACTTGTTGAAAGTGACATGAGGTATTACAGGCTACTTGAAAGTGACATGAGGTATTACAGACTTGTTGAGTGACATGAGGTATTTCAGACTTCTTGAAAGTGACATGAGGTATTACAGACTTGTTGAAAGTGACATGAGGTATTACAGGCTTCTTGAAAGTGACATGAGGTATTACAGGCTACTTGAAAGTGACATGAGGTATTACAGACTTGTTGAAAGTGACATGAGGTATTACAGTCTTCTTGAAAGTGACATGAGGTATTACAGACTTGTTGAAAGTGACATGAGGTATTACAGGCTTCTTGAAAGTGACATGAGGTATTACAGGCTACTTGAAAGTGACATGAGGTATTACAGACTAGTTGAAAGTGACATGAGGTATTACAGGCTACTTGAAAGGGACATGAGGTATTACAGGCTACTTGAAAGTGACATGAGGTATTACAGAGTTCTTGAAAGTGACATGAGGTATTACAGAATTTTTGAAAGTGACATGAGGTATTACAGGCTACTTGAAAGTGACATGAGATATTACAGGCTACTTGAAAGGGACATGAGGTATTACAGACTTCTTGAAAGTGACATGAGGTATTACAGGCTACTTGAAAGTGACATGAGGTATTACAGGCTACTTGAAAGTGACATGGGGTATTACAGACTTCTTGAAAGTGACATGGGGTATTACAGGCTACTTGAAAGGGACATGAGGTATTACAGACTTCTTGAAAGGGACATGAGGTATTACAGGCTACTTGAAAGGGACATGAGGTATTACAGGCTACTTGAAAGGGACATGAGGTATTACAGGCTACTTGAAAGGGACATGAGGTATTACAGGCTACTTGAAAGTGACATGAGGTATTACAGGCTACTTGAAAGGGACATGAGGTATTACAGGGAAAATGAGATGAGGTATTACAGGCTACTTGAAAGTGACATGAGGTAATACAGACTTCTTGAAAGGGACATGAGGTATTACAGGCTATTTGAAAGGGACATGAGGTATTACAGACTTCTTGAAAGTGACATGAGGTATTACAGGCTACTTGAAAGGGACATGAGGTATTACATGGAAAGTGACATGAGGTATTACAGGCTACTTGAAAGTGACATGAGGTATTACAGACTTCTTGAAAGTGACATGAGGTATTACAGGCTTCTTGAAAGTGACATGAGGGATTACAGGCTACTTGAAATTGACATGAGGTATTACAGGCTACTTGAAAGTGACATGAGGTACATACAGGCTACTTGAAAGTGACATGAGGTATTACAGACTTGTTGAAAGTGACATGAGGTATTACAGGCTACTTGAAAGTGACATAAGGTATTACAGACTAGTTGAAAGTGACATGAGGTATTACAGGCTACTTGAAAGGGACATGAGGTATTATAGGGAAAGTGACATGAGGTATTACAGGCTACATGAAAGTGACATGAGGTATTACAGAGTTCTTGAAAGTGACATGAGGTATTACAGAATTCTTGAAAGTGACATGAGGTATTACAGGCTACTTGAAAGTGACATGAGTTATTACAGGCTACTTGAAAGTGACATGGGGTATTACAGACTTCATAAAAGTGACATATGGGGTATTACAGGCTACTTGAAAGGGACATGAGGTATTACAGACTTCTTGAAAGGGACATGAGGTATTACAGACTACTTGAAAGGGACATGAGGTATTACAGGCTACTTGAAAGGGACATGAGGTATTACAGGCTACTTGAAAGGGACATGAGGTATTACAGGCTACTTGAAAGTGACATGAGGTATTACAGGCTTCTTGAAAGGGACATGAGGTATTACAGGGAAAGTGACATGAGGTATTACAGGCTACTTGAAAGTGACATGAGGTATTACAGACTTCTTGAAAGGGACATGAGGTATTACAGGCTACTTGAAAGGGACATGAGGTATTACAGACTTCTTGAAAGTGACATGAGGTATTACAGGCTACTTGAAAGTGACATGAGGTTTTACAGACTTCTTGAAAGGGACATTAGGTATTACAGGCTACTTGAAAGGGACATGAGGTATTACAGACTTCTTGAAAGTGACATGAGGTATTACAGGCTACTTGAAAGTGACATGAGGTATTACAGGCTTCTTGAAAGGGACATGAGGTATTACAGGCTACTTGAAAGGGACATGAGGTATTACAGACTTCTTGAAAGTGACATGAGGTATTACACGCTACTTGAAAGGGACATGAGGTATTACATGGAAAGTGACATGAGGTATTACAGGGTACTTGAAAGTGACATGAGGTATTACAGACTTCTTGAAAGTGACATGAGGGCTTCTTGAAAGTGACATGAGGGATTACAGGCTACTTGAAAGTGACATGAGGTATTACAGGCTACTTGAAAGGGACATGAGGTATTACAGACTTCTTGAAAGTGACATGAGGTATTACAGGCTACTTGAAAGTGACATGAGGTATTACAGGCTACTTGAAAGTGACATGAGGTATTACAGGCTACTTGAAAGGGACTATGAGGTATTACAGGGAAAGTGACATGAGGTATTACAGGCTACTTGAAAGTGACACGAGGTATTATAGGCTACTTGAAAGTGACATGAGGTATTACAGGCTACTTGAAAGTGACATGAGGTATTACAGACTTGTTGAGTGACATGAGGTATTACAGACTCCTTGAAAGTGACATGAGGTATTACAGACTTGTTGAAAGTGACATGAGGTATTACAGGCTTCTTGAAAGTGACATGAGGTATTACAGGCTACTTGAAAGTGACATGAGGTATTACAGACTTGTTGAAAGTGACATGAGGTATTACAGGCTACTTGAAAGGGACATGAGGTATTACAGACTTGTTGAAAGTGACATGAGGTATTACAGGCTACTTGAAAGTGACATGAGGTATTACAGACTTGTTGAGTGACATGAGGTATTACAGACTTCTTGAAAGTGACATGAGGTATTACAGACTTCTTGAAAGTGACATGAGGTATTACAGGCTTCTTGAAAGTGACATGAGGTATTACAGGCTACTTGAAAGTGACATGAGGTATTACAGACTTGTTGAAAGTGACATGAGGTATTACAGGCTACTTGAAAGGGACATGAGGTATTACAGACTTGTTGAAAGTGACATGAGGTATTACAGGCTACTTGAAAGTGACATGAGGTATTACAGACTTGTTGAAAGTGATATGAGGTATTACAGGCTACTTGAAAGTGACATGAGGTATTACAGGCTACTTGAAAGTGACATGAGGTATTACAGGCTACTTGAAAGGGACTATGAGGTATTACAGGGAAAGTGACATGAGGTATTACAGGCTACTTGAAAGTGACACGAGGTATTACAGGCTACTTGAAAGTGACATGAGGTATTACAGGCTACTTGAAAGTGACATGAGGTATTACAGACTTGTTGAGTGACATGAGGTATTACAGACTTCTTGAAAGTGACATGAGGTATTACAGACTTGTTGAAAGTGACATGAGGTATTACAGGCTTCTTGAAAGTGACATGAGGTATTACAGGCTACTTGAAAGTGACATGAGGTATTACAGACTTGTTGAAAGTGACATGAGGTATTACAGGCTACTTGAAAGGGACATGAGGTATTACAGACTTGTTGAAAGTGACATGAGGTATTACAGGCTACTTGAAAGTGACATGAGGTATTACAGACTTGTTGAGTGACATGAGGTATTACAGACTTCTTGAAAGTGACATGAGGTATTACAGACTTCTTGAAAGTGACATGAGGTATTACAGGCTTCTTGAAAGTGACATGAGGTATTACAGGCTACTTGAAAGTGACATGAGGTATTACAGACTTGTTGAAAGTGACATGAGGTATTACAGGCTACTTGAAAGGGACATGAGGTATTACAGACTTGTTGAAAGTGACATGAGGTATTACAGGCTACTTGAAAGTGACATGAGGTATTACAGACTTGTTGAAAGTGACATGAGGTATTACAGGCTTGTTGAAAGTGACATGAGGTATTACAGGCTACTTGAAAGTGACATGAGGTATTACAGACTAGTTGAAAGTGACATGAGGTATTACAGACGTCTTGAAAGGGACATGAGGTATTACAGGCTACTTGAAAGGGACATGAGGTATTACAGTCTACTTGAAAGGGACATAAGGTATTACAGGCTACTTGAAAGGGACATGAGGTATTACAGGCTACTTGAAAGTGACATGAGGTATTACAGGCTACTTGAAAGGGACATGAGGTATTACAGGGAAAGTGACATGAGGTATTACAGGCTACTTGAAAGTGACATGAGGTATTACAGAGTTCTTGAAAGGGACATGAGGTATTACAGGCTACTTGAAAGGGACATGAGGTATTACAGACTTCTTGAAAGTGACATGAGGTATTACAGGCTACTTGAAAGGGACATGAGGTATTACATGGAAAGTGACATGAGGTATTACAGGCTACTTGAAAGTGACATGAGGTATTACAGACTTCTTGAAAGTGACATGAGGTATTACAGGCTTCTTGAAAGTGACATGAGGGATTACAGGCTACTTGAAAGTGACATGAGGTATTACAGGCTACTTGAAAGGGACATGAGGTATTACAGAATTCTTGAAAGTGACATGAGGTATTACAGGCTACTTGAAAGTGACATGAGGTATTACAGTCTTCTTGAAAGTGACAGGAGGAATTACAGTCTTCTTGAAAGTGACAGGAGGTATTACAGACTTCTTGAAAGTGACATGAGGTATTACAGACTTCTTGAAAGTGACATGGGGTATTACAGGCTACTTGAAAGTGACATGAGGTATTACATACTTCTTGAAAGTGACATGGGGTATTACAGGCTACTTGAAAGTGACATGAGGTATTACAGACTTCTTGAAAGTGACACGAGTTTTTACAGTCTTCTTGAAATTGACAGGGGGTGTAACAGACTTCTTGAAAGTGACACGAGGTATTACAGACTTCTTGAAAGTGACATGAGGTATTACAGGCTACTTGAAAGTGACGAGTTTTTACAGAATTCTTGAAAGTGACATGAGGTATTACAGGCTACTTGAAAGTGACATGAGGTATTACAGGCTACTTGAAAGTGACATGAGGTATTACAGGCTACTTGAAAGTGACATGAGGTATTACAGACTTGTTGTGTGACATGAGGTATTACAGACTTCTTGAAAGTGACATGAGGTATTACAGACTTGTTGAAAGTGACATGAGGTATTACAGGCTTCTTGAAAGTGACATGAGGTATTACAGGCTACTTGAAAGTGACATGAGGTATTACAGACTTGTTGAAAGTGACATGAGGTATTACAGGCTACTTGAAAGGGACATGAGGTATTACAGACTTGTTGAAAGTGACATGAGGTATTACAGGCTACTTGAAAGTGACATGAGGTATTACAGACTTGTTGAGTGACATGAGGTATTACAGACTTCTTGAAAGTGACATGAGGTATTACAGACTTGTTGAAAGTGACATGAGGTATTACAGGCTTCTTGAAAGTGACATGAGGTATTACAGGCTACTTGAAAGTGACATGAGGTATTACAGACTTGTTGAAAGTGACATGAGGTATTACAGTCTTCTTGAAAGTGACATGAGGTATTACAGACTTGTTGAAAGTGACATGAGGTATTACAGGCTTCTTGAAAGTGACATGAGGTATTACAGGCTACTTGAAAGTGACATGAGGTATTACAGACTAGTTGAAAGTGACATGAGGTATTACAGGCTACTTGAAAGGGACATGAGGTATTACAGGCTACTGGAAAGTGACATGAGGTATTACAGAGTTCTTGAAAGTGACATGAGGTATTACAGAATTCTTGAAAGTGACATGAGGTATTACAGGCTACTTGAAAGTGACATGAGGTATTACAGGCTACTTGAAAGGGACATGAGGTATTACAGACTTCTTGAAAGTGACATGAGGTATTACAGGCTACTTGAAAGTGACATGAGGTATTACAGGCTACTTGAAAGTGACATGGGGTATTACAGACTTGTTGAAAGTGACATGAGGTATTACAGGCTACTTGAAAGGGACATGAGGTATTACAGACTTCTTGAAAGGGACATGAGGTATTACAGGCTACTTGAAAGGGACATGAGGTATTACAGGCTACTTGAAAGGGACATGAGGTATTACAGGCTACTTGAAAGGGACATGAGGTATTACAGGCTACTTGAAAGTGACATGAGGTATTACAGGCTACTTGAAAGGGACATGAGGTATTACAGGGAAAGTGACATGAGGTATTACAGGCTACTTGAAAGTGACATGAGGTATTACAGACTTCTTGAAAGGGACATGAGGTATTACAGGCTACTTGAAAGGGACATGAGGTATTACAGACTTCTTGAATGTGACATGAGGTATTACAGGCTACTTGAAAGGGACATGAGGTATTACATGGAAAGTGACATGAGGTATTACAGGCTACTTGAAAGTGACATGAGGTATTACAGACTTCTTGAAAGTGACATGAGGTATTACAGGCTTCTTGAAAGTGACATGAGGGATTACAGGCTACTTGAAAGTGACATGAGGTATTACAGGCTACTTGAAAGGGACATGAGGTATTACAGACTTCTTGAAAGTGACATGAGGTATTACAGGCTACTTGAAAGTGACATGAGGTATTACAGGCTACTTGAAAGGGACTATGAGGTATTACAGGGAAAGTGACATGAGGTATTACAGGCTACTTGAAAGTGACATGAGGTATTACAGGCTACTTGAAAGTGACATATTCAGTAATTGTGATGTGCTGAAACAACATAACCAAGAATACAAGATAATGAGAACCAATTTATTAATATATATATATATATATATCAAACAAAATTGAGCATTATATTATAACATCATCTTAAAATCTTTAAAATACGGAATGTAAACGTGTACGTACACAACAAGTAACATACAAACATGTACAATAAAGATATGCATTAGGACCATGAAATGCCAAAGATGTTCTTGTCCTTATTGAGGCTTGATTTCTAACAGTTCAACACAAGGTTTATACTACCATATTGACCTTTATGTTAGTCTTTTCAAGACCTTACAGACATCTGGATTAAACAACACCAAATACCCTTAACCATTTCAAGAAAATGATATAAAATTTTGATTTAAAAAATTTGAATACAGAATACAAAACATGTTTAGCATTAGATTAAAAATAAAAAGCACTCGTAATGTCATTACAGGGATGTGTTGACAGATTTGCAAATTGACAATTTTCAAAAATTCTGTCATAGATTCCAAAAATAAATAACACATTATAAAGAAACAAGTGAAATAACACTCATGACTAAGAAATATATTGGAAATATTGTTTCAGTTATGGATAATCATTAATTGAAATGGACCAAATTATAAAGCGTTCGTAACGCTATTCATCAGAATTTTGGAAAACACTTGTATCACTTACATAGCGTTCAAACTACACAACCAAATGTACAAGTCTAGATGGTCAAGTGGTTAGTGCATGAGATTGTTTAGCTCAAAGGGCCTGGGTTCAAGTCCCGGCAATGGCACACTTAAATTTAACTTATTTTTTAGATATGAGGCACGTCGTGGGAAAACCGGTCTTAATGCATGTGCATAAAGTGTCGTCCCGGATTAGCCTGTGCAGTCCGCACTTTCCGCTTTTATGGTATTTTCTGTTTCAAGGAAGTCTCTTCCATAATTCCACTGTAGGCGGAAAGTGCCGTCCTGGATTAGCCTGAGCGGACTGCACAGGCTAATCCGGGACGACACTTTACGCGCATGCATTAAGACCGGTTTTCCCACGACATGCCTCATATTTGTTTTAGATTACTCCAGGTGGTGTAGTTATTGCAGTAAAAACATTTGACATTTTTCAAAAACATGAAAAATCTGTGAACAAATCCCTTTAACAAACGAAATTTACAGAAACACAAATAATGTCTATTTACACAATATATGTATCATGTTGCATTAAAGCGAATGCCCTTTCTAACAAGTTGACAAGAAATGCACTTTCAAATAAATCTACATGAACAGCTTTATTGTAAAAAAACAACATATATATGAGATTTCTTTAAACAATCACATTCCAATGCCTGCCCATTTTAATAGTGAAAAAAACAACAAAAGTGTATCTGATTTCTTTTTCAGCCTTCAGTTGATATAAATTTAGATAAATACCTAAAGTTTCCTATACAGTGTACAGTTACGACCATCTATGGAAATTGACGAACATGTTCCTACCTCAGTCTCTCTATTCCTATTTGGTCTTCATAGATATTCTTGTTACCACTTATTTCTGTTTCGCCATATATATTTACAGGTTCATGTAATGAATAGAGAATACAAGGTTAGTGTTCAATAAAGATAAGTTTATTTAGTGAGACATAGAAAACCTGAACCACGAGCCTTGGCGAATAACACAACATAAAAAAATGACGTCAGGAAAATCAACAAAATGACGTCTTTATATTGCGCGCGTTTGATTATTTCACAGGGTTGAAATATAACTACGTTTATCTCGAGTTGTTATTTCATCAATTCCCACGTGAGGATGGGATAAAATAAATTATATCCTGTCTATTCAGTGTTTTTAAAAGGTACTAAGCTTCAGATGGTCCAAGTATACACTGTTTTGTTAAAAATACATTATTACATAATTGACATTTTAAATTAGATCTAGATCTAATAATCCACACAAAAAATTATAAAAAAAACACATCAGGTAATAAAACAGTTATCTACTGGGTGTTGGGGGAACAGTCAAAACTGTTGGCCATCGGTGTCGGGATAACAGTTGGAACTGTTTTCCTCAGCCTATCGGCCTCAGGAAACAGTTCCAACAGTTATCCCTCCACCTTGGGCCAACAGTTTTGACTGTTCCTAAAACACGCACGTGATAACTGTATATTAGCCAGCGTGAGCAATGCAAATCAGTTTATTCAATTTCCTCCCCAGCCCTCAGCTTTCCGATGACGTCAGTAAGCATCTGGTTACACAGAGCAGCATACGGGTTCATTGCTACTAACAGGTGCTTGGCAAACTGACCGCCCAAATGAGCGGCATGGGTGAAGTCACTTTTTGCTTCATCATCATGCTCTGGAAAAAGAAACAATAAGCTTGAGGCTCATAAAAATGTGGAGCAAAAATTTTCCTATTTATGCAAATACAACTTGAACATTTTTTATCAACTTAAGTTATGAGCTTGATCGGAGATTTAATCATTTTTTGCTTCATCATTCTCTGGAAAATGAATGTTATTTTTATTCAAGGAATGAATTGCTCCTTCAGCTCAAACGGTAATGACCAATTTAAGTAGTGGCTCATAAAGCGTAGAGAAAAAAGGTATTTATGCAAAAAACAATTGAACAGCTTGAAGTTTTGATTGATGGGCAACTGCGCAAAAGCAATGACAGCCCATAAATCCTATAATTTTTTCAAGCCTGCCTAAATATATAAACATTTTTTAGCAAAGGAAAATCTGAAGGCCCAAAGGATAATCTAAAGACCCAAAGGACAATCAAAAGGTCCAAAGGACAATCAAATGGCTCAAAGGACAATTAAAAGGCCAAAAGGATAATCTAATGATCGAAAGGACAATCAAAAGGCCCAAAGGACAATCTAAAGACCCAAATGCGGATCAAAAGGCTCGAAGGACAATCTAAAGAACCAAAGGACAATCAAAAGAACAAAAAGTCAATTTAAAGACTTAAAGTCAATCAAAAGGCCCAAAGGATAATCTAAAGACCCAAATGACAATCTAAAGGTCCTAAAGACAATCTAAAACCTCAACAGACAATCTAAAGGTCCTAAAGACAATCTAAAACCACAACAGACAATCTAAAGGTCCTAAAGACAATCTAAAACCTCAACAGACAATCTAAAGGTCCTAAAGACAATCTAAAAACACAACAGACAATCTAAAGGTCCTAAAGACAATCTAAAACCACAACAGACAATCTAAAGGTCCTAAAGACAATCTAAAACCACAACAGACAATCTAAAGGTCCTAAAGACAATCTAAAACCACAACAGACAATCTAAAGGTCCTAAAGACAATCTAACACCACAACAGACAATCCAAAAGTCCTAAAGACAATCTAAAACCACAACAGACAATCTAAAGGTCCTAAAGACAATCTAAAACCACAACAGACAATCTAAAGGTCCAAAGGACAATCTAAAGGTCCTAAACACAATCTAAAACCTCAACAGACAATCCAATGGTCCAAAGGGCAAGCTAAAACCTCAACAGACAATCCAAAGGTCCAAAGGACAATCTAAAACCACAACAGACAATCTAAAGGTCCAAAGGACAATCTAAAGGCCCTAAAGACAATCTAAAACCTCAACATAACATAACATATAGTTTATTGTAATTTAAGGCCACCAGCCCAGAATACATGATAATAGTTGTACAGTGCGTCATGCATTTATATAAATAATACACATAGATAGTAACAATAAATAGAAAGAAATATATTAGGCAAACATATTATTTTAGGAGTGTCATAAGTACGTAACCCAGAAAACATTTAGAATCGCTACAAAATAACAAAATCATACACCGATAAATAAAAATAAAAGATGTACATTTAAACACACACATTTGAAAGTTGTAGAAGGAAAACAAAACCAAGTAAATATGAAGTATTAAAATTGTATGGCCTGTACATTGTATCCAATAAACTACCGTATAAATGTCCATCAAACGTCTTTCGTTTTTTAAACACAGCTCCTTCGTTTGCAAGCGAGAATATATCGTAAGTAGACTTTGATGACATAATATTATAAACAGACAATCCAAAGGTCCAGAGCACAATCTGAAAGCCCAAAAGAAATCTATACTGTTAGTGAGTATATATCGGACAGTAGTAGTTTTCTGTTGTTTTTTAATATCTATGGTTCGTTACCACTTTTAGAATTTTATCATCATATATAAATAAACGTTTGTATTTTCAAATATAATTTGATGTTCTTCGAAAATAGTGAATTTATATTTTTTGTGAAAGTCTAAAACGCATGCAACTGTCCTCTGGGGAAGTAAAATGACGAGCTCATGCACCATAAAATCCCAATTCGGGGCCAAGACAGTGTTTGATAGTTTTGGCTGTCTGCTAATTATAGTAGACGAACCTGCTATGATGTTGGAAAATGTGCGTAGTAGATATATAGATATGTGACGTCTAGTAAACTCTATAAAACGTCATTCTTCAGTATTTGTTTAAATTCCTTACTAAATCAGTCTATTTTTGTTTAAATCATATTCTAACCTGTTATTATTATGATGTTAATATCATATGATCATTATTAAGTAATCTAAGATACACTAAATAAAGTTAGAAAACACTTCCTCTTATAAATTACAGTTAAAAAACTGTCTGGAAATTACTACAGTAAACCTGAAAATGATCAAGTTTTAGGTACCCCAATATGGGCCTCAGTATTTGCGCATGTACTCACACGTCGACTATTAGTTTACATTAGCAAGCGGGTAAGGAACCTAGGATGTTACATGCCAAGTTTCAACGTTGAATTTGTTCAGTAATTAAAATTGTCCTAAAATAAATGCTTCATCCGACATATACTTGCTAACCAGTAAGCCAGTAAGTTTTCAGTCAACTCAGTAAAGCAACCCACCTTGGAGACGCCTGATCAGTCCCCGCTGTGTGTAAGCCTGGCAGGCAACCTTGCCCAGCCCGTGGGACAGCTCCAGCGCTTTCTCAAGGTCATCAAGGGCAGCTGGGTAAGTACAGGCAGCACAGCATGATAAATCATAATACAAGGCATGTAAAGCTTGAGCCTTTCTCTGTGTCACTAAGGGAACATGGGCAATAATAGTTCTAACTAATGCTAGACTGTTCTTGTACTTGTCAGATTTACTGGCATTTTTTCTAAAACAAACTGTTTGGATAGTAGTGTCACAGGAAACAAACTGTTTGGATAGTAGTGTCACAGGAAACAAACTGTTTGGATAGTAGTGTCACAGGAAACAAACTGTTTGGATAGTAGTGTCACAGGAAACAAAGTTAATTTTGCTCTCGAATTACCGATATGAAAGCGCTATTCTAACAAGGTCAGAACAGTGACCTTGACCCCACCCATCTTACAGTGACCTTGACCCCACCCATCTTACAGTGACCTTGACCCCACCCATCTTACAGTGACCTTGACCCCATCCATCTTACAGTGACCTTGACCCCACCCATCTTACAGCTTGACCCCACCCATCTTACAGTGACCTTGACCCCACCCATCTTATATGCAATCTTATGATGTCTCTGAGACTTTTCACACCTTGCCAACGAAGATTTCACACCTCTGCCCAGTCGGACACCTAGCCAGTTCGTTTGCACCATCGACAATGATAGTTGTTGACAAGTTTAGTTATCATTTAAGACACTGCAGTGTGAGACTTGCGTTTGACTAAATGACTTTCCTGTTTGCCGATAATATGTGATTGCGAATTTGATAACTGTGTATGGATATTATTTTTTATTATTATTTATAATGGAATATATACACAATATTTTCAAATGCAATTATTTTAGTAAGCAAGGTAATGTTCGTAAATGCTACAACATAAAGCAAATTAACACAAAATGTATTACTTTACTACCATAATTTCCGAAAGACACGATACTACGAAAAATGAGATACTACGAACAAATCAGTGTCTCCCATAACTATTCGCAGTATCACGTTTCGACTGTATATTGTTTTGTTATTTTGAAATATGACATCTAGCGTCATAAAACTTTCTGCAAATTTCTTGCACAAAGCAAATACAGTGTTTTAGACATGGAGGGGTAGCAGTATCTTCAAATAACACCTGAAAATGCATTGCCAACGACAATGATATGCTGAAAACTACATTACAGGCATGGTTAAGATATATACTTTTGACTAAAAATAAGCATATAATGTATTTAAACATACATTTTAGTAATTCAAAACACCTGAAGACTGCCACAGCCATAACCTGCATATTTGTATAAATTATTTTTTACTTTCAGGCGAATTTTACCCTGACTTTTCACTGACTTCTTTGGAATTTGATTTTTCACTAACTTTTTTTCAAAATACCATGACAATTCATGCACCAATCAATATTTGGGGGGGGGGGGGGAGCGGCAGGCCATCCCAGCGAAATTTGACTAATTGTATTGTTGGAAATCTAATGCCCCAACCTAGAGCCAGGCATTTTTGTCTAAATCCCGTCAATGGGGGATGCTTAATTGGTGTATCAAATGGCCCGGGGGCCAATATTACTGGGATCTTAAATCCGAACAGTCTATTTCCCGGGACCCAGAATCATTCTGCGTGTCAAATTCCTGCCAGTCGAGAATTGCTTTCAGTCTAAAGTCCCCCCCCCCCCCCCCGGGGGATAAATATTGATAGGTGCATCACTGACCTTGAACAAATTCTAATTTCCCTGACTTTTCAAGTCAGCTGGCAACCCTGTCTGATAAAAGCCGAGGCAGTGTTACCTGGGATATCTTCCTTGAGGCAGTGTTACCTGGGATATGTCCCTTGAGGCAGTGTTACCTGGGATATCTCCATTAAGACAGTGTTACCTGGGATATCTCCCTTGACGCAGTGTTACCTGGGATATCTCCCTTGAGGCAGTGTTACCTGGGATATCTCCCTTGAGGCAGTGTTACCTGGGATATCTCCCTTGAGGCAGTGTTACCTGGGCTATCTCTCTTGAGGCAGTGTTACCTGGGCTATCTCTCTTGAGGCAGTGTTACCTGGGATATCTCCCTTGAGGCAGTGTTACCTGGGATATCTCCCTTGAGGCGGCGGGCCTGAGCCCTGTTGTTGTAACTGGAAGGGTGCTCGGGGGCAACTGTGATAGCCTGGGAAAACAACTCCAGCGCTTTGTCCACCTGCAAAAGACACATAATAGGTTAGCTACAAAGTATGTTTAATTTCAATAAGAAATGTATTTTTTATATGATTTTATATTCCCCCCCCCCCCCCCCCCTGGTTTCACTCCCTTATTTTAGGGGAATGATTTATATCACAAATTTTAGAGATGAAAGCCCAGATGTTTCGACGTTCAGACGTTACTTATAATTTCCATATTGAAGGGGTTCATAGGTGATTGAACCTGCATTTATTAAAAGTAGTGAACCACTGATTTTGACTGTTATTGCCCCTTTAGGGGTTAAGGCTATTTTCATAGACATAGCCCTTTAAAAAAAATTATGAGGTGTGTGAGTGTATGAGTAACTTCAATCATTTAGAAACCCCACATATGTAACACGTGCAGGGTTCAAAATTAACAGAAAATTGTACTCACACATGTTTGCGAGTGGCTTTTGAATCAACTCGCAAACGAGCAAAACATACTTGCAAAATATAGTTTTGTGTCCATTGTTGTTGTTGTTCTGTAATAATACACTAAACTTATTTTCATAAAAACTTGATAAAAGTAAATTTTAAATACGCACACATAATTACCTTATGTGCGAAACACATTTTAATCCAAATTGAATACACTGTAAATTGTGTTAATATTCAAAAGTTTTCCATCATAACACACCCTCCATTTTAATTCTTAAATATGTTTATTTTGTCCCCCTGAATTTAAATCTTCGATTTATCAAATGCAACAAACCAATCGTCTGAATTGTTTCGACACTCTTGACGCTCCCCTAGAAGGTTAATTAATTAATGCTCTATTGACAATGCTTGCAGTTTTGGAAGCGCGGCTCATTGATGATGTCACGATGTCATTTATCTTAGTTTTAACTGGTGTTATTATTAAGACCGTGTGTTTTTAACGGATTTTAATTTGAACACAGTGTTTCTTTTATAAAAAAAGTTTATTAATTACGAACAAAATATTACGAATATATAACTAAAATTTTTCAATAAAGTGTGAAATATTGGCTGTACAGCAATAACAAGCGGACATAATGTACAGCAATAACTAGCGGACTGTACTGCCCTATGCCCTTTTAGTCACTTAGAGTTAACTGATCAAAAAATCATCTGCAAACAGGCACTCGTGAAATTTTGTGAGCTTTGGAAAAAGTAACTCGCAATTTCAAAATTTCACTGCATATTGTAAGCATGCGAGTCTAATTTCGAACCCTGATGTGACATGCACATACCTGACCAGACTCAGCTGCCTTCACACCTTCAATCTCTAATCGCATGGCCTCTTTAACTTCATCTGCTTCCTCTTCTGAAAAGTATTTTCAATATGCATGAACATGATTCTACGATAAAATTAATTTTTTTACAGTCATAAATAGCTGAACCAAAATAAAAATTGCCAGACAGAAGAAATGTTTTCTTCAGGGGCATATAAACTAAGTATCTCCTACACGTATAAATCGTAATGCTAGTACATGGAAATCAGGAATTTCAGTAGATTTTGACAACAAGGAGTCAAAGGACCCCAGCGTCTTAAAATTTCAAGGGGTCAGAATAAAAATATTACATGGTTCAAATGGCACATGTGTGTATACTTAATTTCTGCCAAGGCATGCCTCTGTTCTTAAGAAATGTTTTTGAAACATTGGAAATGCTGTCTGACAGTCAGACTGATTCTAAGCCTATGGAAACAATGTCGGTCCGACTCAAAATGCACTCGAAATGTCCATCGGACTGATGGCATTCAGCAAGTCAGTTTTGATACACCGTTCGAATCATACTCATGTCTATTATTAAGGGTTATCATTATTAACTGACTGCCGATCAAATTCATCATTTAAAATCATGAGAAAACCTTCTTTTTTTTTTCAGAAACTTCATAACAGCGATAGTAATATACTAAGAAGGGGGCCCACCTAGACCCCTGGCCAAATCGCTTAGATTTAGATAAAAATCGCTTGTTTACTTTAATTAAACAACCCTGCACACAGAATCCAGATTTTGTCACCATCAACAGGGGATGCAAGGGAGTCCTTGCATCAACTTTCAGTTCTTACCAGGATTTACTCTATTTAAAGAGATGGAAACAGAAAATAGACCAGTAGTCCAAGTTAAAATTTAGCTCATGTATAGATAGGCCTACAACACTGTTTACAAATCGGTGTTTTTAGACCGACCTTGTTTTTTTATTTTTTTGTATTGTTTACTTATAAATGTTGAAAACTGCACCTGCAACGTTTCCTTCCACATTTTTTTCTTCTTCGTAAGTGTCACCATAAGGCATATTAGGATTAAAGATTCTTGTTAGAACAGCTTTATCGTGGCTAGTAATGTTGTGGTCCATGATGATGTTTACAGTAGCGTGAAGATGTTGACACTTCGTCGCTGTTGTTGTTGATGTCGTTATTGAAGGTCAAATTTCAATCTCATAAATATAAATAATTTATTGATTATATGATTAATTTTTAATAACTAAACATATCTGTGCGTCAGAATGGTGTTATGTTTAGTTTTAACGAGTTTGCAAACATTTTGCGACAACAAGCGGTAAGTGCCAAAAAGCAATTTTCACAATGGCTGACGAAAATGACATTTTAGACAGTTGGGAAGAATTAAATGATAATGAGGTATTATTTCCTAGTATTGTGATTCTTCCTTGCTAAAAATTAAACGGCAGAGAATTCTCAAATGTTCGGTTTAAAAAAATATAGCCAATTCGTTTAGTTTTTAAACAAACATAATGAATATTTTTTACCACTGAAACCTGACGTCTTGAATCCTCGAAATCGAAACAAAATCATTTACATGACAGTTGTCATTTTCGCTTTGTAATGTTTAATTATGCAATTAACCGTATTTAGACTAGGCCATATAAATGAAGTTACATGTCTTCATTTGTGTAAGATAAACTAAGGAACTAAATGCTAAGAATAACAAATTAGTGGCCATTTTCCATTGGTAAAATACCTGTCATTTTCAAATATTTAAATTCTTCACTAAAACGGTTTAAAAAACAACAAAAAAACACATCATTTTCAACTTATTTCAGAAATTTTTATAACCATTGCCAGATTTTGGCTCACGGCCCTCAATCTACGATTTTTGCTGCCAAATATCGGCCCCACTCCCCTATCTCAACAAGTTCGGCCCTGTGCCAATATTGAGCTACTTTTTATAAGGGCAATATTGGCCCGGAGGGCCCAACAGACGAAGGACCAAAATTGTGGTGGAAATTTCTCCCTATATGTCTTTAGAGTAGCGACAGGATTTTGGTCACTACTTTCATGTGTTGAAATGGCATGGTTAGGATTAATATTTCTTAATAAAAGTTACATACCTGTAAAGAGGATTTTTTTCTCAATAATGTTTCATAAATATTTGTATGATAACACTTCCATTTGGGATGCAACACCAATGTAAACCTACACACTATTGCACACTATTACATTTTAAACATCTCGCTGTCCTCCACTGTGTAAACTTGAATCGATATTCTACTACACTGAAACGATTGCGTCATTTCGATTGGTCATTCGATTCTATCATTCATCATCCGATTGGTTGAAGCATATTTGAAGGGTTAAACAAGGCAAGGTAAACATGGTGGACTGACTGTACATGAATGTAGATTTATACAAAAGTTTAAATCGGAATTAAATGTGTCCTAGGTAAATTTCGGAACATGTTAAGCAGTTTAGGTTTTGTTTCAGTAAAATACGTTGATATATAACTTTATTGTCGCAAATAATGGTAATTTATGAAAATTTAAACTTTTAGGTTTCCAAAACATAAATGATCTTTCGGCGATGAGACGTTCCAGTGTTTTTAGCCCTATATAAAAATGATAAATTATAAAAACACTAAATTCGCTGCACATCTCATGAATCAGACTACCACTCCCCCACCTGAAAAGTATGGGGTTTTTTCCCTAAAAAATGGGAAAATTCCCCCTAGAAGGTCTGCAAACAAAAAAACACAAAAAATAACAGAAAACCTAGTTAGGCGTAAAAAAAAATTTTTTGTTTCAGGTAACGCGACCTACCCTAAAAAAATCCCCCTACCCTAGAACATTTTATTGGGTTTGTCAAATTGATTTTTGGTTTATTTACCTTTTTCAATAATTAAATGTGTTTTTGGATAAATAAGTGTTTTGTTTTGATAGTATGCACTTATAAACAATGTTTTAGGATATTACTGATACGTGTTGAATATTTATTCAATTTTAGAAGTTGACCATTTACCAAACAAACAAACAAAAAATCCGACCTACCTACCCTAATATTTTTGGGCATGTTACCTGAAACAAAGATATTTTTTTACGCCTTAAGATGCCAATAATCGTCATAAGCCGTTTTGGTCCAGATCTCTTCATCGCTAATATTTCATTGACACATGTTATGTGCGATAAACAATAAACCGATCCGTTCAACATCGAAGTGAAACAGTTTGACGTCATCAGCTTATATCGCGCATGCCACCTATGACAACGTCCTTTCACTGCTGTCGCTTTAATTAGCAGCCGAATTACACGCTGTCCACGGGGAGGGTGTACACAGTACCTGTATGTCATAAATCAATACTGACCTATCTGAACAAAAATAACGTTATCGATACGTCAAAAGTAGTATTTTGTTTAAGAGGAAATGTTAACTGCACATCTATGGCAATAAAAAATTTGATTGGTATGCGCTACGAAACTTTTATTCAAAAGTAAAGATCTCACAGTTTTCTGCGCTACTAAGTTTTTATATGGCCATCAATACACCCATGCTTTCCATGCGGATGACGGGACGTTGTACATGTCAGCATAATTTTCGCGCGCTTTTATAGCCGAACAAAGGCTTTTCATGAAGTACATGTGTATTTGAACTGTAAATAAAATGTGTGTTTATGACGTGTGAACAATAAAATTCGAATAGGCATTTCGCATTTCGATATAGTATATGTGTTGTGATAACTGATTTAAAATTAAATACAAGGAACTATATAATATTTTTATATACAAATATAATATTTTACATATGGATATAACACATTATGGATGTTAACAACAATTAAAAGGTGATTTAATTACATTTGCTTTTTGAGATAGCCAAAATAGACTTGTGTTTTCATATATAATTATGCACATGAATGACCTGACAAGTTATATCGCGATTGCGATCCATGGACCCCGCGAATCGCGATAAAATGGAGTTGTAGTGTATTTTTTGGTCTTTTAAATGAATACATTAAATTAATTAATTAACAATTTAAAAAGCGGGACTGCAAATTACTTATAAAATCGTGCTGGGCTAGAAAAACGCGCTAACTATTTATTAACGTGGACAAAATCACGAAAAACTCGTGGAAATGGCGAGTGTATAGCTGCAATGTTACATGTATACCGTTATCGGTAGATTCTGAAGTATGTTTTTTTGTGCTAAAAAATAATCAAAGTTATATATATAGGAGTTTCATTTGCAGTAAAGATTACATGACGTTTTTACCAAACGACAATTAGACGCGAGTTTGTTCGGGTTGAGTTAGTTTTCAAATCGGTATGTAAAAATTTCCATATGAAAATATTCCCCTGGTCAGTCAAAATTCCCCCTCCAGAGGGCAGTGGGCCCCTTCCCCCAAAACTGATTGATGGCCCTGTGGCTACTGGTAACACTTGAGCTACTGGTAACACTTGCATAGCATGTAGTCTTCACCCTAACCACTAGTCGGACAGCCCGTTGCTAGTGAAATAGCACCGTCTAATGATTAGAAAACCAATATCCTGCTGATACCACTTAGTGACTGAATACAAGCAGTTTTTCCTCCTAAAGATGACGCGAGTACCAATTTATTTGTTGTTGTTGTTTCATTTCCAATACCTAATGACTTTAACATTATCATATATGTTCTGGAAGTGTCAATCGTGTTTAGATCCTTCAAGTACGGGGATTTTATGCATTGGTTCCGTGTTACAGTAATGCTAACAACGCTAAGCGATACATCCATTTATAACCGAAGTACGGACAAAAGCCCTACCGGACAAAAGCCAGCTCAATGTTTTTGACACCCTGGACATAAGCCCGCTCGTAATTTTAATGACCCGGACAAATGCCAGCTCGTTAAAAACATGAGGGGTTCATGTACATGTAGAAGAAGACAACAATGTCAACAATACGCTGGGAATGCTCGAATACACGCACACAGTCTTGTAAAGGCGCGCTAGTGTCAGACTTAGACGTATGTAGTGGTGGACACATCACATAACTACTACATCGCATACATAATTAATTACAACGTTAAAAACCTGTTTGAATCACGGCAAGCCGACTAAGTGTGGGCGATAATTAATTAAAGAATTCACCAATTATTAACAAGCGGGCTTTCGTCCAGGCTGTAAAAAACATTGAACTGGCTTTAGTCCGAGGATGTAAAAACCATTTCGTTCAGTTGAAATTGATAAAATAATAAAGCGTTTGTAACACTTAACAAAGGAATAATTTGGAGTGTTTCTTTTGTTTTCGTTGAAACTGTTGACATCACGTGGAACACTTACATAAAGTAAATAATGCAGGGTTAAGTATAGAAGTCAGAATGGCCGAGTATATAGGCGATAACCTTTTCATTAGGAGGTCCCGGGTTCAAACCCCGGTGGGACCGATTTTTTTGTTTGATTTTTTTTCGAAATACTTTTCTTGTAAGTATACTTGAGCTTTTTAGTTCCGATGCTTAAATCTGTCAGTTTAAGACATTTAATTGCAAACTTCAAAAAATGCTGAAATCGGTGAACAAGTCCCTTTAAACTAGTGGTATATTGATTGAACTCTGTATTTAAATGGGGTTTATCTATAAATTGCGAAAATATACCATATTTTGGATTGGGAATGGGTGTTATCAAATCCTGTCTAATAAGGAAAAAAATCACTGGTGATAATATGTAACAAATTGAACACTGAAACACCTATACAAGTATTTATCGGGAAGCAAACTTTGTCTGAGGAAGAAGACTTGGACTCTATTTTCAGCATTTCTAGCGAGAACTCTCCATCAAATTATCACAACTGGAATTTGCTTATTTCAGGTACTAGACAAGAAACTGCAAGACATCAAACTGTCTGCTGGCTCAACAAATGGCTGGTAATGTTTTAAATAGCCGTAATTTGTAAAGTATTACATTTATAATTAAAACCCCATCGAAGATGGCGGGGTATATTGGTTAACCGTTAACTTTGCTAATGTCAGTCGGTCAGTCCATCTGTCAGTCGTTAGAGCACTTTCGTTTCCGCTCTCTATTTCCAACAGTCATCATCCGATCTTCACTTAACTTCATGAAACTCCAGGAATTGTAGAGTTATGGCCCTTGAATTATCTAAAATTGGCCATTTTAGCTGTTTCCTCTCTCTAAGTCTAACAGTTTTTATCTGATCTTCACTTAAACTTCGTGAAAATGTTTGTGGGCATAATATATCTGCCAAGTTTTATAATGAGCCAGATTTCCCCAGGAATCGTGGAGTTATGGCCCTTGAATTATCTAAAATTGGTCTTTCCGTTTCTACTCTCTTAGTCTAACAGTTTTTATCTGATCTTCACCAAACTAGGTGAAAATCTTGGTGGGCATAATGCCTCATTCAAGTTCGATAATCAACCAAATCGCCAGAGTTATGGTCCTTGATTTATCTAAAATTGGCCTTGTTAGCAGTTTCCACTCTCTATGTCCAACAGTTTTCATCCGATTTTTACCAAACTTGATATTTTAAAGATCTCTTTTATCCTAGAGGTGGCATAACTGTTTAACAAACAGCTCTCGTTATAGTTTTGGTTTACCTGCCATAGTACAATACAGATCAACCGAAACAAATATCAAGTTCGCTGTAACCAACTCAGAACACACAATTTGCATAAAAACTTGGTTTATGTATGAAATTTACATGATATACCATTATTTTAACAGTATTCATGGTATTTCTACTACAGGAAAACAACAGCAGTTGTAATGTTGTATTGTAATACTCATTTTATTTCGTATTGTATTGTTAGTTTAGAATGAAATTTAAATCTGTAACTATTCAGATTTTGTAAATTGACAAACTTTGGAAATTCATGTGATACCAGTAAACCAATACAGAATGATGTTCATTCTTTTATCATTTTATGTAGCTACTTAACTTTTCCCTACTTAGGCTCCAATTAATCACAGTTAAATGGAATTGTTATACTTCAGTGCCAGTGAAGCTGTTACACAGTTGAAAGAAGATTCCTGTCGCACGCAGTATGCGCCTCAGGTGAAAATCTTGCAAAGAAAGAATGAGAAGACACCGACCAATGCTGAACGTGCCAGGTATTGTAATGGAGAACACCAAATATGCATTTAGCTACTGTTAATCATCCCACTCAGTGAGTTAACACATAAGAGAAGTAAAATTAAAACAGTCATGTTGATTTAATTGTTTAAAAGTTTTCAGTAAAAGATAGATATGTTAGAATGCATATAATAGAAGGATCTGTGTTTGAAATTCGATATCGTGATTCAGTATGTGCAGAGGCACAGGAAGGGTTTGCTTGGAGTAGGATCAAGGTTAGAAATGGTCACCTTGTGTTAGAATGAATGATTTAGTATTAGCCATTTTTTTCAAGGCTTTGGAAATTGATCTAGCAATCACAGTTTGTGTTACAATTGGTTTTCCAATAGCAATTAAAACCTATTGCTAAGCTGGAAATGAGGAATAAATATACCTATCATTTTGAAATACTTGCCCCGTAAATTTTAAACTATAAATCGTTTACAACTACTTAGGTAACTCCCAAACTGTTTAATAGTTAGTAGCTATTCTGGCCACTGGTACATGTAATGCCAACAAAGCTTCACTGTTCCCCAGGAACCTGAAAGGTCCTCAGAAGAGCATCCAGCAGCGTGAGGCCGAGTACCAGGAGGCCAGGAGGCGTATCCTCGGAGAGGGCTACACTGGGGCTGACAATGCCAACAACAACGCAACACAAAACTCCCCTCAGCAACGGTAATCTACTTTTTACCTATATTTAAAAGACAGAGGAACATGTAAATTGTAATGGCACAGTTACCGCAAAGTCTCAGATTCCTCAGGTCTTGCAATGAGCTACCCATAGTATAATTTAGCCTAACTCCATATTACTGGCCAGTCAACATCATTTCGCTTCATATGCGTGTAGAAACCTAACCTGACCAGAATATTTCACCAGCCATGGGGGCCAGTGCTCTGATACATTGTCCTGGACGGCATGCAGTTTAAAATGACTCCGTCTTAGGTCTGACAGATTCACATTGATTGAATAACAATGTAGTGACAGGAGATCAGTTGTTTTTGGAAGGTGGAGGTTGTGGAAATACACAGTTAACATGCAAAAATTAATCTCATTGTGTATGAAAAAATTGTGGACATCTTGTGGGTATCAGAATGAAGTTTGTTAGTTGAACATCTAGTATACACCCTTTTTTCTTTCCATGTTGTAAAATACAATCACTGAGAAAAATTAAAAAGAAAGATATAAGTTTTCTATATTAATTGAGTTTTATCATCCTTTATAATATTATTCATGTACTTACTTGGACATTCTAAGTGTTCGGCAATGTTAATATTCCATTTTGTGTAAGAGTAGGTATTTGTGATGCATTGACCAGTGTGGAATTTGTTAGTTCGTTATAACAGTTAATGTCCAATATTTGATGTACTTGAACAGTGTTCAGAAGTGTCCGTTACTGTGCCCTCATTTGACGTATGATGGTTTTCATAGTAATTCATATGCTCTGTTTGATTAGCCCCATGAAGATTGTGAAGCCGGAAGATGGCTTCAAGATGCAGACAGGCAAAGTCCAGATTCTCCGCGAGCCGAAAGGGCCGGATGATACTCGCGGCTTTGACCCGCACAGATAGCACTCGTGTACTACCCTTCTATGATAATGTTACCTGTCTAACTTTATGTTCTCTCTCATCCTGTTGGTGTGAGAGAAATAGTTAGGTTGAAGCGATAATTTGTGCCTCCTTAAACATTTTGTTTATACCCTTCACCAATAGTATTTTCAAGTTGATTGTTCTACATATTTTAATACAAATTAAAATTATTATATAATGATTGTAAAATATTTTTGGATGTTCATGCAAAGTAACTTGAGCTTTACAATTTTGCTGAGTATGATATATTAAAGTTTTCAGGTGAATACTCCATCATATGTGCAAGCTTTTAAAAGCCTTGGTGAACAAATTTACATTTTTCAACCCTTGAACACTATGTTTGTAGGAAACATTGTGAAGTTTTGATTGTGGGAGGGTAGGGTGTTTATATGTCCCTACATACCAAGAATGCACTTAGGTTATACAGATCAAGGCCTGACAGTGAGTGCCAGTGCGTTAGGCGTGTTAACATTCCTAAAGAACATGAATGCTTTGCGTGATACGTTATGCCAGCATAGCCTCACTACTAGAGGCAGGTAGTAAGGTGTTTGTATCTCCGAATGAATTCACTGAGAAAGTATAGACCCAGTCAGGCATTGGGTGTAGAGGTCTTACGGGATGTGTATGTCCATATATGCCACATGGGAGTTTGGGTGTTGAGAGAGATTTGGCCGATATTGATGGAAAGCACAACAGAGAGCCCCAAGATGTATGTACCGTGAATGCATTCAGGAGGTACAGATCTTGACTGACATTGTGGGTGGGTGCCTTAGTGGTATTAATGTCCCTTTGTGTCATGCAGTCATGAAAGCACTTCTGTGGTAAAAATTTTGCACGTCATCTTGCTCGTGTCGGTGCATTAAAGGTAGGTAGCCCCATCATGTCATGAATGTACTCTGGAAACAGATCTTTTGATGAAGAGTGGAAATGCAGTTTCAAGCATGGCACAAACGCATTTGCATCATACAATACATGCCTGAAATTAAATAGCAGTGCATTAAGGATGCATTTGTAGTTACCCCTTCATGTCATAATTGTACCGTGGTACAGATACAGATATTGTCAAAAAGGGCAAGAAAATGCAGGTTCCTGCATGTAACATATGCATTCCCACTAAACAGTTTGTGCCTGACCTTTAAACAGAGGCATTAGACATGCAGTGAGTTTGATCCTTCCTGACATTAAGGGAATGTGGTTTGATGGAAAGTCTGTCCTTAATTTGTATGTCCATGCAGGGAAAAATAGCAGGGCCCTTATTAACCAACCCATCCGTATATTTACAACTAAAGAATAGTCTTAGACTCAAGAACTAATACTTGTGCCTGACCTTTGTGTGCCATTTATCATTGCTGTCTATGCCATTAATTATTCATTCTAAATATAGAATGCTAAAATTAGCATTGGTGAAAACCAAGCAAAATACAAATAAACTGCCTAATTAGAACAGAACCGATTCAAGAATATTCTTTATTCTTAAGTACTAAGTATGGCTTGGTGAATATGGGCCCACGTGATATTGATTCATCCGGGCATTTCGGGAGGAATTTAGGGTGTGGTTGTATGTATTGACAGTGCTTTTTGTATAGATGAAACGAGTAATTGTAAGTCCTAGTTGTGCCATGTATTTTAAATATAATAAAATGTGCATGAATTATATATTGTTTAAATAAACTATGTTTAATATTAATACTGTAAATTAAACTATGTTCACACAAAGTATTTAGTGAAGCATTTTCTTATTCCCTATCAAAAAGCTGCATATCTATGTTTTGGCAGCATAACTGCATTATCTCAAACTTACCTTGTCAGGGGTTTTGTTGTATGGAAATGATAAGTAAAACTATATTTTTCTTATTTTACCTGTATTGAATGTTAAGCTATGATTATTATTCGTATGTTATGCTGCAGCTTATTTCCTGCACGTGCATGTTTCTTTTTTCACATCATTTTACCATCTTGTATTTGTTAATGGTGACACTTGTGGTAAATTTTTGCTTAAAATAACCAGGGACTGTTTGCAGCAGTCAGAATCATGTATTGCATAATAAGTAATATATTTACAAAATTCTAAGTGTATGCAGAAGCAATTCTTTCAGTTACATGGTACATTATAGCGTTTGTTTTCTTTCAAGATGTTAATAAAACAGTGTCTGGCAATTTAATAGACATGTACATGTAACAACTTTGGCTGTATATAAATAAATGTATACATTTAAATGTATAAATGAATATATAAATAATTAAAAACAAACAATATCATACAGGTTATTCACGTTGTGATTATTTTATTGTTCACATTGTGTATCAGTGTTTTTTTTCAGTCCTTTGTGAATGGTGCTGGGGCCCTTTGAATTGTGAAATTTGCTTCATAATACCATATTTTGTGAAAACAACATTTCAACCTATTATGTATGAATTATTCTATCAAGGTTAAATTACACAATTTTAATTGAATTTTAACATATTATATGCCTTTTCACATCAACACCTTGATCAGTCTAGAAGAAAACCTTTGCATGGAATAAGAATAAACCAGACAAAAAGTCAAATGTAAACTTGCTACCAATTGTGAATTTTTTATTATAATTTGTGAAAAAGGGGTACTTTTTTGCTTTTTGAATGGGGCCCTATTTCGGCCCCAAATTGGCTTGAAAAAAACACTGTACAGTATGTAAATATAATGTGATGCTCATGTTATCATCTGCTTTTGATTATAATATGTATTCTGTTTAAAAAGCTTTTATAACTTTGTAGCCCTTACACTACAAATGTATTTGTTACTTCGCATCTTCATGTATACCTTCAGAGTAACAGATAAGATGCATATTTGCGTGCGTAAATACCCAATTCTGAAAAACTCAATTCATATACGTGCTGGAAACTCAGAAAACATTAAACAGATTGCATTAAGATTTTATCTCTATATAAATCTGATGGTCATAAAATGAAAAATACTGGTGTTGATTGCAAGCTACATATGTGTTACCAGTACAGTATTTTGATAGCATCATTCATGCATGGCTGTATAAGGATAGGCATTTGGAAGTTCTTTTATAAAAGAAAAAGAGAAACGTTTCACACTGTGTGTCATGGTTGTTGCACTTGATTTAAGCATTTTCATCCCTCAGTTAGACTTATTGGGTAACATTATTTCAACTACTTGGTTAAATCAGCCAGTACTTAAATATTTGAAAAACTAGAACGTACTACTCATTTTGGCAAAAATCGCTGTACAGATTTTCATTCTTCATATTATGCCTGTGCACACATTTATTGGTACATGTTTCATTATCCAGATTATTGAATATAAAGCCTCTTGAGCATTCTGAAATTTGTTTATTCTGTTTATTACTCTAAAAAACACATATTTATTTATACCCCACCAACCATGTTGTTTTATGCTTGAATGTATATTTTGTCTTAAAACATGAATGTTTTTATAAGTGTTTTTATTACTGTTTCTCATCTTGCTCACCCATATTATTTTACAGTAAAATTTCTTTAAATCAAGCATCGATAACTCGAATACCTAAGGTAACCCAAGCAAATCTCAAAGTCCCAGCGAAATTGTTAAAACTTCAATAAGATATTACCACCTTTAACTCGAGCATCGATAAGTCGAGCACATATGTCGGTCCATAATCCAGTGTACTATTGATAATTACCCTCCATAACTCGAAGAAGTTGTTCACACCTCAATGTAGAGTATGTGTTGTCTGGCATGTGCAAACCTTTTGCACCGTGTGATAGCCACATACAGATTAAGGGGAATCGCCTTGTGAACTTAACATGTCAATTAGAATAATTTATGTAGTCTAAAATAACAACATTGATCTGTCTTAGATTACCGTATTAGATTTTTTGTCTTATCGGCATGTATGGTAAAACATGCTTCAAGAAAAATACTGACAAATAAACATTTTTATTGCATATGTACGTGTTTTTTTTTTATAAACATATTTATAAAAATTGTGTTTTGTTTGTTTGTGTTTTTTGCCATTTTTAACAGTATTTCAGTCATATCAGTCAGTTAACCTACTGACACTTTTCCTGGACAAGCTTAGCCGATCTAAGTGGTTTACTGGTACTAAGTGCACATACTTATGCCAGTAACTGACAACTGCCCTACTTGAATCAGAGGTAGGGGGAGAATGGCCGTATAAATAATTTCATGACCGATCCCCACACAAGTTATATGCCGGGCGGGGGTTCGAACTCACGATCCCTGGATTGACCTTCCAGGGCTCTACTAAATGAGCTAACCAGGCCCGTTAATTGAACATTGTAGATATTTATGTTGCCAACAGATTATAAATAATTACTCTGATGATTAAACTTCTTAGTGAATATTTCTCACTTCTCAGTATGGAAACCTTGATCGCGCAAGAATTTTGATAATTCAAGCATTTTCGTCATCCCGTCGTGACGAGTTATAGAAGTTTAACTGTTTTACAAACTTTTAATTCAGATAGGAAATGTGGTGAATCATATTAACTAGTTTGTTGCACTGTACTTTAAAGTATTTCTTATTTTTAAAGCACATTTTTATGTTGTTGTGTTTTACTTTTGTTCCATAAAGGGTTAATCCACAATTTTCTCAGATATATTCTAGAGTTATGTTTGCATTTTTTGTCTGGACTTACAATAACATTCACTGTAATAGCCAATGGCTGCAAAAGTGATTTCGCTGCAGACAATTCTCGTTGACTTTAACTTTAAGTAAATCCCTCAACATCAACCCAATTTTATAAAAATAAGATAACCCTAGCTAAACAAACTTTAGCCCTGTTTATGATGCTTTCATTTGTTTTCATTGTTTAATTTTAATAGTAATAACTGTACCTTGTTTTGTTATTAGCAATTTTAACCATGGACAAAATTGGTTGTATTTGTTTAATAATTGTAAGTAAATTTCATATTTGATATGAATTTGATGGAAACATTGAACTAGAATATGTATCATTGATTTTGATGTCAAAAATGTATTGATTTACTTGAATAAATGTATCTAATTGTGTTATTTAAGTGTTTAATTAATTATATTTGTAATAACTTTTGACAGTAGTGGTAATAAGTAATTACATTATTTAGGTAAGTACACAATGCCATATGAATGGTTTCATATTTCAAGGCAACACAGGGTTTTTGAAGCGCTGACACAAATTAGAAAAGAAAGCTAGCAAATTCCATCAGTAAAGGCATGTTTTAGTTTGGTGATGTATGTGTCATCATGTCATGCTGACATTTTACACATAAATATTTATTTAAGCAATATAAATGAGAAATACCTAAGCATTATGTATTGTATTAATTCAAAATCAGCATTAAAAATGACCAACAATTTTAATTCAAAATTGACCTATTCACAGATGTTATTAGGTACTCGAACCTGCAAATTCAGATGAAGTCTGTCCTGTTTATCACTAGGCCAGAAGGACTTGTATGAATTAACAAATGAGGCCTATCGTGGGAAACCGGACTTAATGCATGTGCCTAAGTGTCATCCCGGATAAGCCTGTGCAGTCCGCACAGGCTAATCCAAGATGGCACTTTCCGCTTTTATGGTATTTTCTGTTTCAAGGAAGTCTCTTCTAAACATAAATCCACTGTAGGCGGAAAGTGCCGTCCTGGATTAGCCTGTGGGGACTGCACAGGCTAATCCGGGACGACACTTTAGGCACGTGCATTAAGTCCGGTTTTCCCACGACGCGCCTCAAATATTTTTAATATCTAAGTGATAATGTCATCAAAAAGTGTTACAAACACTTTATAATTTATCCATTTCATTAAATATTTATTAAAAATGACGCATTATTTCAACAAATGTCTGTCAGGAATGTTATTTTACTTAGTTACATATAATGTACATTGTACTTTTTCGGAATATTACAATAATATTTTTAATTTGCCAATCTGTGAATATGTCTGTTTATTGATTGCAACAAAAGCTTCCAAAATTTAAAATGCATTTCTGATGTGAACATCGTCTTTAAAACAAATATGTAACAAATTAATTTGTAAAAGTCAATAATTAGTTTGTATTTTATGTTGTTTCATCTGTGCTTCTTTCAAGCTAGATTGCTGTCGCAGATATCATTTCTGATATTACATATCCATTGTAGCTTGTGTCTGTGCGTGTACATTAAAGTGTGTATGTACGATCTTTCATATCAATTATTTAAAAAAAACCCAGATAGAAGTGACTATAAAACGTGAAAGTAAACAGAAAAACTTCACGAAGGAAACATTTCAGTATGATATAAATCAACAAGTACTAGTACTAGTGTCGAGTTTTTGCATCTTTTATTAGTGTTGTGTAACCTAAACTAACTGTCAAGTCAATGTATATACATGTATTGGAGTTTCAGTCTGTACAGACGAAAACTATTTTGTGATTAAATCCTAGCTTATTTAGCATTTAAAGGCACCTTTAATGTTTGTTCTTAACCTTTATTCCATTTTAAATAGAAATATATGTTAATTAACTTTGTTTTGGTTCTTGTTAATTGTATAAATGCAACTATATCTGTTGTAAGATCGTACATACACAATTTAAAAGAACCTTATTTCGATAAATTGACTCACTAAAAAACTAAATCAGTTGTGCAAACTTCACCCGACAACCACATTGTGCTATTGCGTGACTAAATATGGCCTGGGTAAATTCACACTTACAAATTTACCTCAAGATATTAAATTTTTTTATGTAAACCTCATTTGAAATGAATTAAAACAACATCATTCAAAAAGTATAATGTTTTATTGTAACATAAAATAGTGTTTTAAAACAAAAACATTGCATTACTGGTAACCATAAAAACTTACAATTTCTGGTGCGGCTGGTTAAAATCTTACAAAACAACAAATTTTTATCTTTGTTTCATCTGTCAAAATCACACACACAGTCTTTTATAGAGGATGATTTTTTGTTTAATAAGCAACAAGATTCAAATACAAATTTTGAAAAGATACTACACATGTTTCAAATGCCGTCCAAATGATTACAGGTTAGTTCCAAAAAGTTTGAATCATTATTGATGATAATTGTACTCATATACTCATCAAATATTATCTATATGTTTAAAACAAGTTACCTCTCATTACAAATAATATGGAGATTCAAACAATTTAGTTCTCAGCATACACTGTAAAAAAATACGCCTGTTTACAATTGTGCTGAAAGAAACGACAATAAAAACAGTGGCCAGTATAGTAAATACAATGTTGATGTCTGTAAAACTCGCCCCAGCCTGTTAGATACAAATTAAGTGTTGTCTCAGAACTTTTTTGCATTTAAGTTTCCAGCATGATTATACAATTCAGTGTTGTCAGTATTCAAATGTTTCCAGCATAATGGATACAAATTTAGAGTTGTATGTGTTCATGTCCTTCAAACAAGATGGTGGATATTGATATTGCTATTCAGAACAAGTTTGTTTGAAGCATAATGGTCATGAATTCATCTGCGTCTATCAAGCCGTCACCATTTGTATCTGCTTCTTCTATCATCTCCTGTAATTCTTGTTTCTTGAATTTCACCTTGGCGTCTATACAGACTTGTTGAAGATCGTCTAATGATATTGCTCCTTTTTTATCTGACAATATTAACACTGTCATGATTTCAAACACCAATATGTCTATAAAACAAATAAAGACCACACAAGTTAAGCATAGTATAGTTTAACTAACAGTCACAATAACAGTAAATTATAAAACTCTTTCAAATGCTGTGGTAAACAAAGCCTGAAACTCCAATATTTTATTTTAAATGGTGTACTTAATGTCATGGTCAGCAATGTTTTCATGGTTTGGGAAGTGGTGGAGTGACAAAATCTTGACTAACAACTTCCAACTAACATTGATTACATTTCAAACAACTAAACCTGCAAACTAAGTGCATTGTTCATTTGTGAATTTTTTTGTTGAATAAACTTTATTATTCTACAAGTAGCCAAACAAAAACAAGATACCTCTGTCAAACATTGAAAATCCTTTTTTGATTTCATCATAGGCATCTATGGAGTCAGGATCCTGCCTGTCAATCACTGTCTCTAGGAACTCATTGAAATCAAGCATTCTGAAAGGGAGGACAGTAAGACATTATTAAAGAGGGACTGAACGATTTTATACACAAATTATAATAGAAACGATCCATTGATTCTAATGATGTCAGTATATTTTTAAAATAATATAATAATAAATGTTGAGAATAACCTTTGTTCAGAAATGCATATTAAAAGAGAAATTTAAAACTAAAATAATATTGCACTGTACAGTGAACTATTATATACATGTATACACAGCATGTAAACAGGTAAGATTGACTGATGATGCTTGTGCATTCCTTATTTTCTTATTCAAAACTGAATGTAGCCGTTGCTGTAGGATAAACGGGTCTGTATCGACAGAAAATATATTTTAAATTATTTGCATTCTATAAGAGAAATAGTTTTTGTAGATGTTGATATTTGTTTATCCTACATAAAATGTTTTTTCTGTTAGTGGGTAACGAAAAAGACATGAAATAAAACCATACAAATCGAGACAGTCCCATTTTAACAAAAAATTACAGTTAACGAAATTGAAAACCATATGCAGAAAAATATTTCCTAATAGCTAATAATTTATGGCCTATCCACAGTCCACTTTCCTTAGACATGTTCCAAGATTTACCAGGTAAAACACCTGACCATACGAATCAAACGTGTTGACCTTTTCAGTAACTGTTACATACATTTTGCCATTAACAAGGTTACTTACACAGTTTATCCATAGAAAACAGTTGATACTTAAAACCCTCCTGCCATTTCTAAGCAAATCTTATGGTCATTTTATTGTATTACAAACAGTTAACAAATAAGTTCAAAACTACAAAATCAGTTGTGTAAAAAAGGGGATAAAATTGATGATTTACGTAAATTTAAGTACTGTCATCTTACTAAAGGGACTTACCCAAGTCCTTTTAAACTGCCATCATTTGCAAGCTGCTTGGCTTCTTCTCTCTTTACCTTGAAGCCCAAAGCTTTCATTGCACGTCTTAACTCTGGAGGACTTAAGAACCTGAAATGAACATAATTACTATTTATTATATGAAGTGTGTCATGGGGAAAACCAGGCTTAATGCATGTGCGTAAAGTGTCGTCCTGGATCAGCCTATGCAGTCTGCACAGGCTAATCCAGGATGACACTTTCTGGTTTTATGGTATTTTCTGTTTCAAAGAAGTCTCTTCTAGACATAATTCCACTGTCGGCGAAAAGTGTCGTCCCCGAATAGACTGTGCGGACTGCACAGACTGATCCAGGACTACACTTTATGCACATGCATTAAGCCCAATTTTACCACGACACGCCTCATATATTATAAGATTTTGTAAGACCCACAATAATTATGTTAAATTAAAAATGACAGATTTGTGTCCATAAGAAAAAGGTTTCATTAAAAATAGCAGATATAATTGGATGTAATATACAGTCCGATAATAAAATGTATACACACAAACATTTCATTTGCACAATATTTTGCACTGCAACTCTTTCAGATGCAATGGAAACAACCCACATTTATCATGTGCTAACAATGATTCATCCAGAACAAATACTTGATCATGATTTTCTTACAGAAATGCTTCAAACAAATACATAGAGAAACAGTAAACAAACAGACTACTGGGCTTTGAATAATTTTTTCCTTCACAACGCTTTACTGGTAACTACTTTGACATTCAATTGGAAATTATTATAAACAAAATAAGTGTGCACAAAATGTTTCATGGTTAATTGCTAAAAGCTTGGGTACAATATTTCTGAAATATATGTTTGACAATGAAATGTCTTGAAATTAACACCACACATAGTTTCTTACCCATCATTGTTCGTGTCAAAGAGCTCAAAAACAACCCTGAGATCTCGGATTTCTTGTGGTGTCAGGTTGTCGAGAATTCTAGTGGAAACCTTCACACCATGTATTTCTTTCTCATTCACTGGATGTGATGTTAGAAGTTTAACCAACTGAAAACACACAAAAACACATAGTTTGTTGTTACTTTAAAGAACAAAAACCTAAGAACCTGCAAGGGATCCCAGGGGAATTTGACGTCAATGTCAAAGTGAGGTTGAGTGATATGGGTCTAGTTAACCAAGAAATGGCACTTTTGAATAAGTCAAAATTAGGTCAAGGTCAAGGTGAGGTTGGATGATATGGGCAGATAGGAAATGGTCATAAGCAACAACTGTTCAAGTATCCATATAATGCAGTAAGTGGTGCTGGTGCTAGACCAAACGGTAAAATCCACTTAACCTTGGGATATTAAATGGCCCGGGGGCCAATATTACAGGGATCTAAAATCCAACCAAGTCTATTTCCCGGGGACCTAGAATCATTTGGTGTGTCAAAATCCTGCCTGTTGGGAAGCTCTTTCAGTCTAAAGTCCCGTATATGCCTGGTGCTAACCCCTGGGGGAAAATATTGATAAGTGCATTAGTAAAGAGCTATCCCAACAGACTGAAAAGTCGGATACTCTGTGTAATTTTTCTGCAGTCAGACTCATCCAACTGCAAGCACCTGGTAACTAATATCAGGCACCATTTAAGGGAAAAACCAAAGAGCGTTTGAGGAGGGTTAATCCGGGCCTCCAGCATGAGTGGAACACACTAAGTCAGTAATGAGCTAGCCTACCACTAACAGAGCGATTGCCACAAATGCCTAATGCCGCTGTAGTTATTTGCATATAAGGTACTTCCAACCGTCTTGCTGTTGGCTTAGCTCTTTAGCAACGTGATTAGAGTGTCCACCTCTCACGCAGAGGACCCGAGTTCAATCCCCCACAGTTGCTCAGGACTTCCGATTTAATAGTGTCAGATATAAATAGTACAGGTCTTGGTTTTTTCTGACTTCAGGATTAGGCCCATGTGGAAGCAAAGCACAGGTGTTCCTCAGGTCGCTGAAAAATTGAGAGGGTGAGGACTGTAGTGATTGGCCCATAAGGCATTTCCAACAGCCTAGCATAACTTGTTAGCGCTCTGTGAATTTTGAGCTACTTTTTATATATGGGCAATATTTGCTGGAGCACATAACTGGGGAAGGACGATTTCTGTGGTGGAAAATAATCCTTTTTTGTCTATATTGTTCTTACAGGATTTAGATCACAACTTTCACGTCCCAAAATTAGATTGTTATTGTGAATGGATTGCAATAAAAGTTACCTACCATAGCAGATAAAACATTCCTAATTAATTTTTCATAAATATTTGTATAATGACACTTTCACTTTGGATGCACAAACAATTTAAACCTACACACTTTTGCATTTTTAAATAAATCTCGATAACCGCCGCTATGTATCACTGTGTTAAATTTTATCTATTGGTCAGTTGATTCTATTAATCAAGTTGAAGGTGTAAACAAGGCAAGACAGTTGCGGTCTGTACATAAATGTAGTAGATAAATATGCAGGTTTAAATTGGAATTTATGCATGTCCTAGGTGAATTTCTGCATATGTTAAGCAGTTTAGGTGTTGTCTATGAAACTATATCTATGGATAACTTTATTGTAGCAAATAATATAAATTTATGAAAATTTAAACTTTCAGGTTTCCACCACATAAAAGGTCCTTCTGCAATAAGACGTTCCAACAAATTTAGCCCTATATAAAAAGTAACACTTAATTCGTTGCATGTCTTATCAATAAGACAACCAACAGCCTCGCTCTTGGGCTAGCTTTTTAGCAACACCGATTGTATCTGCCTCAGGCAGAGAGCCCGGGTTGATCTGGACTTGTTCACTTTACCAACTTATTTTCCAGTCATGGGTATCTCAAAATTCAAAACAATATCCTAATGCCAATAATGGTATCTTACTTTAACTAATCAAACCTAGTGAAACAGACCTGCTCGCCAGGTTTTGGTGGCGGCTGAAAATAAGAAGGCGCCATTGGATCACTAGATGCCGGCGAGTCTGCTGCAGACTTTTTGCCTGACTTCTTCTTCCCTTTCTTCCCTTTTTTCCCCTTTTTCTTTGGCATGGCTTGACTATTGTTGTTGATTGCACGTCAGAACACTTGTTTACATACACACATCCGCCATTTTGACGCTTTCTAGTTGTTATATGACGTCATCGTTCTTATAATTGAATAAATTGTTGGGTTGTGAAATTCGCTACAAGTGGCGTGGAAAATCGAAAATTATTTCCGTAAAGTTTAGGCTAAACTGCATAGAAACTACTGACAAAGGTTTGATTTACATTAATGACAGTTTGTTTCCTATATTTAATACACATCTCTGTGTGATGCGTGCATTTATAGCGAATGTCATGTCACATTCGTCGTTTATGTGCAACTCGTGTTCTTCAATTTTAACATAACCACGGTTTACAGGCGTGAGCCTAGGCTAAGGCTAATCATCTAGACTAATGTAATTGGCCTTAACTCTAGCCTAGTGTAGCCTTAATTCTAGATTTTACATAGATAAAGGTAGACCATTAAACAACCTATTTGTTATAGTCAGAGCTGTTCTACTCACCCATTCGTTGGCGTCGGTGTAATTCTCTGGTTATGCACCTATCAATATTTTCCCCCAGGAGGGAGCAGCAGGCATATACAGGACTTTAGACTTAAAGCAATTCCCCACAGCCGGGAAATTGACACACCGAATGATTCCAGGTCGCAGGAAATAGACTATTCGGATTTTAGATCCCAGTAATATTGGTCCCCGGGCCATTTGATACACTAATTAGCATCCCCCATTGAGCATATTTAAACAAAGTTGCAAATATTCAGGATAAAGTTCTCGTGCACCTACACAGGGATTTCAATAGATGCAGAATCCTGCATTTTGATGCAAGCAAATTGCAATTTACATGTTTTTGACTCGAGCAAATAATTTGCCTTGCATCATTTTTGATGCAAATGTTTTCCATTTGCTAATTACAAAAGCACTAGAAAATAATAGGTTTATATCATACTTAATGGTGTTTTTTTCTTACAAATTTTTAATTTCTTAACCCTAAATTATCATTAATTTCCATTTGCAGAGCGTTGCACATAATGCACAAATATGTAGACACAAAATTCCTGTAACTCCAGTATTTTTACTTCAGAAATTATCACTTTGACCCCATGAAATTTCAACCAATGGGTCATTTGACTCATGGTTTTCAAATTCGACTGAAATTCCTAAAGTGCATATCGCTGTGACTACTACAAATATTCAATTGAAACTTCACACATGTCTTCAGGGTCAGAATGTAAGGTCACTGACAAAGGCCCATAACTCGTGAATATAAAGAGGCATGAATAGTTGAGCCCTGTCCTAAGACAGCTCTTGTTTCGGTCTATAATTGTTGTTTTTCACTTCAGAATTTCAGTTTCTCTTTGCAATTCTTCTGAGTCTACCCAACTGTTGTGGCTGATTTTTTACCATGTCATGGTGCATTTAAAGTCAACTTTGGGGACAAATAAATGATTTTAAAGAAATTTTGCTTCCGAATCACCTATATTTGTCCCCTGCTATTTAGGTTTAAAAAGCTCAGAGAAATTACAATAATTGCAGCAATATTAATTATACACGTAGTATTGTTTCTCTTTTCTGTTTCAAGAATGACTGCCAGTGTACTAGTAATTGGTAGCGGTGGACGTGAACATGCGTTGTCATGGAAACTGGGGCAGTCGGCAGAAGTGAGCCGCGTGTTTGTTGCACCTGGTAATGCTGGAACTAGACAATGCGGCAAAATATATAATGTTGGTAAGAACCAGAAAAAATAATCATTTTTGGTTAGCTTTTTAACATGTTCATCTTTTGTAATTTGTAGGGTTAAGGTTATAAAAAAAGAAAAATGTTATGAAAATACTTTGTTTTCTATAATATCAAGAGCCAAGAGGTAAAATGGAAGATTTTCTTGACACAAATGTCACTTATCATGATTTGCCAGCTGTTAAAATCTAGAGAACTTTCATAATAAAACATGTACGACGGTGATCCAAGAACTCATTTATTAACCACCAGCTATCATTGAAATTTACAATACATATTGACCAGCCCTTGCCAAGTTTGAAATCATATCAACAATAAAACCCTTTGTATGCAACTGATGTACTGGTTTGCGGGCCAACACTACATGCATTTTGTTTTCACTACATATCTTCATAATTGCTGCAAGCATCTAATCCATTTTAGCTCACCTGAGCACAAAGTGCTCATGTGGAGCTTTTGTGATCGCCCGTTGTCCGTCGTCCATGCATGTGTCTGTCTGTCGTCAACTTTTCATTCAAACAACGTCTTCTCCTAAACCGCTTCGCAGACTTTCACCAAACTTCACAGGAATGATCCTTGGGTGGACCTCTTAAAAGTTGTTCAAATCTTTCCGGTCCACTGCATATGTAGATCACCAGAGCTAAAAAAAAGATTTAAAAAGTGAAAACTTTGAAAATGTTCTCCTATGAAACTGCAAGGCTCAGAGCTTTCATATTTGATATGTGTGTCTAGTGGTCCTTTACAAAAATTGTTCAAATTATGCCCCTCGGATAAAAACGGGCCACGCCCCAGGGGTCACATGGTTTATTTAGAATATATAGCAAAATGACTTTACAAATCTTCTCCTCTGAAACCGTAAGGCCCAGAGATTTCGTATTTGGTATGTATCATCCTGTAGTGGTCATCTACAAAGATTGTTCAAATTATGCCCCTGGGGTCAAAACAGGCCTAGGCCTGGGGGTCTCGTGGTTTATATAAAATATATAGCAAAACGACTTTACAAATCTTCTCCTCTGAAACTGCAAGGCCCAGAGGTTTCATATTTGGTATGTAACATTGTATAGTGGTCCTCGATAAAGATTGTTCAAATGATGCCCCTGGTGTCAAAACTGACCACGCCCCAGGGGTCACATGGTTTTTATAGACTTAAATAGCAAAATGAATTTTAAAATCTCCTCCTGAAACCACAAGGCCCAGAGGCTTCATGTTTGGTATATAACATTGTATGGTGGTCCTCTACAAAGATTGTTCAAATTATGCCTCTGGGGTCAAAACTGGCCATGCCCCAGGGGTCACATTGTTTATATAGACTTAAATAGCAAAATGACTTTAAAAAGCTCCTGAAACTGCAAGGCCCAGAGGTTTCATATTTTTTATGTAACATTGTAGAGTTGTCCTCTACAAACATTGTTCAAATGATGCCCCTGGTGTCAAAACTGACCACGCCCCGGGGGTCACATGCTATATATAGACTTAACTAGCAAAATTACTTTAAAAATCTTCTCTGAAACCTCAAGGGCCAGAGGTTTCATATTTGGTATGTAACATCGCATAAGGATCCTCTACAAAGATTGTTCAAATTGTGCCCCTGGTGTCAAAACTGACCTCGCCCCGGGGGTCACATTGTTTATATAGACTTATATAGCACAATTACTTTAAAAATCTCCTCTGAAACCACAAGGCCCAGAGAAACACACCCAAGGGTAACATGGTTTCTATAGACTGATATGGAAAGTGGGCTTTAAAAATCTCTGAAACCGCATGGCTCAGAGGTTTCATATTTGGTTTGAAACATTGTTTACTACAAATATTGTTCAAATTATGCGCATGGGGTAGAAAGTGGCCACGCTCTGTGGGTCACATGGTTTATTTTGACTATAAAATTCTTCTTCTGAAACTGCAAGGCCCATATCTTTATACTCGGGTAAATGGTTTAGTGCCATTTGGCCCTTTTGTTATAAGCCATTATGATGCCTGAAACTCAGGTGAGCAACATAGGGCCATCGTGGCCCTCTTGTTTCCGCTGAACTGGAACTATGTCTTAAAGTAGGATGCCTTCCATGTCCATGAAGAATATGAAAACTTGTTTTCCGGCTGACTTTGATACATGGGCCTTTTTAGGAGGTGGAGACGACAAATGTTTCCATTGTGACGACTGTTATTTGGTCTCAGGATCATGCAAGAAGAACCAAGTTTTATTGGTCGTCACAGTGCGCTGCAGAAAAGTGTCTCCTTTATGAAACCATTTTAGAAACTTGTTGGATGTCATTCCGAGCTTATTTTTATCACTGTTGCTTAGAAGCCTCTGTATCCACCGTGCACTGACATTTTCCATCTCCAGATTGTCAGTCAAGATCCGTTGGACTGTCCCATATCCAAACCCAGTCTCCTCACATCTATTGCGCATTGATACACGTCCGTCTGAATTCATGACTTCACACAATTTGTAGATTTTCATAGCTGATGTTTTTGGTTGACCTTCCATTGAATCATCAAAAATATGTTTGCGTCCTTCTCGAAAACGTTTAATCCACTTAAATACCAAAGATCGTTTCACATTTTTTCTAGTGGAATATCCTTGCATTATGTTGAATGTCTGTGTTGTTGTCCTTCCAAGTTTAACTACAAACTTAATGACAGCACGGTTTTCTAGCGCGCGAGAATCCGTTTTGTCATTTCCCCTACAGTAACAATACAGTTGATTTCAAACAATGTAACGTGAATGACGTCAATATTTTTGAGTGACGTCACAATGTTTGCATTTACGTCCTACAATAAGTATTTTCAGTAATTAAAAAAAAAAAGATATAATCTATTTAAAAAAAGAAATATTGAGGGTTGGCCCGGCTGATAAGTAATGTGTCGCCATGATAACGCCTGATAAATTCAGCTTTCAAAATATAACAGTAAAAGTAAAAAAAGTAGTTTGCAAACAAAATTGTGTATATATTATAAGCCTTATAGCTCAATATTCAAATTCAGTCTTAAGTTATAAAGGTTGTCCTCAAACTTCTGGATCACCCCTCATACTTCAAATTAATAAAGATTTTGTGTGTAATGTTTTACACGACGTTTGTAAAGTACTGGTACACCAGTAGAAATTAGTAGAAAGGAATGTAAACTTTTTTCTTTTAAATTTCTTTTACAGTACTAGACATAACCAACATAGCAAGTGTGGTAAGCTGGTGCAAGGAGAACAGCATAGACCTTGTGGTGGTAGGCCCAGAAGATCACTTGTCTGCGGGCATTGCTGACCACCTGTCACAGAATGGTATATCACACATGTTCATTCATTTTCCTGTCATGATCCCTTGTCTGCGGGCATTGCTGACCACCTGTCACAGAATGGTATATCACACATGTTCATTCATTTTCCTGTCATGATCCCTTGTCTGCGGGCATTGCTGACCACCTGTCACAGAATGGTATATCACACATGTTCATTCATTTTCCTGTCAAGATCCCTTGTCTGCGGGCCTTGCTGACCACCTGTCACAGAATGGTATATCACACATGTTCATTCATTTTCCTGTCATTGGAATTTTGGAAGGGTTACTTTGCACAAATTTATTAGGAAAATCATATCATTGATTTCATGAAAAAAATTAGTATGCCACGAAGTAAAATAAATAGGACAGTTAAATTTGGTTGTCATGCCCACTTGTTAATTTGGCATACAACATTTTGTGCAGAGAGATTTAATGTTTTTCAGTTGTTGGGACGTCATATGCCATCATTTCTGTAAAAATTAAGATGAATTTTTCTGATGCATTTTATATAACATATAATTTGACTGAATAATTAACATTCTTGTTGTATGGAAGTTGCAATAGTAGACAGGGTATTCATTAGTGTGTGTGTACACTATTCTAATAATTTAAATTTGTTGTGACCAAGTGCAATTGGAATGTCGTACATGTCATTCATTTGGACCATATAGTAAAATATGTAATGTGAAAAATGATCACAGGAGTGAACTGAAGTAGCAGCCTAGCAAAAAATATTTATTGTCCTTATATATTAGGAAGTTTAAAAATTGTTCAGGCATCAAGTGTTTTGGGCCCAGTGGCAAGGCAGCGCAGATTGAGGCCAGTAAAGAGTTTTCAAAGAAGTTCATGGAGAGACATGGCATCCCTACAGCCAGATATTGCAGCTTTACAGATGCCGACGCGGCAGAGAAGTTCATCGATGAGTAAGTGTGGCTGCTATAAGTTTAAGTAGATGGTGGAGTTTGAAAAAGCAGTATGTCTCAACTTTGCGGATTGGTCTTGTCATATGGGAATCTTCTACTTAGGATATTTTGTTGACTCCAGATTTGAGAGAAATATCATTTCCTTATAATTGAAATGTAGACATGGTTGCAGAAATAGCTTATCAAAGGGTCCAGTCATTTGACATCTGTATCCGTATCGCTGCATACTGCATATTTTATCTGTGCAGTGTCCATTGTTTTCTACATGTACATGTATGGCAGGAGTGCAGTGTCCATTGTTTTCTACATGTCCATGTATGGCAGGAGTGCAGTGTCCATTGTTTTCTACATGTCCATGTATGGCAGGAGTGCAGTGTCCATTGTTTTCTACATGTCCATGTATGGCAGGAGTGCAGTGTCCATTGTTTTCTACATGTACATGTATGGCATGAGCATATTCGGTATGTAACAATGAGCTGTAGCATGTTTTCAGAGCTGACTTTCCAGCCCTGGTTGTGAAGGCAAGTGGTTTGGCTGCGGGCAAAGGTGTAGCTGTGGCAACAAATAAGGCCGAAGCCAAGGCGGCTGTACGAGACTGTCTTAAGGTGATTGTTTCTCTTTGCCTATGCTTACTGCAAGGTGCCTCAGCAGTTGAGGCACGTCGTGGGAAAACCGGACTTCATGCGTGTGCGTAAAGTGTCGTCTCAGAATAGCCTGTGCAGTCCGCACCGGCTAATCCAGGACGGCACTTGCTGCCTACAGTGGATTTATCTTTAGAAGAGACTTCCAAGAAACAGAAAATACCATAAAAGCGGAAAGTGCCGTCCCAGATTAGCCTGTGCCGATTGCACAGGCTAATCCGGGACGACACTTTACGAACATGCATAAAGACCGGTTTTCTTATGACGCGCTTAATATATTTTCTTATGTGGATTCTTCTAAAGCTGTTGGACCAAAGTTTGGGACGTCTTAATGGTTTTTGAATCAGAATTGTCATTATTTCGAAACACTGAAATGTTTTTCATATTGCGCTTGCTACCATTTGTAAAAAAACAAACTACTAGGCAATGAAAGGAAAACAGTTTTTGTGTCGTCTGAAAAAGCGACATATGGGTGTTACTTTTGTTGGCGGCAGTGTCGGCGGCGGCGGCCCCTTTCGCTTGTCCGGAGGATATCTCTTAAGACTATTAAAAAAAAAAAAAGCTATCAACAAGAAACTTCATAGGTAGATAGATTTCATTGAGGGGAAGTGCAGAGCTTAAGAACCGTTACTCTGCACCTCATACTTTTGGAGTTATTGCCCTTTGTTTATTTTCATACTTAATTTTTGTCCGGAGCATAGCTCTAAGTCTATGAAAGCTATCAACTTGAAACTTCATAGGTAGATAGATCTCATTGAGGAGAAGTGCAATGCACAAGAACCATTACTCTGCACCTCATACTTTTGGAGTTATTGCCCTTTGTTTGTTTTCATACTTAATTTTTGTCCGGAGCATGACTCTAAGACTATGAAAGCTATTAACTTGAAACTTCATAGGTAGATAGATCTCATTGAGGAGAACTGCGGTGCACAAGAACCGTTACTCTGCATCACATACTTTTGGAGTTATTGCCCTTTGTTTATTTTCATACTTCCGGAGCATCACTCTAAGACTATGAAAGCAATCAACTTGAAACTTCATAGGTAGATAATTTTCATTGGGGAGAAGTGCAGTGCATATGAACCCGTACTCTGCACCTCATACTTTCTGAGTTATTGCCCTTTGTTAATTTTTTGGGTATTTTTTTTGCAATTAGCCAGGATGCAGTGCTTTTGAAGATTTCAATAAATCTGTTTGAGCATTAACCTAAAGTGCTTCTTCATTTGGATTCACGTAAGCTTTCCGGTGTCAGGCGACACATCCAACTCGCGGAGTTCTAGTGTCAATTTAAATATTGCATTGTTTTTGAACTTGTTTTGCAATAATAGCATACATGCCATACTTTTTTTGATCATTTCCGGGACTCTGCCCGTGAATTTCGGGGATTTTTACTGATTTTCCGGGACATCTACGTGCGTTAATTATTTGTCCAGGTTATTTTATCTGGAAATAGGGGCGTGTGTTCATGTATTTATTCCAGTCTAAGGCAATGTACTTCTTTGCATGAAAAAGGTTTTATTGTTTAGCAATATAAATATTCATACAAATGCTAAAGATCGCAAAGTTATTGCACTATGAAACTTTTATACAAATAGTAAAGATTTCAAAGTTCTTTCGTTACAAAGTTGACACATCTATATTTATTTAGCAAAGCACGTGGTCGGTACAAGCATACTTTCCATGCGTGGAACGTGACGTCATTGGTGCCAGCGGACATTTCGCTCTCTTTTCTAGCAAAACTCGGGCTTTACATGGCATACACAGACTAACAAAAAACTTTACAATTATTTTACCTCAAGGAAAGTAATTTAAAAAACAACGCCTTATTTAAGTAGTAAACTAACTGTGGATATTGTGAACAACGTAAACTGTTGAGTAAATTGCTTTTACTTATGGTCGCGATTATAAGTATTCTTTCGTTATCAACTGACGCATCACGCATTGATTCACTTATTAATGCATGTATAAATGTCTATTACGCTGATTGGTCGATCGTTCACGTCATATGGCAAACTAAAATACCTCGACGTTTTAATTGGCAAAAATCAATTTTTCTATGGGAATGTACTGAACGCCGAGCTACTCGGATTAGTTGATTAGAGTGAAAGTGTGACAATTGCTGTTAATTGCTCATTTATGACACGATGCCGAATAGGTTATGCATTGCCTTGGGGACAAATTAGGAGATTAGTGGTCTGTCAAAAATTAAACTAGTATAGGTATGCACAGTTTTTAGCTCGACTATTCGAGGAATAGGTGTGCTTTACTACTACCCCCGGCGTCGACGTCTGGGTCCGCGTCTCAATTTGGTTTACGTTTTTATTAAAAAGTCTTGTAACTTCAAAACTACAGTTTTCACTTGAAACTTGGAATATACCTTTGTCATCAATTCCAGTGTCAGGGGCAACATTTCCCATAACTCTGTTTTGTATTTTGACAGAGTTATGCCCCGTTTTCACTTTGATTTTCTGGTTAAAGTTTATATTCAGAAGTTTTGTAACTTCAAAACTACATGAGTTATTCACTTGAAACTTGGACTATACCTTTGTCATTAACTCCAGTATCAAGGGCAACATTTCCTATAACTCTGTTTTGTATTTTGACAGAGTTATGCCCCTTTTTCACAGATTTTGTGGTTACAGTTTATATTCAAAAGTTTTGTAACTTCAATACTACAAAAGCTATTCTCTTGATACCTTTGTCATCAACTCCAGTATCAGGGTGAACATTCCCCATAACTCTATTTTGTATTTTGACCGAGTTATGTCCCTATTTCACATAGATTTTCTTGTTAAGGTTTATATTCAAAAGTTTTGTAACTTCAAAACAACTTAAGTTATTCACTTGAAACTTGGAAATAACCTTCGTCATCAAATCTAGTATCCTAGGCAACATTACCCATAACTATGTTTTGTATTTTGACAGAGTTGTGCCCCTGTTTACATAGATTTTCTGGTTAAAGTTTTTATTCAAAAGTTTGGTAACTTCAAAACTACATAAGTTATTCACTTGGAACTAACCTTTGTCATCAAATCTAGTATCAGGGGCAACATTACTCATAACTCTGTTTTGTATTTTGACAGAGTTAGCCCACTTTTTACATAGTCTTTGTGGTTAAAGCTTTTGTTCATAAATTTATAAACTATACAAGGCTTCACTTTAAAGTTTTGTATGTTAACAAATTTATGCCCCTTCCACTATCCAAAATATGTACCAACTGAAATAGTGCATTAATTTTCTGTGACAATCCCGGACAATCTGAGACATATGGCATGTATGATAATAGTTACAGTACACATTTTTTGTACTTTCAAGTGATTGTGATCTAACTGGAAAAAAAACTCATGTGCTGTGCAAAGCAGTCTTCTTTAAACTAGTGTCATCTCATCTTAGCGCTAAATACTTTTATTTCAGGGGAAGAAGTTTGGTTCTGCAGGCGAGACTGTGATTGTAGAGGAACTTCTAGCAGGAGAAGAAGTCTCGGTTAGTCTGTGTGTGTTAAGTATCAGTTCAGGTGTCATGGTCTAGTCAACCATCTTATGAATGACAATCATATATTTGTATTATGTTGTTTACTCACAAACTTCCATTGCCAGTTTATAAGTGACTGAATAGATTATTTCTATATAATACATAATACACAGCTTTGTTTGATGATTTTTTTTTTTAATTACATATAAGCAATTATGGAGAAGTTGTGGGAATGTACTGTGTTTTTCATAGCTAAACATTCCAATGTCAATGTCCGAAGTCAGTATTAAACTAAACTTTTTGGAATGTGAATACAATTAATGGATACATGTATTTACTGTCCAACACATGTTGCATGATAACCAGCTCTGTTACACAGTCCTCCAAGGTACATTGTGTCTGCCTGTCCATTACAGGTGCTGGCGTTCACAGATGGCATAACTGTCAGTCTGATGCCTGCGGCCCAGGACCACAAGCGACTTCTGGATGGTGATGAGGGACCCAACACAGGCGGCATGGGGGTTGTCTGCCCTTACCCCAAGGTAGCAGGTGTTTAGCAGTCTATGATGATAAATGCTGTCATTTTAATCACTGTTCTGATGATGTTAACATATACAGTTGGGGATAATTATGATGTGTTGTTGGGAAAAGTAGGAGTAAACCTTTTCACTTCACTGTTTCATCCTTTAACATCCACTGTTTCATCCTTTAACATCCTCTGTTTCATTCTTTAACATCCTCTGTTTCATCCTTTAACTTCCTCTGTTTCATCCTTTAACATCCTCTGTTTCATCCTTTAACATCCTATGTTTCATCCTTTAACATCCTCTGTTTTATCCTTTACCATCCTCTGTTTCATCCTTTCACATCCTCTGTTTCATCCTTTAACATCCTCTGTTGGGGATCCTTGTACGGATAGGTTACAACAGAGTTTTACACTTCCTTTGGTACATGTCAGTAGGTACCCTGGGAGGAAACCTCCCTTGAAAACAGCTGACCTGTAGTCATAATTATATTCTTGTTTTCCAGTTTGATGCAGTTTCGTTCAAACATTTTCATGGAGTTTACTTTTATATCTGAATCTTGCATCATGCATGGCTAATACAAACACGTCTTGTCTACATTTTGATTTATTTCTATCTTGTGGGATAAAGCTTCTGTGTCTCAAGTCATTGTTTATATTTGTGACATTTTTATGCCCCCGGCATCTTGATGCGGGAGGCATATAGTGATTGTCCTGTCCGTCATTCCGTCTGTGACAAGTTTAAGTAGATTTTACCATTTCATCTAGCACCAACACCGCATACTACAACACTTGGATATTTACACAGTTGTTACTTATGACCGTTCCCAATCCACCCATATCACCCAGCCTCACCTTGACCTAATTTGCACTTAGAAAAATTCACATGGGCTGTTTCTTGGTTAACTAGATTTAAACGTTTTGTCTAGCACCAACACCGCTGCTACAACACTTGGATATTTACACAGTTGTTGCTTATAACTATATCAACCAACCTCACTTTGACCTTGACCTAAGTTGGACTCAGAAATGGGCTATTCAGCGCCAACTGGGGGCATGTGTGTTTATCAAACACAGAATCTTGTTTTTAATATATTTAATGTTTTCTTTGATATACATATGTTAATGGGATAAATAGAAAACAAATTTACTGTGAAATAAAGAAAACATATTCGGCTTGAAAGTTGAACAACTTGCCAAGGCATGTAAACTCTAAACAAATTTTCACCCCAACTGTGGGTTTGCCTTTGTGTGTCAGTACAAAACATAAAGGTATGGTAAAGGTTCGGTTTATAGTCTGATATTGATGTACATCTGTATCTGACTTTCACATTTACCTCCCGATCACTGGGCCATAAGTCGTCCGTTAATACTCCACACAGTACGCAGCTAAGGCACATTGGCTTATTTCCTTCACAGGTACCGATTTATACACCTGGGTGGAGACGAGCAAGCGTGGGAAAACAATTTTTGCTCAGAAAAATTACCTGGTTAATTCGAACCAGGGACCTCACGATTCCAAAGCCAGCGTCCTGCCACTATACCTGACTGCTCCCACATATCATAGTTTAGTTGTCAGTATTACCCGGTACCCTGCACGCGTTATTCAGTCAACAAATGTTGTGTTTTGTGTGTAATTCATATTGTACACATATATTTGCAGCTGGGTTTCTCAGATTTAAGAAGAATTAAAGAGGAGATCCTTCAGAAAACTGTAGATGGACTGAGGGAAGAAGGAACGCCTTATGTTGGTAATCGACCGATCCGGATTTTGCCACGAATACTTTAAACTCCTCCCCAGCTCTTGTTAAAGGATTAATTTCCATTCATCGAAAATCACAAATTTAAACATTTAAACATTACCAAATGATTTTTGGACTATCACAAACATTATGCGCATGCTCTTTTATATGAAATAGTTAACCGCTAAACACGTGATATCCAAGTGCGATGATTGGGTGATATTGCAGATTAATTTGAATATGATTGACATTTGTGGAAGCGTCTATGATTTAAAATTGAAAACATATGTAATGTACCCACAATTGTGATAGGTTGTTTCACTTTAATATACTCACTTTGAATTGTTTGTTTAGTATGTCCTTTCACAGTATATGTTGTTTCCCTTTAATATACTCACTTTGTATTGTTTGTTTAGTATGTCCTTTCACAGTATAGGTTGTTTCCTTTAATATACTCACTTTGTATTGTTTGTTTAGTATGTCCTTTCACAGTATATGTTGTTTCCCTTTAATATACTCACTTTGTATTGTTTGTTTAGTATGTCCTTTCACAGTATAGGTTGTTTCCTTTAATATACTCACTTTATATTGTTTGTTTAGTACGTCCTTTCACAGTATAGGTTGTTTCCTTTAATATACTCACTTTGTATTGTTTGTTTAGTATGTCCTTTCACAGTATAGGTTGTTTCCCTTTAATATACTCACTTTATATTGTTTGTGTAGTATGTCCTTTCACAGTATAGGTTGTTTCCCTTTAATATTCTCACTTTGTAGTGTTTGTTTAGTATGTCCTTTCACAGTATAATGAGGGATTCATGATTACTTGAGGTTCTTGTATGGACAAACATTAATGCTTTTTTCCCCAATACAAAATTTTCGAATAAGAATGATATAATTTTGTAATATATCTCTTAATTTACCTGTTTATATTGTTGCCATTGTTCTTATTCATCATTTTAGCATTTCTCTGTTGTGACAATGCAAAATGTCAGGATGCAATGCAAGTTTATGATTAATATATAGCTGGACCATTGACTACAAATATGTTCAAACTTTATCTCTGATTTTATATTAAAAATTAGCCAATGGAAATTGAAGTTCATATTTTATGATTGTTTTCATCGGTGAACAATTTAAGAAACAGATGCAGTCATCTTCACAGTGCATTGTTTGACTTGCTTTTCATTGCCAGGTGTCCTGTATGTGGGTCTCATGATGACGGACGATGGGCCTAGATGCTGTCATGTTCACAGTGCATTGTTTGACTTGCTTTTCATTGCCAGGTGTCCTGTATGCGGGTCTCATGATGACGGACGATGGGCCTAGATGCAGTCATGTTGACAGTGCATTGTTTCACTTGCTTTTCATTGCCAGGTGTCCTGTATGCGGGTCTCATGATGACGGACGATGGGCCTAGATGCAGTCATGTTGACAGTGCATTGTTTGACTTGCTTTTCATTGCCAGGTGTCCTGTATGCGGGTCTCATGATGACGGACGATGGGCCTAAGGTTCTAGAGTTCAACTGCAGGTTTGGGGATCCTGAGACACAGGTAACACTAGTCTGGGCCGGTATCTGTTACAGTTACTATGGTAATAACCATGTTGAGTAATGGAGTTTATGTCAGTGAATCCATTAAAACTGTGACGGTTGTGTCCTTAATAGCCTTAACCTGTAATTTCTGTTATGCAGAATATTGTAGGCAAGTTCAAATGTGGTTACTGAATGTAGAAGGTTGCTTGCATTACTTAATTTGTGCAATTATTTTACCTACTCACAAATTACTTGTAAATGTTACCTTCATCTTTACTGGTATTGCAAAAAAAAGAAGTTTATAACATTACAACACAGGCAATTCTGCAGCTGATAAAGAGTGACCTCTACAAGACGTGCCTGGCGTGTGTCTTGGGATCGCTACACGAGGACCCCCCGCAGTTCGAGACTCAGAAGAGGGTGATCGCTGTGGTGGTCGTGTCGGGGGGCTATCCCGACGCATACAAGAAAGGCTGTGCTATAACAGGTATGGCAGACTTTGTGGGTTTTGTTGTTGTTGACAACGTTGTTTCTCCTTGAAACCCAGTATGTGTAAAAATAAGCCAGAAGAGGCACAAGTGTTATTTGTTGTATTTATGTCATTGTTGTACTTCATGAAAATGTTTGTGGGCATAATATCTAGGTCAAGTTTGATAATCAGCCAAATCACCTTGGGAATTTTGGAGTTATGGCCCTTGAATTATTTAAAATTGGCCTGTTTGATGTTTCAGCTCTATAAGTCCAACAGTTTTTATTCAATCTTCACCAAACTTCATGAAAATGTTTGTTATAATAATATCGAGGTCAGATTCGATAATCAGCCAAATCGCCCCAGGAATTGTGAAGTTATTGTCCTTGAATTATCTGAAAATGACCTTTTTAGCAGTTGCTGCTCTCTAAGTCCAAAAGTTTTCATTCGATCTCCACCAAACTTCATGAAAATGTTTGCTATAATAATTTCTGGGCCATATTTGATAACCAGTAAAATCAGCCCAGGAATTGTGGAGTTATTGCCCTTGAATTATTTGAAATTGGCCATTTTAGCGGTTTCCGTTCCAACAATGTAATCCAATTTGCACCAAAATTCATAAACATCTTTTTCTGCATAATATCTTGGCCAAGTTTAATAATCACCCTATTTGCCCTAGGAATTGTGGAGTTATGGCTCTTGAATTATCTAAAATTGGCCGTCCGCTTTCTAAGTCCAACAGTTCATAGCCGATCTTCACCAAACTAGGTGAAAATCTTTGTGGGTGTATTATCTTGGTTAAGTTTGATAATCAACCAAATTGTCCTAGTAACTTGGAAGCTATGGCCTTGTATTATCTAAAACTAGCCTTTTTAGCTACTTAATCTAGATTGGGCATTAATGTTACCAACAGCTCTTGTTGTTGTTTTAGGTTTTAGGTTCTTACAAATATCATGTTGAAGTTTGAAGTATGTATACAGTAAGGAAATATGGTTTATGGGTAAATGCACACTGTGTACACAGTGCTGTCTTGTATAAGTATCAGCATCAGGTAATCACAAGCTTGCATATCTAAACAAAATTCTGGATGAGCACCAGATTTTTTTTTACGTGACAGTTACAAAATGTTTGCAGGTTCAATATACTAATATTTCATAGTTGTCCATTATTGCAAATATTGTTTAAAATCCCTGTTAATTTGCGTATGTTTCAGGGGTAGAGGAAGCAGAAAACCTGGGCTTGACCGTCTTCCACGCAGGTACCACCCTTGCTGAGGTGGGCCTGGTGACCAATGGGGGGCGAGTTCTGGCTGTCGTGGCAACAGAGTCTGACTTTGAGACTGCCGCCTCAGTAGCACAGAAGGGCGCGGCCATGATCAAGTTTGAAGGGGCGTTTCACAGAAAGGACATTGGGCTAAGAGTTGTGTCCAGGTGAAATCTTGTCCCATTATTTATAAAGTTTTACAGTATAGCTGAAGTGAAACAAATACTTCACTCACCGTAGGGAAGTCAGAATTATTTATTCGTATAATTGCTTGGCCTGTCCATACAGAATTAAAACAGAGTGGTGGCTAAAACCTGGCAATAAATAACACGGTGTAGTGCTGTGTGTGATCACTAGGATGGTTGATGTGGAGTGACTCCCAAGCAATTTCATGTTGATATTTTGATAGTACTTCATGTCTATGCCAAGGTGACTGAACTTTACCCAAATTCTGCAAATTTTGCTTAAGCTGTTTTGTACATGTACACTATATAAATTATAGTATTTCTGGGTAATACAGTATTATAGTATAAAGACAATAACGGTGGCAGGGGTCACGCTCCAACAGCTAGTGTTTACTTATTTTCCAGAAATTTACACACGCCACTGTTGTGTTACAAGGATGCTGGTGTGGACATTGGTGCAGGGAACAAACTTGTGGAGGCCATAAAACCACTGGCCGCATCATCTAACAGGTAGGCGTAGTTGTGTATGCCATGATATTGCTTCTTATTTAGTCCCTTTTTAATCACACACACTTAAAGGGACCTATTCACAGCTTGGCATATTGGCACTTTGCAATATATTTGTCACAGATTCCAAAAAGAAAAGTATGTTAGATATAAAAAAGCAAAATAACACACATAATAATAGAAACACGTTTTATTAAATTCTTTAAAAACAATTTCCCTCGCATAGTTGTCAAGTGTGGTCAGTATGAAATACAATGTTTTGGCATCATTTGAGAATTAATACAATGTTTTGTCAGTGTAAATCAATCTGTTTGCATCATTGGTTAATCTTGTTAATAACTTACTTTTGACTCCCGAGCAAAGAAATGCTACCTATTAAAGGGTGCCCATCAACACGGAATTAAAAATTAAAAAATAATTAGTAAAATGTCAGGAAGAAATGAAAGAAAGAATCATTTTGTCAGTGTGCGTTAGAATTGTACCAATAATAAGAATAGTGTGACAATAAAACAACAACAACAAATATTTGTGCAGAATAACTCGTTACCCTGTAGTAACAATGGCTAGAGTGACGGAATTAAGACAGTATTTTCAGAAACACTGTAACCTATATGCAATAATTGTACCGGTAACAATGTTGATCAACATAATTGGAAAATCACATTCCTGTCAGGGAAGTCGTGGAAATATCATGGAATTTTACTCTGGAATGTCAGTGGCCACCCCTGTCTTATCCAGTCCTGTCTGTTATAGACCTGGTTGCATGGCAGCCCTGGGCATGTTTGGTTCCCTGTTTGACCTGAAGGCAGCTGGTTTCCAGGACCCCATACTAGTGTCAGGGACAGATGGAGTGGGAACCAAACTCAAGGTGAGAATTGGTCTCAGTCTGTTAATGTTTTAAATTGAAATTGTTACATTTTATGCTTTACATCTATCGGATATGGTAAAGTGACAGGCATCTAAAATAAATGACTTAGTAATTATATCGTTTGTAACTATAGTAAGTATTTATGAGTCAGAAACTGATTGTTTCTTATGAAACAGAAGAATAACCCTATGACCATATCATCAGAATTTGCCTAAAAGCATGAATTTTGTCATTAATAATGTTTTTTATTTAGTAAAAATCAGTAATCAGACACAATAACAACTTCACTGCCAGCGTTAAAAAATGTTTATTTGTTCACTATTGTCTTTGGGGACCAATGAGTTATCTTTATTCCTGGTTCATGTTTGAAAAATGCAGATTGCTAAGGCTGTATCAAATCATAAGACTATTGGCATCGACCTGGTGGCAATGTGCGTGAATGACATCCTGGCCCATGGGGCTGAACCCCTGTACTTCCTCGACTACTTCGCAACGGGCCGCTTGAATGTGGCATTGGCTGAAGAAGTCATTGCGGGCATCACTGAGGGATGTCGCATGTCTGGTTGTGCATTAGTAGGTGGGTGTGCTTTCTAACCATTTATCCTGTGTTATTTTGTTGGAAAAGCTTTGGTTTTCATGGATTGACATGGTAAACAATGTTTATTTTTACCTAACTTCAGCACCTGCCATAGGTGTCCTCCTGTTTCTTTCAAATCATGCATTTACCTGTTTTTGTTTCCCATTTCCTTATGTCTTAACAAAATATATTTTTCATGCATTGTCTCAATAGCATACTTTTTCTAAAAAGAAAGATACTTGTTTTGTTCTTGAAGTTGATCTTTTGTTTAGTCCTTCAAATAAGAACACCTTTTAAAAAAATCTCCTGTGGCATTGTTTGATTTTTGTATGGCGCTTTTTCAAGGTGGGGAGACAGCAGAAATGCCAGGCATGTACCAGTCCGGGGACTATGACATTGCAGGCTTCGCGGTGGGTGCAGTGGAGCGTAGCAAGGTCCTCCCCCGAGTTCAGAACATCACTGACGGCGACGCGGTCATTGGCCTCGGATCCAGTGGTCTCCATAGTAACGGGTTCAGCCTGGTCAGAAAGCTGGTAGAGAAGCTGGAGCTACAGTATGATAAGCCTTCACCCTTCAAATCTGGGAAATCCCTAGGTGAGGTAGCTTCTATTGGAGTATGATGTATTTTCCCTTACCTAAGAATATGAGGCGTGTCGTGGAAAAACCAAGCATATTGAATGTGCGTGAAGTGTTGTCCTGGATCAGCCTGTGCAGTCCGCACAGGCTAATCTGGGACGACACTTTCCGCCTGCAGTGGATTTATGTTTAGAAGAGACTTCCTTGAAACAGAAAATACCATAAAGTGGAGTGTCGTCCGGGAACAGCCGGTACGGACTGCACATGCTGATCCGGGACGACACTTTATGCACATGCATTAAATCTGGGTTTCCCACAACACTCTTATATTGATTCCAATGGCCTCTGTTTGAGCGTGTTTCCACAATCAGTTTGTACTGAATCAAGCATCTAAACTTTACATTGTAGATCATACCAATTCTGAATTCATTCCATGTTGGTTTGGTTGTTAAAAATTCAGGGAGTTCATGCTTTCTTTCATATTTATAATCTTATATGGATGTATCCTGTTTTGGGTCATGCCGTCCAAATTGCTCATGTATGCTTATTTGTTAACATACTACCTCTCGGTGGGTATAACTCACACTTGCATTAGTCTTTGTTACATATATTTTGTCCAAATGAACTACACGAATAATTAGAAAATATTTTGTTCATTGAGGATTTACTTATTTACTTTGTCAGTTAGCAGTTGTGACTATCATGTCTATTCTTTATAATTGGTATAATGTCTTTGCAATTTACTAATAAATTAATGCTGCAGCATGTTCTTTGACAGTGATTATCTACTATATGCTACTGTTTGTTAACTGATCTCTAGGTGAGGACCTTCTCACCCCCACAAAGATCTATGTGAGCTCCGTGCTGCCGCTGATGCAGAACGGGGATGTGAAGGCATTCGCGCACATCACGGGCGGGGGTCTCGTGGAGAACATCCCGCGGATCCTGCCGGAGGGTCTTGGTGTGAGACTGGATGCCACCACCTGGAACATGCACCCCGTCTTTGGTTGGCTAGCAGAGAAGGTGGGGTGTAGCCCATTATTTGGTCTTTTTAGTTGCAACAAAGTTTTAATCTGGAGATTAACCTAGTAAAATACAAGGTATAAAAATCAAATAAAAATATTCCAGTTGCTTTGCATACTGTTATATATAAATACAGCTAATACAAATATTGTTTAATTTGTTTTTATGCCCCCGAAGGAGAGCATATTTGAATTGAACAGTGCATCCGTCCGTCGGTTTGTCAGTCCGGCCAAGTTTAAAGTTTTTTATGAAATCAAATATTTTTAATACTAACAAATATATTTACTTGAAACTTAAAATAAATCCTTAACTATCAACGTCTCCACCAGGGAAAGCAACCCCCATAACTTAGTTTGTATGTTGACAGATTTATGCCCCTTTTTATTCCCCCGGCATCTTGATGCGGGGGGGCATATAGTGATTGTCCTGTGCGTCCGTCCGTCCGACCGTGACGAGGTAAGGTAGATTTTACGGTTTCATCTTGCACCAACACCGCTTACTACAACACTTGGATACTTACTAGGGATGTAAACGAATATTCGGGCGAACGACCGAACATTAGAATCTTAATTCGAATATCCGTTCATTATATTTTATATCATAAGAATGTTAAATTTTGTTAATGTTATAACAATGTTTAAAATAAAAATAAAAACAATCAAATGTTAATTTGATGGTGTCACGTTAGTATCTCTAGGTTTTCCGATTCATGCGTACAAGTGCACGTGTCATATGGTCCCCATATTGCGCAATGACATTGATTTGCTAATTGGTAGTTATTGGTGAACAATAGGCCTATGGTGACAGTATGTGCGACCCGGGGAGTCGCCATAGCCATTCAGATTAATTAAGAAGGGGTCAAGTTTTGATTGCAATTAAATATTATGCCTTATTGATTCGCGCCTCATTATTGGCTAATCTGCATACATGTACATATTTCTAGTTGTTTTTAGCTCACCTGAGCACAAAGTGCTCATGGTGAGCTTTTGTGATCGCCCGTTGTCCGTCGTGCGTGCGTCTGTGTGTGCGTATGTGCGCCGTCAACTTTTCATTCAAACAACATCTCGTCCTAAACCACTTGGCAGATTTTCACCAAACTTCACAGGAATGATCCTTGGGTGGACCTTTTTCAAAGTTGTTCAAATCTTTCCAGTCCGCTGTATATGTAGGTCACCAGAGCTAAAAATAGATTTAAACAGTGGAAACTTTAATAATCTTCTCCTATGAAACCGCAAGAGTCAGAGCTTTCATATTTGATATGTGACATCCTCTAGTGGTCCTCTACTAAAATTGTTCAAATGATGCCTCTGGGGTCAAAACTGGCCACGCCCCAGGGGTCACATGGTTTATATAGACTTATATAGCAAAATGACTTTAAAAATCTTCTCCTCTGAAACGGAAAGGCCTAGAGGTTTCATATTCTGTTGGTAACATTGTATAATGGTCCTCTACAAAGATTGTTCAAATGATGCCTCTGGGTTCAAAATTGGCCACACCCCACGCGGTCACATGGTTTATATAGACTTAAATAGCAAAATGACTTCTAAAATCTTCTCCTCTGAAACCGCAAGGCCCAGAGGTTTTATATATGGTATTTTATAGTGGTCCTCTGCAAAGATTGTTCAAATGATGTCCCAGGGGTCTAAACTGGCCCTGCCCTGGGGGTCACATTGTTTATATAGACTTAAATAGCCAAATGACTTTCAAATCTGCTGAAACCGCAGTTTTTTCGTATTTGATATGCAACATTGTATAGTGGTCCTCTACAAAGATTGTTCAAATTATGCCCATGGGGTAAACAGTGGCCATGACCCGGGGCGTCACATGATTTATATAGACTTATATGGTTGAAACCGTAAGGCCCAGAGGTTTTATATTTTGCGTGAAACATTGTGGAGTGGTCCTCTACAAAGATTGTTCAAATGATGCCCCTGGGGTAAAAATTGGCCACCCTCTGGGGGTCACATGGTTTTTATACATTTAAATAGCAAAATGACTTGAAAAATCTCCTCTGAAACCGCAAGGCCCAGTGGAATCATATTTGGTATGTAACATTGAAAAGTGGTCCACTACAAATATTGTTCAAATTATGACCCTGGGGTACAAGGTGGCCATGCCCTGTGGGTCACATGGTTGATATAGAATAAAAAAAACATCTGAAACTGTAAGGCCCAGATCTTTTATACTCAGGTAAGGCGTTTAGTACCATTTTTCTCTCTTGTTATTAGCCATTATGATGCCTTAAACTCAGGTGAGCGACCTAGGGCCATCATGGCCATCTTGTTTTTTTTAACCTGAGCCATGCTTGGTCTGTGATTTGATAGGTATTGTATCGTTTAGTGTTATTAAATATTTTATTATTTAATTTGTGATGTTTATTCTTTGAGTTTCCGTTTTTAATTAAGATAACTAAGACAATGATATCTGCTACAAACGTCAATTTAAGTTGATAAAATTACTGTTTTGACAATGAAAGTAGAGTTCCGTTATTGTGTTGCGTCAAACAATGAGATATCATTTGAATATTCGTTTGGAAGGTCAATAGAATATTCGAATACCTATTTTGGTATTTGTTGGCATCCCTAACACTTACACAGTTGTTGCTTATGACCATTCCCTATCCACCCGTATCACCCATCCTCACTTTGACCTTGACCTAATTTGCACTTAGAATAATTCAAATGGGCTGTTTCGCGGTTAACTAGATTTTACCATTTCTCTAGCACCAACACCGCTTGCTACAACACTTGAAATACTTACACAGTCGTTGCTTATGACCATCCCCAATCCACCCATATCACCCAGCCTCACCTTGACCTTGATCTAATTTGGACTTACAATAATTCAAAAGTGCCATTTCTTAGTTAACTAGATTTTACTGTTTCTTCTAGCACCTACACCTCTTACTACAACACTTGGATATTTACACAGTTGTTACTTATGACCGTTCCCAATCCATTCATATCACACAACCTCACTTTGACCTTGACTTAAGTTGGACTAAGAAATGGGCTATCCATCACAAACCGGGGGTTGGAAATTTTGGTCAAAGTGTTTAAGTTTTTCTAGAGCAGCCGTTTTGACTGAAGTAACTTTTATTTACAAAGATTCATTTTGGTGTCAATGAGGCACTTACTGAAAGCGCCTTCGGGTGCATGTGTCACCTGATAGTGACAGCACTTGTTCTCAAAATTTACATAGTAATTTTTACTTGTCCATACTACAACTACTCATGCATTATTGACGACATTGTATGCTAATAATGTCAAAAAGTGTAACACTTTCCACCTAATGCTGTCCTTTTCATGTGTCTCACCGACAATCAAAATGGAGCTGTTTAACTAGTTTCACAGTTGGATTTATAACTATGATGATGTCGACAGTATTTGTATATGTGATGTCAGAAAGTATATTGCTATCGTTTACTTTCAGGGGAACATTGCTGACACAGAGATGGCTCGGACATTCAACTGCGGTGTTGGTGCGGTGCTCATAGTTGACGCAGCTCTAGCAGGGCCAATCACGAAGAAGCTGCAGGAAAATGGGGAGACGGCCTCTGTCATTGGTCATGTTGTCAAGCAAATAGGTGACCAGATTTTAGTGATTATGAGAGATATTTACTGTTAAAACCTCTTTGCTGACTGATTTTAATTACAGTTAAATTCAACATACACAATTTTAAAACATGTTGTTTTAATATTAAACTGAAATGATGTTATCTACGTAAAGTTCATGGCGCGCTTTACTGATGGTGCGCAAAGCCATCCACGAGGTAGATGTTTCCATGCAGTACTCCACTATAATATATTGATACTGCTTACATGGTGAACGGGCCTATAATTTGTCCCAACAAAGATGAAATGAGGGTCCTTTTACCATGAATATGATGTAATGAAACTGTGATGCAACTATGTGTCCTTTTCAGGAGAAAGGTGTGTGGTCATTGACAAGCTACAGTCTGCGCTGATACAGTGCTGGCGTCACATCCCCGGTGTTAGCAGGAAGAAGAGGGTCGGCGTACTAATATCTGGCTCAGGTTGCAAGATACTAAATCTCATGCATAGGTTGCAAACCACCAAATATCTGGTTTAGGTTGAAAACCACTACAGATTTCAGAGAATTATATGTTAACATTTACTATTCTTTTCCTGTAACAACAGTAGCAATCTCTACCGTTACTTACCAGAATTTATTAGGCAAACCATTAAATTATTCCAGAGAAATTTAATGTAACCTTTTTATCAGCAAACTTCTAACTAGTTACTTGCATCTTTGTTCATCCTAGTAATATATAGAAAATACTAGGTTAATGTTTAATAAAGATAAGTTTTAGCGAGGCTGAAATAACATTAATCATGAGCCTTGGCGAGTTGTTAACGATTTTGTTCCGAGTAAATAAACTTACCTTTAATAAACTCTTACTAAGTATTTCTTTTTATCCCATCATTTTCTGTCTTTATAATGAAAATAGCCAAAATAAAACTAAATAACCAGAAAAACATAAAATGACGTCACAAATAACAACAAAATGACGTCATTAGATTGCGTATGTTTGCTGTATTCTACAGTGTGAATAAAGTAGGGATGGGACCGAATACTCGAATATTCGAATATTGGATAATATTCGAATATAAAAAACGAATACGAATATTCGATTTTCTCATTTATTTAAAGAACAAAATTTCTTTAAAAAATCATGTTTTTTTTCCAGTTTGATTACAAAGTTAACATGAATTCCAGTCGTATTTCCTAGCAGGTGGGCGGGGGCAGTGTAACATTTTTACAACACATGCTAAACATGTCCAATTAACGACAATTGATAATTGGCAGGGGGCCACGTCTTTACAAGGGCCGCGAGTTAACGGTTTGTAGGAGGCGCGAATATGACACATTGTATCAACAAATAACAAAACTGGGCCATGTTTGATAACGGTTTCACAGTTTGTACAAGGCGTACATTGTTGTTTATTATCCTTAAGTGACATCTATACGGTTAACTTGTTTACAGTAAATTACAATTACTCTCTCAGTAAACCAATCAAAATGAATCCATTATCAGCCAATCAATTTCTTTAACAAAATTAGCATGATCTGGTCAATCTTACTATACATCACTTGTAAATTATTCTCCATTATATCAACACCGTATATTATACAAGAGTCTTTATTATTAAACAATGCCACTATCACGTGCTTGGAAGTACTTTATGGGATAAAGTGCTTCGATACCAGTTTTTTTTAGCTCACCTGAGCACAAAGTGCTCATGGTGAGCTTTTGTGATCGCCCGTTATCCATCGTGCGTGCTTGCGTGTGTGCGTGCATCGTCAACTTTTCATTCAAACAACATCTCCTCCTAAACCGCTTGGCAGATTTTCACCAAACTTCACAGGAATGATCCTTGGGTGGACCTCTTTCAAAGTTGTTCAAATCTTTCTGGTCCGCTGCATATGTAGGTCACCAGAGCTAAAAATAGATTTAAAAAAGTGAAAACTAAAAATCTCCTATAAAACCGCAAGGCTCAGGGCTTTCATATTTGATATGTGACATCCTCTAGTGGTCCTCTACTAAGATTGTTCAAATGATGCCCCTGCGATCAAAACTGGCCCCGCCCCAGGGGTCACATATACAGGGGTTTATATAGACTCATAAAGCAAAATGACTTTAAAAATCTCCGAAACCGCAAGGCCTAGAGGTTTCATATTTGGTATGTAACATTTTATAGTGGTCCTCTACAAAGATTGTTCAAATGATGCCCCTGGTGTCAAAACTGACCACACCCCAGGGGTCACATGGTTTATATAGACTTAAATAGCAAAATGACTTAAAAAATCTTCTCCTCTGAAAGCGCAAGTCCCAGAGGTTTCATATTTGGTATGTAGCATTGCATAGTGGTCCTCTACAAAGAATGTTGAAATTATGCACCTGTGGTCAAAACTGGCCACAATCAGTGGGTCACTTGGTTTATACAGACTTACATAGCCAAATGACTTTAAAAATCTTCTCCTCTGAAACTGCAAGGCCTAGAGGTTTCATATTCGGTTGTTAACATTGTATAATGGTCCTCTACAAAGATTTTTCAAATGATGCCCCTGGGGTCAAAATTGGCCACACCCCGGGGGGTGACATGGTTTATATAGACTTAAATAGCAAAATGACTTTTAAAACCTTCTCCTCTGAATCCGCAAGGCCCAGAGGTTCTATATTTGGTATGTAACATTGTATAGTGGTCCTCTACAAAGATTGTTAAAATTATGCTCCTGGGGTCAAAACTGACTACACCCCGGGGCTCCCATTGTTTATACTGCAGCACTATAATTTCAATAAGCCTCTAACACTCAAAAATCAATACAGCAGACGACATTCCACAGCCAGGTGTATACAGTGTGCTAATTTTAGATCTTATCAAACCAGCTAGCAAGTTACACAGTGTTGTGAGGGTGCTTTAGAGAATCGTTGGAGATGACCATTGAAATGCATAGAAAATGTTATTCACCAGCATGGTCAATCATGTTGTTGTGTAAGTAAATTAGCTTGATGTAATGTTTAGGCAATGTGTAAGAAATGTAGTCAATCAGTCTTAGTATATAAGACCGTCTTATATAATATATTTTCACTTTAGATCTACTACATTGAATTTGTTTACAGGCAAAGTGTATGTTTCTAATTCAATAATGAAATGACAAATTGAAATGATAGCATTAGATCTATAAGTAGTCTTAACTAAGGTGGAACTGCACAATTTCTTGTAAGACAAAATGATGCAGCAATTGTGTGTGTGGCTCTGACACTGCAGTCTGTTTCACCAGCATGTACAGAAACACGAAGCATAGAGCCTAAAGTCTAGTCATCTACTTTAAACCTGTCATTTGTACAGTTTAATTAAATGTGTGCAGCACACACAAAACTACACACAGATCATGTCTCTCCAACAAAGTTCTTAATGCTTTGTTGGCAGCCTCCACCCAAGGACCTATTCTCAGAAGAACAACTTTTTAGTACCAAATATTGGACAGGGCTTTCATATTGATATGTGACATCCTCTAGTGGTCTTCTACTAAGATTGTTCAAATGATACCCCTGGGGTCAAAACTGGCCACGCCCCAGGGGTCACATGGTTTATATAGACTTATATAGCAAAATGACTTTAAAAATCTTCTCCTCTGAAACCGCAAGGCCCAGAGGTTTCATATTTGGTATATAACATTGTATAGTGGTCCTCTACAAAGATTGTTGAATTGATGCCCCTGGGGTCAAAACTGTCCACACCCCAGGGCTCACATGGTTAATATAAATGTAAATAGCAAAATTACTTAAAAAATCTTCTCTGAAACCACAAGGCCCAGAGGTTTCATATTTGGTTGGAAACATTGTATAAAGATTGTTCAAATGATGCCCCTGGGGTCAAAACTGGGCACACCCTTGGAGTCACCAGGTTTATATAGACTTAAATAGCAAAATGGCTTTAAAAATCATCTCCTCTGAAACTGCAAGGCCTAGAGGTTTCATATTTGGTATGTAACGTTGTATAGTGGTCCTCTACAAAGACTGCTCAAATGATGCCCCTGGGGTCAGAACTGGCCACACCCCAGGGCTCACATAGTTGATATGGACTTAAATAGCAAGATGACTTTACAAATCTTCTGCTCTGAAACTGCAGGGCCTAGAGGTTTCATATGTGGTATGTGACATTTTATAGTTGTCCTCTGCAAAGATTGTTCAAATGATGTCCCATTGGTCAAAACTGGCCCTGCCCTGGGGGTCACATTGTTTATATAGACTTTAATAGCCAAATGACTAAAATCTCCTGAAACTGCAGTTTTTTCGTATTTGATATGTAACATTGTATAGTATCTCTACAAAGATTGTTCAAATTATGCCCCTGGGGTAAAAAGTGGCCATGACCCGGGGCGTCACATGATTTATATAGACTTATATGGCAAGTGGGCCTTAAAAATCTTCCTTGTTGAAACCGTAAGGCCCAGAGGTTTTATATTTTGCGTGAAACATTGTGGAGTGGTCCTCTACAAAGATTGTTCAAATGATGTCCCTGGGGTAAAAATTGGCCACCCCTGGGGGTCACGTGGTTTATATACATTTAAATAGCAAAATGACTTGAAAAATCTCCTCTGAAACCGCAAGGCCCAGTGGAATCATGTTGGTATGTAACATTGAAAAGTGGTCCACTACAAATATTGTTCAAATTATGCCCCTGGGGTACTAGGTGGCCATGCCCTGTGGGTCACATGGTTTATATAGACTAAAAAAATATATGAAATTGCAAGGCCCAGATCTTTATACTCCGGTAAGGCGTTTAGTGCCATTTTTCCCTCTTGTTATTAGCCATTATGCCTTAAACTCAGGTGAGCGACCTAGGGCCATCATGGCCCTCTTGTTTAGATTCACTGTTGCATATGGTTTAGAGTTTTCCCACAATGTGAAAAGTAGGCCCCTTAACCCTTTATACATTTGTGTGTATTTATTGAGCCCACTGACTAACCACAGACACATTTGTTCATTGTACAGGCACCAACATGCAGGCTCTGATAGACTTCACGAGGGACCCGCTGAACTTCAGTGCAGCAGAAATAGTCCTGGTGATCTCCAACAAGCCAGGTGTGGAGGGTCTGGTCAGAGCAGAAAAAGCCGGAATAGCATCAAAGGTTATTTCTCCCATTTGTCTATCCATATGTTTAGCATGGACAATTTGACCTCCCACTTACGAACTTTATTGTCACAGTTAGTATGTGCATTGTGGATATTCGCATTAGTCATGCAAGTACTGCAGTATTTTTCAACAATATAATTATCAAATTAACATTTTACCCTGCAGGAACTAACATAGTAGTAGTAATTGCCTTATTGTTTATTCATGCGTAATGGTCCGTGTCGTTAATTTTTCTGATCTTTACAAGTACAGACAGAAGGTTTTATATAGAGTATACTAGGTTATTGTTGAATAAAGATAAGTTTATTTACACGGTGTACATGGTCACCATATACATGTACTGATGTAATGCAACTACGTTACTTTTATAATGAATGGATGGGCACCCCATACTTATGGAAAAAAAAACAGAGTGCAGTGCAAGGCAATGTTAATTTCTCTGGGTTTTTATCATAATATGACAATAATTTTAGTTCTACGGAACACAGTGGATATCGCTACTAAATATTCCTATAACATAATTTCCTGAAATGTGTCCCTCGTCATAGATGAAGTGAAAGTGTCCATGTCTTTTACTCATGAAGTGAATTTTCAGATATATATTCAGATTTTTCTTCCATTCGGACTATAAATCGTGTTGTACAAGCTCATTTAAGTTTCTGTGATCTTGTCACTGTGTTTTTGTTGAAAAAATGTGTTTGGCATTATAAACTTAATATTGAAACTTAAGGTTTAAATGCGAATTATGCATATCATTTAATACAGTTACATGTTTCTGACAGAGATCTACACCATGTTAGCACTATTTTACTAAAATTGAAAGTTCATGTGTGGCTTAAATTATAATTTGTTCCGTGCAACTCGTGGTTTTATCATAGAGTTTATTGTATGCTTAAATATTTGAATTTATTTACAGATATATCTTGCCTTTTCAACGTCTTTTTCCACGAAGTATACAGTGCATTCCAATTTTATTTCAGCAGTATGCGGTGACCATATTCACCGTGATTTAGCGAGGCTTAGAAAACCTGAACCACGAGCCTTGGCGAGCGGTTCACATTTTCGTGCCGAGCAAAAAGACTTCTCTTTATTCAGTACTTACCTAGTATTCTATTAATCCCATCATTTTCTGTCTTGAAAATGAATGAAAGAAAACACATTTCATATTACAAAAAAAAAATAACGTCACAAAAAATCAACAAGATGACGTCATTATACTGCGCATGTTTGCTTTCACCCACAGTGTTGAAATGAAGAACATTTTATCCCACGGGTTGTTATTAATCGATGCTGGCGTGATGATGGGATAAATAACAATGCTTCACAACTTCCTGTTGAAGTCGTCTGTTTTGTCCTATTGACTGGTATGGTTAGCAAAATACAGAGAATAGCAGGTTTGTGCCTGGTTGTTTGTAATAAATGAGGTTAGGCTTTTTGGTTATTTATAATGGGGAAACTTGTCTGTTGATGGTTAAGCATTTATTGGATCTGTTTTTTGGACGCCAGATTGGATTGAGAGGAATATGAATACAGTAATATGTATTGATGAAAATTGATTACATGAACTGGTGCATGTAGCTTTTGTAGTATTGCATTTTGATTTTTGGTGACAAACCTTCTCAGTTTTGTTTGTAATGCTTTAAAAACTTAAATTATAAAAGAAAATGTAATGTTTCATATTTTTCATTTAATGGACAGCATTAGTCCAAGAGCCAAGGGCCATTTATTTAAAATTCGCGCCCCAAGCTAAAATTGGTTTTAAATTAAAGGTATACATATACTAAATTCAAAAACCAATTTCTTAAAAAAATCCTCTTACAATGGCCGGCAATCCAGATGGCCGGCAATCTATGTTTACTTTTATAAAACATAGATTTGGTGATTGTTTAAAATGAGTTTTATTACATTTAGCTAATTTTTTAAGAGTGTGCAACAACTAAAAGGCAGATCTTTGAAAAAAAACACCCAATTTGAGGTGCTTTTTTTCCATTTTTTCGTATATATTTTTTCCAACAGTGTTGACGAAACATTGAATGTTACAAACATCAAATATAACATCACTTCAGTTAGTTTGTTTACAAAGATATTCATTATTGATAATATACAGCTAAATAATAGGGTTTTAGCGAATATGGGGTAAAATGAAATATTTTGGTGGCCATCTTGGATTGCTGGCCATTGTAAAAGAGGATTTTTTTAAGAAATTAGTTTTTGAATTCAGTATATGTATAACTTTCAGTTGAAACCAATTTTAGCTTGGGGCGCGAATTTTAAATAAATGGCCCTTGGCTCTTGGACTACATGTGTTGATTTAATATCGAGGTAAATGTACATGTTTTGACATGAACACTTGTTTAACTCGTTTCTTGAGAAAAAGACTTGCATTCAATAAGTAGGAAGGTTTATCTTGTGAGTAAAACAGTGATAGCATGTTGTTACAAATATAGCTGTTGATCCTTACAAGGTTGTTGAAGTTATCAGTTCAATTAAATGTATTCACAGGTTTCAATGCCAAATGATTTCTATGTTTCAGTGTGGAATTCATATCAGTGAAAATTAAGAACACCAACATGCCTTATTCTTTATGTAACCATTTGTTTCTGGTTTTGTTTACTTCCATAATGTGGTATTGATCTTAATTATTTTTAACATTGAATGTTAGCAAAACTGTAACTATGCAAAAGACAAATCATGTAGTTTGTGACTGTAAATTTACGATGAGACAGGATAAAACTAGTATGACCAGTTATATTCAGTTGTTTATGTTGGATTGCACCTTAGGCCTTTCCAGTTTGATTCTGTGTTAAGCGTCCTCAGGCTGGTAGATTTTCGGATGCCTGAACGAAAAAGACAACAATTTTGACAGTGTGAAAAATCGAGTTAGATAGAGTAAAAAAATTGTTTAAAAAAGAGGGAAAATGACCTTAGGTGTTTTTACTAATATGTATAAAACATAATGTGCAATTAGTCAATTTGCACTGTAAAATATTGTGTTACCGTAATGTCGTAATGTTCCCAATATGAAGATGATATATAACAGTTTTGCAAGTAAACATTCGCTTTAGCTTGTACCACTGCCATGAATAAGCTGTGAAAGAAAAATGGTTTTTATTGACTTTTTTTTCCTGCCTGGTTGGTATGTTTCTAAAAATCGTGTGGACGCTAAACATAGAATAACATTTGTATGGCCTTATTTGTGATTTTCGTAATCTCTTTTCGTAATAGTGGCTTTTCCTTCAGAATATGCAAGGCCATATTGATATTCAGTATACATGTAGGTCAGCATGGAGGATTGTTGTTTGATAATTATACCCCCACAAACGAAGTTTAGGGGGGGTACATAGGAGTGAGCTTGTCGCTCTGTTGGTTTTTTGTTTCCAGATGATAACTCAAGAAAGGCTTGACATATTCAAATAATTTTTGGAACACATGTGTAACATCATAGAATACAGGTCAAATTCGATGTTGGTTACAAACCACTTAATTTTGAGTTATGGACCCTTTTCGACTTAAAATTCCATAAAAACATGATTTCCGGACGATAACTCAAGAATGGCTTGACATATTGAAATAAATCTTAGTATACATGTGTAGCATTATAAAATACAGGTCAAGTTCGACTTTGGTTTTAAACCACTAAAGTTTGACCGTTTTTGACTTATATTCCCGAAAAACATGGACAATAACTAAATGAAAGGCTTCACATATTAAAATTCGTTTTGGTACATAGGTGTATCATCATAAAATACAGATCAAGTTCAACTTTGGTTACAAACCACTAAATGTTGACAGCGTTATGGCTTCTATTGAAATTAAATTTTTCCAAATATACTGTTTACCATTCACAAATTAAAGCATTCTCTCTCTTTCCATGTCTTTCGAATGGATGCCATAGTTTTGTGACGAGGCCATATTGTGGGGGTGTATCCGTCACTCATGTGACAATTCTAGTTGGCATTTCTATCCACTGTATTGTCCATATTGTGAGAGTGAGTTTATGTAATGGCAACCATTTACTATTGTGTAACCCATGACAGTGTGTGCTTGTGATGAATTTAGTGCAGACATTTCATTATATGGGCTGCATACTACAAGATGTACTGGTGTAGAGCCTCTTTTGATGATTTATCTCTGTATGATAAAACCCCCAACTAATCGCAAATACATTTCCAGTAATGTTTTTTACAATAGGAATTTTGTTGCCTAGAGCTGATAAGCATATTGCAGTACATAATGGTACCTTAAAGGGGCGTAGCAACCATTTGTCGACAATAGCATATTGCAGTACATAATGGTACCTTAAAGGGGCGTAGCAACCATTTGTCGACAATAGCATATTGCAGTACATAATGGTACCTTAAAGGGGCGTAGCAACCATTTGTCGACAATAGCATATTGCAGTACATAATGGTACCTTAAAGGAGCGTAGCAACCATTTGTCGACAATAGCATATTGCAGTACATAATGGTACCTTAAAGGGGCGTAACAACCATTTGTCGACAATAGCATATTGCAGTGCATAATGGTACCTTAAAGGGGCATAGCAACCATTTGTCGACATTAGCATATGCAAAAACAAAACTCGTTTACAGTGATACTGAATACTGAAGCATTGTTAAATATGATGGCTTTGTTTCTATAAACAGTTGATATACATGTACGTTAATTATTTTATTATATAAAAAGTGGTCACAGATGACACTTTTACGGGCACAGGAAAGTATAAGACGTACCATTACATGCATGCCCGTCTTTGATATATACTGGGTGTACTGTCTACCGGTGTATTAAGCTTTAACACACAAATAAATATGAGTAAAATTATATTTATACAGTAGAATAGTGGAAGATATTTACGACAATAATGTTACCATTCATAATTTGGCACTTCCGTACGATTTTATATTTTTATAAGTGCAACAGTGACCTCTTTGTTAGACCAAGGGTCGGCCATTTTATTTTATGACGTATGTACCGATTACTGGTGCCTATTCAGAGCAATGGGGACATAAGAACTGGCTGCCCCACCTCGACCATACTCGGCATATCTCGGATTACACCGATAGACGGTATGCACCGGTAGATGGTATCCTGAGTATATGTTGCATAGCATATTAAAGATTTCATTGAAGTATGCGATTTTGTTGGCATGAGTTTGAATTATGTAGAAATTGTGTATCCTAAATGATTCCATCCATATATTGTTGCTCTTCGTAAATACATGTATATTTGAGAAAAATTGGAAATATCTTGCTGTTATATATGTGTCTATATTTATGCAAAATACCGTTGATATGCCCCTTAAAATTGAAAATATTAAATCGTAAATGTTGAATTTGCAATGCATTCTTGTCAGTTGCCTATTTGTAAACATAAAAAATTCATAGTTTGTACCTTGACAGTCAGAAGGTGTCATCGGCTTATGTGAAAAGAACGCTGATAGCCACTTCTGGCTTTCAAGGATGATTTGCAATAACAACAGTTTGATACACAAATAAGGTAAATAGAAATGTTTTAATGAAAAACCTCATGTTAATTATCAATAACAAAAGTCTGATACACAAATAAGGTAAATAGAAATGTTTTAATGAAAAACCTCATGTTAATTATCAATAACAAAAGTCTGATACACAAATAAGGTAAATAGAAATGTTTTAATGAAAAACCTCATGTTAATTATCAATAACAAAAGTCTGATACACAAATAAGGTAAATAGAAATGTTTTAATGAAAAACCTCATGTTAATTATCAATAACAAAAGTCTGATACACAAATAAGGTAAATAGAAATGTTTTAATGAAAAACCTCATGTTAATTATCAATAACAAAAGTCTGATACACAAATAAGGTAAATAGAAATGTTTTAATGAAAAACCTCATGTTAATTATCAATAACAAAAGTCTGATACACAAATAAGGTAAATAGAAATGTTTTAATGAAAAACCTCATGTTAAAGGGACTTGTTCACAGTTTGGCAAAATGACAATTTTCAAAAAAATTGTCATAGATTCAAAAAAGAATGTATGCATTATATTCACACAAGCAAAATAACACTCCTGACTAAGAAAAATGTTAAAAAGATATGTTCGTTTATTTATAATCATCAATCGAAATTGGAAAAATAATAAAGCGTTTGTAACGCTTTTCATAGATAATTTAGCAAAAACGTGTATTACCGACATAGCGTTTAAACTGCCATCCAAATTCAAAAGCCTGCGTGGTGTAGTGGTAGCGCGTTAGCTTTTGCTTCTAGGGGGTCCCGGGTTCGAACCACAGGGCAGGCACATTTTTTATTTTTATATTTTTCCTTATTATTATAATTATTTAAAATTATTCCTGATATGACAGTTTTGTAAGTAAATTCATTTAATGACATTTTTCAAAAATACGAAAATCTGTGAACAAGTCCCTTTAATTATCAATAACAAAAGTTTGATACACAAATACACAAATAACATAAATAGAAATGTTTTAATGAAAAACCTCCTGTTAATTATCAATAACAAAAGTCTGATACACAAATAACGTAAATAGAAATGTTTTAATGAAAAACCTCATGTTAATTATCAATAACAAAAGTCTGATACACAAATAAGGTAAATAGAAATGTTTTAATGAAAAACCTCATGTTAATTATCATGATTGAGAATACAATATATTTCTTAATTAGACGCCCCCCCCCCTATTTTCATTATATCAAAGAACGGTGCAGTGCTTATGAAAGGACACAGACATTTGTTTGTAATTACCCCCTGCAGGTTATCATTCACTCTGGATACAGCAGCCGAGAGGAGTTTGATGAAGCCCTACACCAGAGTCTGGAGGCGGCGGGTGTGGAGATTGTCTGTCTTGCCGGCTTCATGAGGATACTGTCAGGTGATCATGCACACACTGGGGCAGTATTACAGAAGCATATTAAGTTTATCTTATGAATGAAAATGTATGTCTTGCCGCCTTCATGAGGATACTCTTTTGTAAGCGATCCTGTCCTGCCTTGAGCCGTATTTCAGAAACATTCTTAGTTTATCTTAAAATGAAAATGTCCGTCTTGCCACCTTCATGAGGATACTGTCAGGTATGGGATCATGCACACACTGGGCCATATTTCAGAAACATATTAAGGTTATCTTAAAATGAAAATGTCTGTCTTGCCACCTTGATGAGGATACTCTCTTGTAAGAGAACGTGCCCGCTTTGGGCCGTATTTCAGAAACATATTAAGTTTATCTTAAAATGAAAATGTTTGTCTTGCCACCTTGATGAGGATACTCTCTTGTAAGAGATCCTGCCCCGCCTTGGGCCATATTTTAGAAACATATTACGTTTATCTTAAAATGAAAATGTCTGTCTTGCTGGCTTCATGAGAGATTCTGCCCACCTGATTATGATATTTCTAAGTGGATTGATACTTGGGCATATATATTTCTTATATTTCTTCATGTAGTCAGGTAGTGTTTTAATACAGAATATCAATGTACTGGTAATTGATTTTAGTATAGCTCTGCATGTTGTCATATAGTTCTTATGTAAACGTGGTTTTACGATGCAGTAAACATGCAGGTCACAACATTGTGTTGAATACACACATCCTTGTCAATACTAATTCATTATATACCTGCTCCAATTCAACACATACTTGTTGTTATCATTATCATATTTTGTTTACTTATACACAATTATTTATTCTACAGTAGTAGTGATGTTCTTGTATACCCTTCAGGAGGGTTTGTGCAGAAATGGACAGGCCGAATGTTAAATGTCCACCCTTCCCTACTGCCGGCATTTAAAGGGGCAGATGCACATAGACAGGTCCTGAAAGCGGGCGTGAGAATATCGGGCTGCACCGTGCATTTTGTTACAGTAAGTTTAATACCTGGTGACATTACTTTATTTGACAGTTAAGTTGAATACATTGTCTTTGAATGATGCTTTTTATGTCGCCTACAAAGGCGACATATAGGGGTTACTTTTGGCTGTGGCAGTGGCCTTCAGTTTGTGCAAACAATAACTTGAGAAGTTTCTGGGGTATCATGATAAATCTTTATGGTAGTGTTAGTAGGTTTTCGAGATAATTGCGCTTATCGTACTTGCGTTATGCCCCTTTTAAAAAAAACAGTTTAAGAAAGGCTTGCACAGACAATAACTTGAGAAGTTTTCGTGCAATAGATATGAAACTTCAGGGTAATTGCTGTTATGGTACTTGAGTTATGCCCCTTAAAAAAAAAATTCAAATAAGGCTTGTGCAGACAATAACTTGAGAAGTTTTTGTGCAATCATTATTAAACTAGGGAAGTGTTAGTAGGCCTCAATCGAAATTTAAGTTCGGTGTTTGGCCTAATTGCTCCTATGGTGCTTGAGTTATGCCCCATCAGGCGACACGTCCGACTCGAGTTATGCCCCGTCAGGCGACACATCCGACTCGAGTTATGCCCCGTCAGGCGACACATCCGACTCCTGGAGTTCTAGTTTAGTAAGATGGCTTTTCTTTCATCATTTACTATGACAAAATCTACTTTGAACAGCCATAGTGTAATGTTGTGTTGCAAATCTGCTTTGTGGTCAATAGAGCCTTGATATCATTGGTTGTTCAGGTTGTTCAGTGGTGGAAAAAAATCACTTGTTATTCATTTTATATTTATTTTCATGCTCAACACAAAAGTATGGACACTTTTCATGGATTTATTTATTGTTGGGAATGTTAATATTGATTGTGTGGAAGTTAATTGTGTCCGAAAAAAATATTGCAGACAAACAATGCAGGAAGCTATATGTCAAGGGTACACAATTGATGACACAGTGTTGTTTTTGACACAAAATTTCCTTTTATAAACACATGGGGAAAATATATCGCCACCTTTGCCTGGACTGTTTTTATGGTAGTGCCTGCTGCACATACCTGTTATTGCAGATTAACCCATACTTAATTTCCTTCTTTGTGTATATGAATGTTGGTGTGTGCCGTGTTAGAATGCAGATTAACCCATACTTAATTTCCGTCTTTGTATTTATGAATTTCGGCACATGAATTGTTAGAAAACTGCTGTGAATCGGATTAACCTTTGTAGCCTTACATGACATTGCATACAGGTCTAATACTTATATGTCCACCATTCAGGAAGAGGTAGATGCGGGTGCCATTCTCATCCAGGAGGCGGTACCGGTATACCACAATGACACCGAGGACCGTCTTTCCGAGCGTGTGAAACAGCAGGAGCACAAGGCGTTCCCGCGGGCACTGGAGTTGGTCGCCAGCGAGCAGGTGAAGCTGGGAGCCACTGGGAGTGTAGAATGGTGTGTGTGAGACTTGAACAAGTGAAGCTGGGAGCCATGGGGAGTGTAGAATGGTGTGCATGAGACTTGAGCAAGTGAAGCTGGGAGCCACTGGGAGTGTAGAATGGTGTGTGTGAGACTTGAGCAAGTGAAGCTGGGAGCCCCAGGGAGTGTAGAATGGTGAGTGTGGGACTTGAGCAAGTGAAGCTGGGAGCCACGGGGAGTGTAGAATGGTGTGTGTGTGAGACTTGAGCAAGTCAGCTGGGAGCTAGTGGGAGTGTGGAGTGGTGTGTGAGAGAGCAAGTGAAGCTGGGAGCCAGTGGGAGTGTGGAGTGGTGTGTGTGAGAGCAAGTGAAGCTCGGAGCTAGTGGGAGTGTGGAGTGGTGTGTGTGAGAGCAAGTGAAGCTGGCAGCCAGTGGGAGTGTGGAGTGGTGTGTGCGTGAGCAAGTGAAGCTGGCAGCCAGTGGGAGTGTGGAATGATGTGTGTTAGCAAGTGAAGCTGGGAGCCAGTGGGAGTGTGGAATGGTGTGTGTGCGTGAAGCTGGCAGCCAATGGGAGTGTGGAATGGTGTGTGTGAGAGCAAGTGAAGCTGGGAGCCAGTGGGAGTGTGGAGTGGTGTGTGTGAGAGCAAGTGAAGCTTGGAGCCATTGTGAGTGTGGAATGGTGTGTGTGTGAGTAAGTGAAGCTGGGAGCCAGTGGGAGTGTGGAATGGTGTGTGTGAGAGCAAGTGAAGCTCGTAGGCAGTGGAAGTGTGAAATGGTGTGTGTGAGTGAAGCTGGGAGCCAATGGGAGTGTGAGGTAGTGGGTGTGAGAGCAAGTGAGGCTGGGAGCCAACGGGAGTGTGGAATGGTGTGTGTGAGTGAAGCTGGGAGCCAATGGGAGTGTGGAGTGGTGTGTGTGAGAGCAAGTGAATCTTGGAGCCACTGAGAGTGTGGAATTGTGTGTGTGTGAGAACAAGTGAAGCTGGGAGCCACTGAGAGTGTGGAATGATGTGTGTCAGAGCAAGTTAAGCTGGGAGCCAGTGGGAGTGTGGAATGGTGTGTGTGAGTGAAGCTGGGAGCCAATGGGAGTGTGGAATGGTGTGTGTGTGAGAGCAAGTGAAGCTGGGAGCCACTGAGAGTGTGGAATGATGTGTGTGAGAGCAAGTGAAGCTGGGAGCCAGTGGGAGTGTGGAATGGTGTGTGTGAGAACAAGTGCAGCTGGGAGCCACTGAGAGTGTGGAATGATGTGTGTGAGAGCAAGTGAAGATGGGAGCCACTGAGAGTGTGGAATGGTGTGAGGGAGAGCAAGTGAAGCTGGGAACCAGTGGAAGTGTGGAGTGGTGTGTGTGAGAACGAGTGAAGCTGGGAGCCATTGGGAGTTTGGAGTGGTGTGTGTGAGTGAAGCTGGGAGGCAGTGGCAGTGTGGAGTACTGTGTTACCTTACTGTGGATGATCATGGTTAAATGTCATAGCCTTTAGAGAAATGTCATAACTTTTATCACTAATTCTCACCTTTGTGGGATTGTTGTATTGCCGCAAGTTTATGAACATTGAATCTCCGGATAAACTTTCAACAATGTGTGTGGTATTAAATAAAGAATAATATTCTATTTTACATGGTAGATAAATAAAAAATATGTGGAAGATGGAAAATATCATGATACACAAAGATTGTAAGGTTACCAATATATCCTGTGCTTGTTGTGTGTTCGGTGCTGCAGCAATATACCCATATGTGTGTTTGTTTTGCAAAATTTCATACATTATTATATTGCAGTACCATTTTTTGCTACTTTTCTTGATAATTTCTTAACTCCTAACCAAACGGTTACTGGTGTATGAAATATCAAATACACATGCTCAAACAGGCAGAATAGACCAACTTGCATTAAGCAATAATTTTTTTTTTGGCTCTATATGTTACTGCCAAAACAATGAATCTTGTCCATCTGTTTTAAAGACGATTTCTACAGTTTTTTCCTTTCCATGAAAATTTAACTTTTACATATTTTGCAGATTGTTCAATGCCTAATACAATGAAACCATAAAAAATGGGGGTCACCGCATTAGATTTTTTGGAAACTGCATGTAAATGACCTACCCTTCAATGCATTTTAGGAAATTTTGATGCTGTTTTTATTTTAGCAAAAAAATAGTAGTGGCCATTGATTGGTAAAAAATACGACATCCTATTGGTTGAAATGGGTAATTGTAAGGAAGCAATCCGTTACTTAGTGCAAAAGAAATTATTAATTTGCCAAAAAATGCTTTTTCACCAATTTTTAATGAAAAAATTCAACATTTTGTAATCATATAAAAGTTTGGTTTTGACTATAGAAAAAAAATCAGTTCCGTGAAAATTCCTGATATTTATTACATAGTTATATTCTAAACAGACTGCAAAAAAGAAAACAGGGGGTCACCATGCTTGTTTTCGAGAAAAAATATGTAGTTTACATGTGCGTGTTGGACATTTTTCTGTAAAAAACAGGATGGAATGAAAGTCATAAAAAATTTATAACAATACACTTATAATAGTAAATAGATACATATTATATATAGTTATTTTAGTAACAGCAGTTGATTATGACTATGTACAAAACGTTATTACAGCCAAAACACTTTCACAATAATCACAAGCGTGTGCACAGCTATATGCGAGTCCAATGTTCAGTCAGCGTGTTCCTACTTTCGTTTTCAGTGAATTATCAAACTTTTGCAAATAAAATCGAGTCACAAGACACGCCTACTATGATCATGGCAATGATTATGAATATATTTGATTCTATTTGGCAATTACAGTGTACACAATATTTAATATATATTATTATATGTTAAAACACTTCCCATTATGAAGATTTAAATCAACTCCATTGCTGCGCGAAAAGATGCGCAGAAAAAACTACCGAAATCGTCTTTAATGGTAGTAATGAGAAGTACTTGTATTTGATTAAATATGTACTTCTTTGCTATGCATTGTTTCTTTAGAGATATTGTCTCAAATTATAAATGTCTAACTGGGCATAAGTATAACTTTTATAATTATTTTGCATGTACAAATGTATTTATATGCATAAATTCGCTCAAAACATGAATCTGTTAAGTGTTAATAGATCTGTGCTCAAAATGAAATGATTCTTTGTTTGATAAGTAGTAAATTAGTTATCACTAATTACTTTTGTTTCATTGTATGTTTATTATTTTATAAGTATGTCCGTTGCATTCCAGATAATTTGTCTTCCACTGCCACTATCTCCTAGTCTAGTTTAGTCTATTGTTGGAATCCGTCATAAGTGAGAACCAAATAGACAGCATAATGTTCACCTTGTTAAAGACTTCAAGTCTGAGAGTTGTTAGAGATTGTCTTGTGAATGTCAGTCAGTTGTATGAAGATAATGACGAAAATTGTTTGGCACAACTTGCCGGTTGTTAATGAATTCATGTATATAGGAATATACAGTTGGTGATCATGATGTACATATTTCTTTGTTTGGAAATGAATCTTATTTGACTAGATCTGAGTTGTGCCATTTTGATTGTTTATTTTCGTTTCAGTTAATTGCCAGTGGCCAATTATGTGTTTTGTTTTAATTTCATTATTGCATATTTTCCATTTGTATAGATGTTAATCGATAAAAATCATTGATATCTATACAATTTGCGTTCATGTTTTGTATTCGACCAACGAAAGTAATAGTTACAGTTTTCCTTTTGTTGGTATAAAGCATTACGAACTTGGAGCGAACTGTATTCTATGTTACATTGTTTAAGACACCTTTTTTAGCTCACCTGAGCACAAAGTGCTCGGTGAGCTATTGGTATAGGGAACATGTCCGGGGTCGTATGTCGTCCGTGTGCCGTCAACAATTTGGACCGTTGTCGGGATAAAGACTACATTTTTTATTAAATCTTGACCTAACTTGCACAGTTTGTGTATGACCAAAAAATCTCGGATGGGATTGTTATTGGGTCAGATCACACCAGTAACACCAGAGTTATTGCCCATTTTCCAATGTTTAGACTTTATTTTCCATTCCATCTTAACCAAACTTTCGCAGTTTGTGTATGACCATCAGATCTCATCAGACGCCAAAAAATGGGCCAAATCATGTTTCAATCACCAGAGTTATTGCCCTTTGTTTATTAAAAAAATATACCAAAAATGGACATTATTCAGGATAGAGACTTCATTTTTCATCCAATCTTCACCAGTCTTGCACAGTTTGTCTGTTACCATGAGATTACAGTTGAAGTCGAATATAAGCAAGATCGGACCAGAAACACCAGAGTTATTGCCCTTTGTGAAAAAAATAAGCAAAAATTGACATTATTTAAGATAGAGACTTCATTTTTCATCCAATCTTCACCAATCATGTTCAGTTTGTCTATGAACGTAAGACTACAGGTGAAATCGAAAAAAGCATGATCGGGCCAGAAACACCAGAGTTATTTCCCCTTGTGTTTGGAAAAAAACATCAAGTTATCAATGATTGGCTGCACACATGATTTTTGATTCAATGTTGACCTAACTTACGCAGTTTGTGCATGACCATAAAACTTGATTGATAAAATTTTATTTCCAACAGTTGCAAGAAGTGCATGCAGTTATTTGTACCTGCAACATTGAAGTCTTCAGAGCCTGCATTAACATCATTTATCATCATTGGACAGAAAATTATCAAAGAAAGAGCAAAACTTTACCTTATAGCACAGCCATCACAATTATCACATTGCAACTAGTTCTCCAAAACTGTTTGCGAAAAAGACATAAAATATTGCTGTTTCTGCATTTTCCAGAATTGTCAATGACGCTCATCCACTACCCAACTTGTACTTTAGTTGGCCCATTGCACTGACCGATGTTTTAAATCAAAATTGATCCTATATACCCCTCTGCGTATTGTTCAGATACCTTAATTTTCAAACCTGTCAACAGTATGGTCTTCATCTGTACCAGTTTTCAGGTGAGCACTTTGGGCCAACATGGCCCTCTTGTTTTGATATTGGTATCTGTACCACAATGGGTACATAAAAAGTCGTTTAGTGATATTAAATTCTAATTTTGAAGTGACGTATCGACGGCTAATACAGCATAATAACAATAAAATTATATTTTAAGAAGAGCTTACTAAATGATTGCTTAACACACGGGTCTCATTTTTTAGCTCGACTTTTCGAAGAAAAAAAGTCGAGTTATTGTCGTCGTCAGCGTCTGCTTTAGTTAAGTTTTTTGTCCGAGTTCATTTTTCAAAAACTGTCGAAGGTATCCATTTGAAACTTTCAATACTCTTGCACTAATAAAAGGGTAATTTATCAAAACAAGGCAAGTAACCCTGTGACTTGTATTTCCATAGTTATCTGCCCTTGTTTGGACTTACAACTCAGAATATTTTGACATTTTTTTGTTATGCCCCAAAAGGAGGGCATTTAGTAGTCGCATCGTCCGTGCGTGGGTGGGTCCGTCCGTCCAGACTTCGTCTCCGCTCTTTAACTTTTTAATGCCTAGATGGATTTTAATATAACTTCAGATTATTATTCCCAATGACTAGACTATGTGTCCCGTACAGCTCCCATGCTCGTCGGTCAAAGGTCAAGGTCACAATTCAAGGTCAAAGGTCATGATTTTTCGTTTCTGCTCCATAACTTCTAAACGCCTGGATGGATTTTAATATAACTTAAGATTATTATTCCCCATGACTAGACGATGTGTCGCGTACAACTCTCATGTTCATCTGTCGAAGGTCAAGGTCACAATTCAAGGTCAAAGGTAATGAATTTTCGTTTCGGCTCCATAACTTCTAAACGCCTGGATGGATTTTAATATGACTTCAGATTATTATTCCACATGACCAGACGATGTGTTGCGTACAACTCCCATGCTCGTCGGTCAAAGGTCGAGGTAACAATTCAAGGTCAAAGGTCATTAATTTTCGTTTCCGCTCCGTAACTTTCTAGATGTTTGGATGGATTTTAATATAACTTCAGATTATTATTCCCCATGACCAGACTATGTGTGGCCTACAACTCACATGCTCGTCGGTCAAAGGTCAAGGTCACAATGTAAGGTCAAAGGTCATGATTTTTTGTTTCTGCTCAGTAACTTCTCAACGCCTGGTTGGATTTTAATAAAACTTGAGATTATTATTCCCCATGACTAAACAATGTGTCGCGTACAACTCCCATGCTCTTCTGTCAAATATCAAGGTCACAATTCAAGGTCAAAGGTCAAGGATTTCTGTTTCTCCATCATAACTTCTAAACATCTAGAAGGATTTTAATATAATGTCAGATTAATACTTTCCATGACCAGGTGATGTGTCTTGTACAGGTCCCATGGTCCTCGGTCAAGGTCACAATTTAAGGTCAAATGTCAAGGAATTTCTTTTTGCTCTATATCTTCCAAAAACCTTGAAGGATTTTAATATTACTTCAGATTATTTGTTCCCATGACCAGATGATGTGTCGCATACCACTTACATGCTCTTCGGTCAAGGTCTGTGGGTCCAAGGTTACAGTTAAAAGGTCAAATATTAGAATGAACTTTTGTAGAAAGCATCATTTTTGCCAACATGTAAGGAATGTAATCACTTGGTGGGAATGAAGATCATTATGAGGCTGTGTGTCACAACAACAAACAGTTGTGTTGCTGAAATCTCAGGATATTTGTCCAGGACATAATATTGTACTCTGATATTGTTTTGCCTTCCTCTGACGAGCATATGCTTCGGGGACATATGTCACATCCTGTGACAAGCCTTGTTAAATATATCATTTTTCAATAACTATCAAAGACATTAAATTGAAACTCAAGATACTTGTTTGTGGTGCTGACCCTATTCTGCAGATATAAGGAGGTAACTATTTCAAGGATTTTGTTGAAGTTATTACCCTTTTTTCAACACAGTTTTCCTTGAGGTCAAATTTCTCAATACCTGTATTAGGTATAGACTTAAAACTAAAGTACTTGATCACAGTGATGAATTTATTTTGTAGACAGGAGGTAAATCAAGGATTTCGTTTGAGTAACTGCCCTTGATTGACTTGAAAATCAAAATACTTGATCACAGTTATGAACCTATTCTGTAGACAAGATGAGGTAACTATGTCACGGATTTTGGTGGAGTTATTGCCCTTTTTATACGCCCGTTTGAAAAATGGCCGTATTATGGGAACGCTGGAGCGGTCAGGCGGGCGGCGTGAGATCTTTGCCCGGAGCATAATTTTGTCCAGTATGGATGGATTTTCAAATAACTTGGCAGAAGTGATAAGCATGATGAGACAGAGTGTCTTGGGCACGAACCAGGTCCCTAGGTCCAAGGTCAAGGTCACAATTCAAGGTCAAATATAATAAATCAATCCTTATCACATTGTCCGGAGCTTATCTTTGTCAAGCATGGATGGATTTTTTAATAAATTGGCAGAAGTGACAAGCATAGCGAGACGGAGTGTCGCGCACAAGTACTAGGTCAAAGGTCAAAGGTCACATTTTAGAAATCAGTCCTAAACACTTTGTCTGGAGCATATCTTTGTCCAGTATGGATGGATTTTCAAATAACCTGGCAGAAGTTACAAGCATAGTGAGACGGAGTGTTGCGAGCAAGAACCAGGTCCAAGGTCAAGGTCACAATTCAAGGTCAAATTTAAGAAACCAATTGTAAACACTTTGTCTGGAGCATATCTTTGTCCAGCATGGATGGATTTACAAATAACTTGGCGGAAGTGACAAACATGGTGATGCAGAGTGTCTTGCGCAAGAACCAGGTCCCTCGGTCAAAGGTCAAATATTGAAATCAATCCTTAATACTTATTCCAAATAACTTGGCAGAAGTGACAAGCATGGTGAGGTGTAGAGTAGCGCGCAAGAACCAAGTCCCTAGGTCAAGGTCACAATTTAAGGTCAAAGGCATAGTGGCAGCGTCAATTTTTCGTTTCCGCTCTCTAACTCTAGAACGAATTGAGCTATTGTAATGAAACTTCATACATAGATACCTTATTGCAAAACCTTTCTTTGGATTGCATATGGGGTGGATGGGGTCAAGGTCACTGTTACTTAAAATAGAAAAATGGTTTCTACTCAATAACATGGGAACGCATTGAGATATTTTAATGAAACTTAATACATAGATACCTTATATCGAGTCCTCGCTTGGGATTGCATATAGGGTGGGTGGGATCAAGGTCAAGGTCACTATTACTTACAATAGAAAAATGGTTTCTACTCAATAACATGAGAACGCATTGAGATAATCATACATAGATACCTTATATCAAGACCTCGCTTGGGATTCCATTTAGGGTGGATGGGGTCAAGGTCACTTTTACCCCAATAGCTTGAGAACCATTGAGATGTTTTAATAGACTTCACACATATATATCTTCTATCTAGACCTCGCTTGGGATTGCATATGGGGTGGATGGGGTCAAGGTCACCGTTAATAAAAATAGACAAACAAGTTTCCGCTCAATCGCTTGAGAAGACACTGAGATATTTTAATTAAACTTTATATGTAGATACCCTATATCTAGACCTCACTTGGGATTGTATATTTCTTGCTTATTTTGGCATCTTGATTATAGATTTAAGAATATATGTGGAAAAGTTTTGATACCTCAACTCATCACTTATAGAGAGGCTTTGGAGATGAATTAGATACACGAATACCTTGACTCTTACCTTATTAGTTTTTGAATTGTTTCTCTTTAGTCATTGAATCTTAACCCCACAAAAGCTTCTTTGGCGGGCGTATCTTTGTGACGATGGCACTCTTGTTTCAACTTAGAATTTTAGCTTTAGGTCAAATTTCTCAGTATCTATGAGAGGTATTTACGTGAAATTTAAGACACTTCATCACAGAGATGAACACATTCTATAAACAAAATGCCAGACTACTATCAAATACGAGAAAGTCGAGCGTCCAGCACCCGTAGGCGGTGCTCTTGTTATAAACAAACAGTAAAATACTTATTTTATAATTATAAAATGTGATCTCTGTGACACTTCGGGGGCGCGGGGAAAAAAAGTAGTAAAATCTATATGAATGAAATATACATGAATCATTGTGCACATGCGCACGACTCATAACTGTATTGTAGTGTGGGAAAGTTTTCATTAAAGCGCGCGTATTTTGTAGGTGCGAGTTCGAATCCTGCTGGAACGTGTATCGAAAAAAAAAATTGTTTGGCATTGTATATATTTTTCTTAACAATAGCATCAATATATCATTGCTACTAGAACAATATATTCGTGAAAAATAGGAATATGCCTTGTTTTAATAGTGTCTATATATACGGGAAATACTTGTCGATATGCCACTTAAATAGTATATGTTAAAAAGTGCATGAGTGTCTTCTTAAAGGAAATCTACTTAAAAAATACACTATTGTGTATTTATACGATCAAACGATCACTACATATTGCACCTTTATATTTTGGAAAGTGACCGATGAATTGTTTGTTGTGGAATTATCAGTAGTGTCCAAGTTGAAAGGGATAATGTCCGGGTTTAAAAATCGCCAACGGGCTATTGTCCGCCCTGGAAAAAGTTTGGAAGGGGCTTATGTCCACCTATGCTTGTCTTGAGGAAGAGGATTAATGTCCGAGTGGCTAATGTCCGTTTACCTTCTTGTAAACTCCAGTCTTCCATTATTTACTTGAGCTCTTGCAGCCTGTAGTTGCGACATAATCTGTTACAACTTACACCGTGTTTACTCTTTGAATTGCACGTCCGTCATTGGCAGTGGGGTAGTATTCCAGTGCTAACGCATATATAGAAGAGAATAGTTTGTTTTCGGTGTGATAACGCGTTTTATAATCACTGGAAAGGGAGGCAATATTTTCACGAGCGCTTGCGCGAGTGAAAATATGTAAATTGTATCCATTTCCAGTGATGATATCATTTTTATCATACCGAAAACAAACATATTTTGTTTTTATTTTATGCTATGGAGTATGTTTTACATTTTTAAAAAGCAGTCCTGCACAGTGAGTGATATAAGGATTTATCTCACTGATATTTTTCTATATTTCACCACTTAGCATAAATTAAATAGCACGATCATATCGAACAAAATCATATAAAATCTCTTAACGGTTTGCGTCCAAAACTATAAATGCATTCCATTTAATGATAAATCCTTTAAGACATTTGCGCATTTGGACGGTGTAGCAAGTTATGCGCGAGACACGCAGTGCACTGGCACGGATCCGCGCCACGGCATTTTGCCTTATATTTCATCGATCTATATAAATCGTCGCATAAGTTGATCTGATCTAAAACGCTGTACCGGATAAATTGCTGTACCGGCACCACTACGATCTGAAAATTCGCAATGACATGTTTTATGATTTACTAATCCGGTGTGTACTTCTGAACTAGATTAATGGTGCCCACAAGAATCGGAATATTTGCGTACCCCAGTGTTTTCAGTTGTAAATCGCGACATGTTGAACAGATGAAGTATCATTTTGACAGTCAATATAGTAAACCTGATACCCTGTGATCAATGCTAACTCATGTTTTTGATTACAGATTTAATCTCGGAACTAGGAAACGACGTACATCAAAGTCTGGTGTGCACGCAATGCAATCATTCTTTGCAACAACAACTGGACAGCGTTCCGATTGAGATTTTGAGATTGCATACGACAACACTTATTAAGTAATAGCGCGAAATCTTGATTCGCAAGTTGATGGACCGTCTTAATGAATTGCAGTCGTTAAACGGACCGGTGCACGCATATGCCGAGAAATGATACTGTCGGAACTAGATTATGCTAGATATCAGGGAAAGGGTCAAAATAAGTCTTGTCATACCTTCACTGATGTTTGAACAAAAAAAATACGTATTATTAAAATAACTTGTATTGTTTTGTTACATTTCCAAGAAAAAAAAGTTCGGATCTTGCTCTCTGAAAGAAAAAGCGATTGAATTTGCAGTTATACAAACAAACAATGTATACAATGCGACTGTTTAACGCAAGTTTTTGCATATTTCAAGACACAAAGAAAGTTAATGTCGTCTACTCCGCGAGTTCGTCCCGGAAGTCTTCGACACTTTCCCCGGAATCGTCTCGTTTGATAAAGCCTCTGAATCCGCCGCTGCCACCAATGGAGTCGAACTTCCTTTTGACAAATCCCGAGAATCCGCCCCGGTTGATGGAATCCATGGGCCGCTTTACGAAACCTGATAACCCTCCTCGGTAAATGGAGTCCATGGGGCGTTTGACGAATCCACTGAGCCCTCCGCGGTATATCGAGTCCATGGGGCGCTTGTTAAAACCAGAGAAACCATGGTAACCGTTGATGCTATCCAGATGGCGTTTCACAAAGCCACGTAGACGACCGCCGTAGATGGAATCGAACGGTCGTTTGTCTGCGAATCCTGAAATGCAACGAATTTTACCATACAGTGTGTATGCGTTTATACAAAGGCGTTTGTTCAAGCAGAAGGTATTGTGTTGACTTTATAGCTATAAATAATGAAACAGAAAAACTACTTCCGGAAAGAAATCCCTAAAAATCGACGGAACATATTGTATTTGCTCACGGATTGTATGACCAGTCGTTTCTGTTGGAAAACAGTAAATTATGTTTATGCTTTTAATTCTATGGATCAAACGTCTTAAAAACTATTGGCCGAATAGAATTCGCATTTTACGAGAAATTGGTCCTTCATTGCCTGTGCATGTCCGAGTTTGGCAACAGGATTACAATTTAAAGATACATATTTTATAAATAAATGAATCAGAAAAAAAGTGTAACTGCACTTATAATTTTATGACACAACTGCGGTTACAATTTTATAAAAAGAGTTACATTTATATTTAGCTGCCGTACATATGTGTACTTTTGACACAAAGGGTACGCCGTACTTTTGACACAAAGGGTACGCCGTACTTTTGAAGCACTCATACATTACAAGCAGCTACATACCTTTGAATCCCCGATATGCAGTGATACTATCAAACGGCCTCTTGTCCACGTCTTGTACGTCCGTGTCTGGAGAAAGGGCCACCTGGAACAACATAAAAGGTTTTCTAGCGACGAAGTGCGAGAAATCGTACTGGACAAATTTCTTAACAAGAAATGTCTTTAAAAAGACAATCGGCGTATAAATTAATAATTGAGATGTCAATTTTTGCCCTAAATATAATACAAGAGGACAAAGCTGTGACTTCACTGACCCCATATTTTTCGTTCCTTACTTAAGAGACTTCTCGGACCCCAGATTTGTCGGTCCCTACTATGGAGACTTCTCCGACACTAGATTTCTCGGACACTATAAGAAAACGTATCGTCCCCTATGTACCGTGAATAAACCGATCATATACCGCCCCATGTTTTCACTACTGATACATGAATAAGCTAAATACTAGTAATTTACGTAAACATAATTGATACATGAATTTGTAAGGCAAATTTAACAAATTAACATTGTCAGAAAATAAAAGCGGGAATGAATGAGTAGTCAGTTGATGAATTCCCCATTTTTTGCAATTCTCGGGTTTAGGATTCTCCGGCCGCTAATTGATTCGTGTGTATTAACACAGCTTTACCGCGCGCTATTTTTAGAATGATTATCCTGCTGGAGTTGTACTCGCTAGAATTAATTCACGGGGACGACAGTCGGTTACAGCGTACAATAATATTTTTACACAGTGATAAAATAATAGGAAATATAGTCTCAATCAAATTTGCTAATATTTGTTTTGCTTATTTATCAGAAAAATACCAGAAATTTACCACTTTATATTTTGTGCTTGCGAGCTCAACAGGCAACATTGTACGTTGTGACCGACTGTCGTCCCCGTGGATTGTAGCATTGTAATTGCTATTTATAGAGCGCGCCGATTATGTAGGCTAAACAATATAGTTATTTCAATATGTGAATGAATATAACATTCTGATCATGACATACAATGAGTAAAATTGTTCATAATTATGTTCATTTCTAGAGTGTATGTCGAAGATATGTTTATAACTTTAATTTAACAGCTTATGTGAACAATTATGTAAATTTTTAATCCCCAAAAGTATGCAACAGTTATTGGTATACGTTAAACCATTGTTTGAAGTTTGCATTTCCTAAAATTTGGAAAATTTGCCCAATTCTATTGGCATTCAATTTTCCCGCTGCATAATTATCGCAAGAAATCTAGGTCAAACGTGATCTTAGACAGCTACACCGAAAAAATGTTCTAAAAATGTTTATTGTGTTTTTTTTTACCGGAAGTAAGTATTATATCCAAGGAACCCATCGGAAATAAGCTTTCATGGACAATCCTAAGTTACTACACAATTTGACTATAACGTCCATCTACATTGTATAATACTCTATTCAATCACATTTATTGATTCAAACAAGTGTAATCTTGCCTCGTAATAGTTGTTCCTCTAGCATATTCAATTGTAGTCGAGTAAATTCAAGTGTTATTGCTTTTAATAGTTTTATGAACCACATGTTAGTTATACCATTGCTTTAACCTGAATAAATCTATCTAAATTTATCTATGACACCCCGTCAATTAATTAGCAATACTTTAGCTATATCGGTATACTGTTTATTTTGTATCAATAGTATACAACAGCCTGTTGTTAATTTATATAAATTAAATATTAGCGATGCGCAAGTATGACAAAAACCGTATTGCTATAGTGAACCATTTTACACAACCGTATATTGAAAGACATACAGTTGGTTATAAGCAGTTTGCACACTGTCATAGCAGAGATCAGTAGATGACTATAAAGTAACAAAGGCCAATTTGTTATTTTCTTGTGTTTCGTTTCGTAAATCAATATATCTACTTTATCGAGGACCGAATAACACATTTTTATTTTACTGTATAATTGATTATTTTATTTATAAGACATATATTTTATTGCAATACAATATTGAAAACATATATTGCAATTCAATCCAATTTATGTTGGAGTAGTTTTGTAGCGTTACTACAAATTGATAACAGCTTACATGTGAAGAGTGGTGTTATCTTTAATATGTCATACATTTATCACTAAATCCTGAAAACATTAGCTGCTTCGGAGTATTAAAATGTCAATTATTTTTGTTTCTAGTAGAATTTTTCATCTCAAGTAGAATAAACGCAATCGTGCGTCATTGTTTAACAGAACTGCTAACTGCACAGGTGTATGGTGTTAATAGTGATAGGAATGAGTAATACAGCAGGTTGATTCGGTGTAAACTATCGTGCAACTCAGTGATTTCGTGCTACACAATAAGTTCATTTTAAGGACTATTTTATAAGAAAGCATGTTTGATAGTTGCCTAACGTTCGACGAATGATTATGCACTAAAACCGCGCTTAATGACCACTTTGATTTTACTACCACCCCGCTAAAGCGGACACTTTTTTAAAGACCCGATTGGTTTCCTATTTATTTCAATGGTCGCAAACCCGATTATACGGGCACCCCGCTATTCCATATTATGACCACTAATCCTATACCGAAAATACCAAATAACGCTCAAAATTACCCCGTTATTGCGACCAGTGTCATTTGGTCTTTGACAATTTACATCACCAATTAACAAAATATGCCGCAGAGATGCTTTGCGATTGTAAAAGGGATGTGTGAAAAACACTATAACAGATAAAGGATTAGCACATCGACTGTGTATGAGACTACGTTAATTGGCACTACATGTATCTGACAGTAAGTGGGTAACACTGATTATTGATTAACTATTACTGAACTTATTTAATCATTTTTTAAATTTAATTTCCGAATTAATGTAATGTGTATATCCATAAATATCAATTACATAATCTGAATGTAATACATCGTTATATAGTAAACAAACTGAAATGTTCGTTATCTATTTATTCATTATCTTCATTCAAACTTAAATAACAAAGACAAATGCATGTACTGACTCGGTGATCTGCTGTACCTCGATAATACGACCACCCCGCTATTAAGACCACTTTTATCAAGACCCCCAAATGGTTGTATTTGCGGGGTTTAACTGTACAACCTAGCGACCCGGGAATGGCCATGTAAACTACGAGATACGACAGGTACGTCAGCAGTCACAGAAAAGACCACAACAGAAAGTTAATGTATATTACTAGAACAGAAATGTTTCATTAAAAGAACAATTCCAGTTCATCGTTACATATACAAGAAAAAAACACGAAAGAAATCGGAGTGCGCAGACCAGTGAACCATTTCGAAACTTGCCCGAACAATTCATAACAAATACGTTTATAACTTTTTGCGCAAATAAATAAAATTTAGCAAACAAGCCCACGCCGGCAAAAACATCACCTCATTAATGGAGGTTATAAGTTTCAAGTTTATTGGCAAATCGGCAAATAGCCTTTGGCCATGACAATATATATATATATTCACAATCACAATTTATACAAAGCATAGTTATGAAAGTCAAGGTAGCTATATCAATATATATAATGTATAAACATTGTATTATTAAGAAGCAGCAAGAGCTGTTAATTTTTCGTCACGGAGATTCATTGCATGTGAAATAAATCTAGATACATTGTTTATCGCTGAGACATTTTGACATGACATAATATTTTTAAACTTCATAAGGTTAGGCCAATTAATTGGAATCCAATATTTCTTTCGTAATTCTCTATATGCTAGACAACAAAGAAGAAAGTGGTATTCTGATTCAACAATATTTAAATTACATCATTTACATTTATGATCAACTCTAACAATATTATTAAATCTACCTCTCTCTATTTCTAGGTTATGTGAACACAATCTAAATCTTGATAATTGTTGCTTTAATTTATTATTTTGTACAACATCTAAGTATTTTTCAAATTTAAATTCAGATTTAAACAATTTATAATAATCTAACTTTGGTTGACTGTTCAATGTTTCAAACCAGTGCTGAACATACTGATCTTGTAACCTCTGTTCTATCATAGAACGAAAGTTATTTACAGAATTTATATTGAAAAATACATTTCCGAAACCTAGCATATCTAACAGTTTCTTTAAAGATAAACACCAAGCATTTCCACAGTTGTTTGTATCAACAGCTTCGATATTGTACATATTACATTATTCAGTAAGAATACTATACATAATTGAATTAGGATTGTTCACAATCTTAAACCAGTAATTTAATGCCCTCTGTTTACATATGATTGATAAAGGGAATCTTCCAAGTTCACCTAATACAGCTACAGTTGAAGTTTGAGGTCGTACACCCAATATCTGTTTACAAAATTTAATATGCAATTTGTCGATTTCACTAGCTTTATACATACCCCAAATTTCAGAACCATACAACAGAATAGGCACAACAAGTGAGTCAAATAAGGACAATTTAGTTCTAACATCAAGTTTAACTTTATTAAACATCGACATCAAATTACTGAATGCTTTTAGAGCTTGGTCGTTAAGAGTTTTAATAGCTTTATACATATTTCCAGTATAATTGAACTTAATGCCTAAATAGCAAAAATCGTCCACAATTTCGACATTTTCTCCATTTATTGACCATGTATGCTCACAACGACTTTTTCTACTTTCAAAAATACAAATTTGGGTTTTATTTACATTTATTTTAAGACCCCATTTACATGAATACTGATTAATGGTATCCAGTTGAAGTTGCAAACGCTCTGGACTGGTCGTAAATAATGCCATATCGTCGGCAAATAGGAGCATGTACATGGATAGTAGCCTACAATCTTTTTCAGTCAAGTTATTAAAATCAATATAATCTTTGATGTCGTTAATAAATAGGATAAAAAGTAACGGAGAAAGGGGTTCTCCCTGTTTAACACCAAGTGTTACGTCAAAAGCATCAGAAAACGACATGTTACTAACATTTTTAACACAGGCCTTAACATTTTGGTAAATAGCCGTTATCATTTTAATCATTTTACAACTTATACCCGATTTCAAGAGTGTTATCCATAGTGCTTCATGTATAACTGTATCAAAGGCTTTTTCATAATCAATGAATGCACAATACAACGTTGCTTTATTAAAAAAGACATTCTGAATGATAGTATGCAATATAAAAATGCAGTCAATGGTGCTGCGGTTTTCTCTAAAACCAATTGAGCTTCATTGAAAATACTCTCGTGTTCACACCATTTGTTAATTCTATTTCTTAAAGTGAGAGAAAATATTTTGCCCATTATATTAACTAATGTTATTCCTCTGTAGTTCGATGCCGAAGATCGATCACCTTTCTTGAAAATCGGTACAATAACACCATTACACCACGAATCAGGATTGATAGATCGATCATATATATAGTTGAAAATTTTAACAAGATACGGAGCAATAAACTCCTTGCCATCAATAAAAAAATCTGCAACATTTATTGTTTATATCCGAACTTTTGTGTCTTTTGAGACTAGAGATTGTTTTCTCGACTTCAGCGATTGTGAAAGGACAATCCAATTCATCAATAATTAAAGTTTCCTCCTTTGGCACATAATCATCGTTACTATATGAACTAGGGTGAGGTGTGTTAGAAATATTTTTCAAATGAGTGATTAAGTCGTCGATACCGACGTCGATATTAGAAGACTTATTGGATTTATATTTATTAATATATTTCCAAAATTTCCTTGGATTTGACCTTCCAAGGTTGGATAAGATTTTACATTCTTTATTATAAAACTTACTCTTAGCTTTATGTTTAGCCTTACACAAATCCGACCCAGCATTTATGAAAAGTATTGGATTTTCACATGAAGGAACTTCTTTATATAGACGTTAATAATAATAAAAAGCTTCTTTGCAATGTTTACAATCATCATTAAACCATAGAGATTGGCGTACTTTTCTCGTAGTCGAACGTTTTATTTTACAAGAACGTCCGTGTAATTGAAATGACACATCATGTATAACATCTGATAATTTCTCTATGCAAATATTAACGTTCCGATCTTCATTTATTAACATGTTAACAATATCGTCAAACACATTTTTGCTATTGTGTAATAAATTCAATAAGTCTTCTGATTTGCCTTCCTCCCATACTATTTTCTCAAATGTTGCATTTGAATCACTATCACTTGGTAAATCATTATACTTAATTGTAAAATCAATTGATCAGAATACTCATTAATATCAAGTACATTAAAACTTTCAAACTGCAAAAAAAGTTTATAGTTAACAATAATATAATCAACAACACTAGCAGCAAAATTATACCGAGTCAGATTATAACATGTAAATTTTCCGTCATCTAATCGACCGTTAACAATAATCATACTAGTTTCCTTGCATAATGAAAGTAACTTGTGACCTTGCTGATTAATATGCTCATCGAAAGATGCACGTGGCGGTAAAGCGTTAACAGGGATATCATATTCCGGCAGATTAAAACGGTCGAGATTAATGTCCTCTATGACGTCAGAACGCTTACCGACTCTTGAATTAAGGTCACCTGCCAGCAAAATATCACCTTGATCGCTGTAATGTCGTATATCTGTGGACAATTGTTCAAAGAAATCGTACTCAAATAGTGGTGAATTTAAATTCGAAAATACAGGCGAGTCACTAGGCGGAATATAGCATGCACATATACAAATATCATTTTCCAGACCTAAACATAGTTTATCTAGCTTAAGCCATAGTATCCCTTTATCGTTGATTTCCAGAAGTTCGATAGCGTTTGAAAAATGTGACTTGAAATAGACAACAACACCCCCGCTGTCACGTTTAGCTTTCTGATTACATTTCGGCCTGGGGCATGAAAAACACTCAAAATTTTTAATTTGTATATGAGACAATTTAGATGTCCATGTTTCCGTGAGAATTAAGATGTCATACGAATTTATAAAATTAAGAAAATCACTTTCGTTTAAGTAAGCACGCACATGCAAAAACATACCCTCCGTGGCGGAGGTGCAATAAATAAGAACACATATGGCCACATACCGAGTCGGTTGCGAGGCTGGTGTGTAGGCACACGAGGAGAATACCGGCTGCCAACTTGTCCATCATGGCTGCTCTGGAAGCGAGGCTGCTGCTTCTGATCACAGTTGGTTCTCTACCTGGAAAATCACATGCCGTGTTAATACAATAATCACCATACGATGTATTGTATGGCTCAGTGCTAATAAACTTAGAGACATACGTGTGCTATAAGTATTGTATAGTGACTGTCCATGACATTACTTGTTAATAAATGCGTGTGTTATATATTGTATATTGGTTACCTGGAAAATGACATAAAATGTTAATAAATGTAATATCATGAAACATGTATGTCTTGTTTATTAATTACCTGGAAAATGACATACATTGTTAATAAATATATCGCCATTATTACGGAATGTCTACCGTGTTTCACTCTCAAAATTTTGTTTTTGTTATACAGAAAAAGTACAACACATTAATATGCGATCAGTGCTGTAAAAAATGTTTTAAATACAGGTATTACTATACAAAACATGTATTTGAAAAGCTATTTATTCGAAAAGAGGTTTTAAATGCGATGTGTCTAATGTTTAGAAGTTCAAATTTACATGCATGTGCATTTGTAGATAATTCGCTTTTGATAAGACATTATGCTGAAATGCAACTCGATTCAGGCAAAATTATTGCTTTTCGACAGACGAAATTAGTCATTTAATTTAAGTTCCAAACGTAAATTCAAGTTCTTTTTTTTTGGGGGGGGGGGGGGGAGGATGCGCACCCTTCAATGTTCGCCACCTATCCCGTTAACCAGAATAAGCATTCTCGCGCGTTTTTATAACTGACGCAAATTAGAAATTTAGAGAGACATGGTAAATTACTTTATTCAATGAAACAGACGCCTAAGTGTAATCAAGGCATTTGGCCCAGGCGTTCTCCGGATAATACAATTTGTATTCGTAACTTTCAGGATCGCAGAGACACTGCTTGCTGGAGGACTAATCACGTTGTCTCCAAAATGCTTCAATAAATCCGCCATTTCTATCGAGACGCCAGCCGACATTTGTGTCACCATCCCGATTTAATTTCAACAAATTTAAACAGAGCAAACACAAATATGTATTATACCAACACTGATTACGTGTTGTTTTCTTCGTTGTCTTTTTTTAATTACGGCGAGCTCGATCGTTGCCGCAATGAAAGGAGTTTATCCCATAATTATGCACTATAGAATGATCATTGAAATACGTTTATTACATAAAACATATAATTAAAATCCAGATATATCAAGGGTAGAGAAACATCCGAAGGACTTTTAAGGACTAATTTCCCACACAGCACAGTACTTAATATACGCAAAACGCGAATTAACAACAAGGAAAGGGCACACAACATTAAAACCGGGGTCGTCGCTTTGCAATGGTCAATTCAAAACTGATAACTATCGGTTGAAATGTTCACCGAAGCCCACACTTTGCATGGAATTAATAAAAATATAGGCTAACGTAAATACAAAGTTTAGCACACTACAAACGCAGTTCTTACATCTGTATACATGTACATTATTATTGGGATAGTAAGAAAGCCTTCGATTAGGGACTCTTGTAAATAAGTACAGCACCATACTTTTATGAGATTGCAGTTAGTGTAATATTAATTACAAATTGGGTTAACATATCTCAATCCCAACCATTATGCCAGTAAATGTAATTAAGACTTGCGAAATCGATAGAGAAATAATGCAATGTACAAAAAGACATCTGTTCCACGAGCGATCTTGGGTCGGTTTCATAAGCAATGTAAAAACGTCAAGAGTTATTGTACTTATATTGCAGCAGAGGCTTAAACCTGAGATTCATGTTGGTGGTTCGCAACCAAAGTCTATTTAAGTGTAATACAGTTTACGGTCAGTAAGAGATTAAAAGTGAAGTACATTATCTTCATTTTAACTTCCATGTTACCACACATACCATACATTTACAGCTTTATTAAATGTAAAAAAAAAATCGAACTGAAATTGAAAATTTATGGCAATGTCCATTGTGGATGGAATTCATTTTTTTATTATACATCCATGTTTCAGGTACAGTATCCTTTATAACTGCGATGTTTTTCATTTCAGTATCTCTTAAATATGTACACGATATTGCTAAAACAATATTCTTAGATATATATCTAAAACTAACTTTACGCTATAGTCTTTAATACAGTAATAACTACTTATATCACCAAATTGTCAAAGCAATTGTCAACAACCTTTTATGATTATATCTCAATACACTAAGTTGTCTGCACCGTCCCAAGCTTACGGCTTATGTTTTGTACCTACCATCTTCCTATTTTATTGTGCATTGAACGCTCTAAATGGGATTCGCACTTATTTCATGATCATCCCCATGCGGTTTATGCCATCTTACAATGGGTATACTTAGTTTGATTACAAATGCGGATAATACACGTCTCGTCTACGCATGCCCGCAGGCCAATGAACCAATTTGAGGCGTGTCGTGGGAAAACCGGGCTTAATGCACGTACGTAAAGCATCGTCCCGGATTAGCATGTGCAATCCGCATATGCGGAAAGTGTCGTCCTGGATTAGCCTGTGCGGACTGCACAGGCTAATTCAGGACGACACTGTAGGCACATGCATTAAGCCCTAGTTTCCCACGACACGCTTCATTAATGAAAATATGGAACTTAACGCATTCAGGCCCAGTCTTAAACCAGACAAGAAAAATCCAATAATCCCGATCGTACATCGGTCCCAATTAAGTTAAGAAGCTCGAATTACGAACTAATAGACAATTCCCGGAATTAATGACAACTAATAGAATTGTATTAATAAATAATTAAAACGCGAATGAAGGCTACACGATTCATTACTGCAGTTAGTGACTTCTACAGTTCGCTTGCAGCTCTCTCCCCCCTAATGACACGTTGTGATACATGTACGTTGTCAAATGAAACGTAGCGTAGTAAAAACTGGTGACAAGTTGGTAGAACTTGAGTGTCAAATACGTACTAAACCGGCGCGTAATTACATGACACTATGACTGGGCTAGTAATGATAAATGTCTACTACACATGTAATTGCAAATTTGAATTTCATGATTTTCTGAATAAGCATTAATTATTTCAAAATTAATCTATTTTAATTAAACTTTAATGACATTCGACACAGTGGTGTATTTTAAAATGTCTTTCATATAAGTCCCAGAATGACACAGACACAATTAAGGTCTTTATCCTATAAGGCAGTAATTATCAACTAAAATTTCTTTTTCTTAAAGGCCCAAACATGGCATAGATTAAAATTATTATTATATAAAGGCGCTTCAATAAATGTCTTTGTTGAAACAATTGTTAAAAACTATGTTGTTAAGTTGAACGATGTTTGGTATTGTTCAACATTTCCCGTGTTAACATTCTGGGCTCTTGAAAATTCTAGGTCGACAAACAACCATGACTGATTGCTGATTAGCTTTTTCTTACGAAACAGTACATGTGCTGTTTATTCATTAGTTTCGGTTGATGCCAATTCTATGTGCGGTGGAAAGGGTCAAACATGCGTTATAACAAATAGTTTTCACTAGTTTTCTGTTTTCTAATAAAAAGACAAATGTAGACAAAATATCAGTTTGCGTACCTTGCAAATTAAGTGCTTATATCGAAGCCTGCTGAAATGTCGTTATATCTTATCCGACCTTTGTCTGTTTTTCCCACAGAATCATAGAAACTATACATGTATATTGTAAATTGGAAAAATAACCTTTATCCGACAGAATCACAATTAAATCTATATATTCTAAATCGGCTAATAATGTTGTATGAACATATACATGCATTTATAATGGAGGTTTAAAAACATGATGTTACATTGTGTTTCAATCGGTAAGCAGCGTTATGTGAAAAAAAAAATTGTGCTGGATGTGTTTAGTGTGTTCATACAATGTAGGAGTTACGCGTATGTAAGTTGTAACAAAACAACTCATGCTTACTTGTCAGTATAAGTCAAAATGCCCCAGAAAACGTTGTCCAGATGACAGTTGAGGCAAGACGTATGAATGCTGAATGAATATGGATAGTAATAGCAGAAATCGACCCCCCCCGCCCCCCCCCCCCCCCAGAAAAAAAGAGTAAATGAAATAACAAGGTGCAGCAATGCCATAATTTAAACATGTACTGTAATCTATACATTGCAATACATGAATGATGTCTTTGCATTGTAGGATACAAATTAAACAGCTAATATAGAGATCAGCAGAACACATAATAACATAAATCAATTACCATATCATTGTTATTTCACATTTTCATAATTGCTCAAAGAATATACTAACAAGCACACTTTATACATGTCCATTCTAGTCAACCTGTTGAAATAAGTAGCTTGCATTTTGTCTGATGGAAATGCATATAACACTACTCAACTGGAAGTGGTCTAGATTAATTTGATTAATATGGATTATGTAACAATATATAGCTATGTGAAAAATTGTTTTGCAATACAATATGGGAGACACAGTATATCACAATGCAGCTTAATATATCGGTACATTCGAAATACAATATGGGAGACACAGTATATCACAATGCAGCTTAATATATCGGTACATTCGAAATACAATACTACGAATCGGCAAAGAAGGCACACAAATGGTATTCGTAGTATCGCTTTCTTATGTATAAGACACGTGTTTTACTTGCAGTAAGCCATCGATGTATTGAGTTGAGCCTACGTTAAAAAGTTATCCCTCATTGTACGACAGTCGGTAAATAAGGAATGAAGTATCACTGTTCATATAGATTTTCTGACCTCTGTAACAGCCATAATTAATGAGCAAACACCATTTATTATAAAACAGCACATGTACTCGTATAGGATTGACCCATGTACGAATAGTGTTTTAAATTATTTTTAAAGTGCTTATTTCAATTTTATACTAAGAGATACAAACTACTATATAACTGTATGCAATATAATGAAGCATCAGATATGTACACAGACTGCTTATGCACCTATCAATATTTTCCCCCAGGGAGGCGAGCGGCGGGCAGACCTAGGGGAATTTAACAAATGTTATTTTTGGGGGTCTAATTCCCCACTCTAGAGCCAAGCATATCTGTCTTAATCCCCTCAGTGGGAGATGCTATATATCTATCAAATGGCCAGGGGCGTATATTACAGGGATCTAAAATCCGACCAGACTATTTCCCCGGGACCCAGAATCATTCGGCTTGTCAAAATCCTGCCTGTCGGGAATCGCTTGCAGTCTAATGTCCCCTATATGCCCTCCGCTCCCCCCCCCCGGGGGGAAACATTGATAGGTGCATTATTCAATCAGCATCATACACTCTCTCATATTTGCGGAGCACACAGACGTCAATGAAACATCAATAATACCGTCATTTCTTCATGAAGTAAAGAAATGCAATTCATATGGCGTTGAACCCATTAATCACACACATACACTATTGCACCATCGAGCATCAAGTTTCCTAACCTCATTCAAGTTGGCACCCTTTAATTTATTGATGCAATTGAATTTGATTCCTCATATTTCCATTGGAAAACGTATATTATAAACGAGCCATATCCAAGAATGTCTATTTTGTAAATACATTAATGAGGCGCGTCGTGGGAAAACCGGTCTTAATGCATGTGCGTAAAGTTTCGTCCCGGATTAGCCTGTGCAGTCCGCACAGGCTAATCCAGGAAGCACTTTCCGCTTTTATTATATTTTCAGTTTCAGGGACATCTCTTCTAAACATGAATCCACTGTAGGCGGAAAGTGCCGTCCTGGATGATCCGGGACGACACTTAACGCACATGCATTAAGACCGGTTTTCCCACGACACGCCACAATTTAATCCTTTAAAGGGACCTATTCACAAATGTTCGTACTTTAAAAATTGTGCGACATTTTTTGTGGAAATTGTCCATTTGCATATATTATATACTTAATAACAATTTATATCGAATATAATTTGCTTTAAAGTTAATATAGTTAGTTTAAACTTAAACAGGCACTGTCTGAATAATTACTCTGATTGGTACGTTCCAGTTGATATAAGTCAACTTGATTCCTTGTATATTCCGTCGAAAACATGTATTTAATGCTTTATAAAAGTGTAATATCTAAGAATGGATATGTGTACAGAAATTACTTAATAACACTAAATATTTAAGTGGATAATTACAGCGTTTCGTTTAGTTAACTGATCTGATATTTGCTCAAAAAGGGTCATATTTAACATTTATAATTTATAAATGCACGAGTTCTTTACTTTTTGGCACCAATGGATAGAAAGAAAGAAACAAAACACCAAGAAAACAACCATTTGTAAAATGTATGCATTTACACCTACCAGACAATTATTGAGAGATATATACAACCATTTGCTAACTCTTCTGGCCTGTTTTATGTAGAATCAGTTTTGAAGAAAGCTGCACAAACGACAACGATTTACCTTGCCAAGGTTATTTCAGAATATGTGGCAATGATTTCTCATTAAAATGAAATTATCTCAGCGATAAGAGTCCATTCATCCTTAATAATCTCTCTTGATTTGACTATGAAATAGCGAAAGACTTCCTTCATGAACACGACTTTAATGTGTTTGTTTCACCGAGTCTCGACTGAACAGTATAATTGTTATTTGGCTATTTTTTAAAGCGTAAAATTGTACACTGCGTCTCTAAAAGTTGACTCAAGAAGAAGTAGCGTTACTTGATGAAGCATTCAATTTATTAGAGTGTTATCACCATAATATCGCCACCTTAGTATTATAGAGGCCGTGGTGGCGTAGTGGATATGGTGTCCGCCTAGCGATCGGGAGGTCCCGGGTTCGATCCCCACTCTGGGAGTGTTCTCATGATCTCCCTCAAAGACACCAAGTACTGGTTCTAGTGTCTCAATAAGTCGTAGGCGCTCGATGCATTCGAGCTAAACTAAATAGGTTTAAACTAAAAACCTTATTATTACAAGGGTCTTTGCTTCTTTCTCACATGTCACATAGGCCCGTGTAATCCTAAGGTGGCGATATATAGTGTTAAAAACGTATATAAATACAACCTTTAAATTATATACATGTACACTGTCATAAATGTACAGATGGATTGCAAACATTATAAAGTATGTTGTTATGTTTCGTGTTATTTTGATGCAATGTTCTATATTCTTCGTAAATAATTTAATAAAAAGAATATCAAGAAGTCGGTCATCATAAAGGAATAAAGGTCAACTAATGATAGGCGATTGAGTTCATTGACTCATTTGCTTAATGACGTAAGAATCATAGAAATGAATGTATAAATAATATACAAAACGATTATATTAATAAAATAAAAGTTGCGTCTTAATTTCCCATCGCTGCTTACGCGATCATCCATTTTCCAAGTGCATTTGGGCCATCGATTCCTGCTTGTACAATACAAGACATGAAGCGAATGGCCATGGTTTTCTTACGCTACTACCTGGGAATGCGTTACACCAATACCGAATATGACCCATTATTTTGTTGCATTTTCCATCTAGTCCAACTATGTCATTGTTTTTGTTATTGATGGAGTTGAGTAGTTATTATTTATAAAATAATAATAAGTGATGGCAGATGTGAGTTGCCATAAGTTTGACAAAAAAACCATAATGATATGTTTTAACATCAACACAAGTTAACATATGGTGCAATGTGCACTGTAAAATATTACTATCAATGGCTTGGTTAGATGATTAAATAAATCATATTCAAGTACTATCCAAGTATTCCATTGAGGTCCTTGAGGCAACTAAAGTGTGCTTAGGCAGTCACGTTCGACTATCGGGTGGAACGTGATAAGGGCCTGTCGTAAAGTACTTTCTGTTGTGTTCCATAGTTGGATGTTTGGTAATCAGCAGATGTCGGTGTATGCAATACACTAGACAAAGTTTGAAGCAGCGATTAATACAGTCATGAACCTGTACGATGTTGCTACTATGCTCGATCAAAAATGAACACCTAAACATTTTAGTAAAATAACCTATCAGTAACAATGTTTGACCATCAAAAACATGATTAAGTGACTACTGTTATAAATTCAGTCGTTTTCTTTTAAATGGCTGACTTAGCAAAGGACGTTAAACCTTTGAACAGGGTACAATGTTGTTTCAAATAAAAAATACTTAATTCTGGAATATGTTACTACCATAGAATCCATTATAATTAATACAATTAAATTCTGAGATATGTTAGTGCAATAGAATACATAGTAATTGATACATTAAGTACATAGGCATTGTATATACTGGAAGACGTAATTGCTTCTCTTGCAATTTGTAGATGCATATTAGAATTCATCATAAGAAACCGTGGACACGATTTAAAAAGACGAATATTACGTCGGAAAGAAGAGCAAGCAAGAAGTTGTTTTGTTTAATATATCGAGATACAGACCGGTGTACAATTATATAATTCTATGACCAGCACGACATAATTTCCATCTATAATGTGAGTTGTTCTATAATGAGCATATAAAATATGCCTGTCAACCCAGTTGCATTGAGGCAAAACTACGGACCTAAGCTGGAATATTAGACTCAGACGAAAAATTATAGGTGAGGTTAATGTAATATTAGCAAATCAATGAACGGTCCTCCGATTAAAATGTCACCATTGCTGGGTAAGATGCATCGGTAAAAAACCCGACTTGTAACAGTTAACTTCTCTATTTTTTGGGACATTTCAGACATTTCAAACAACATTTTAGGCGATGCATACAAATGTATACCCTACATTCCAAACATTAGGGTGCACACAGTGAACACGTATAAACAAATAATATATATGAGGCGTGTCGTGCGAAAACCGAGCTTTAATACATGAGCGTAAAGTGTCTTCCCGGATTAGCCTGTGCAGTCCGCACCGGCTAATCCGGGACGCAACTTTCCGCTTATATGGTATTTTATGTTTAAGGAAG